>CM062267.1:383081-513081 GCA_031216635.1 Dissostichus eleginoides | reverse complement strand
GGTGAGCAGACATGTGAGCAGACAGGTGAGCAGACATGTGAGCAGACATGTGAGCAGACAGGTGAGCAGACATGTGAGCAGACATGTGAGCAGACATGTGAGCAGACAGGTGAGCAGACATGTGAGCAGACATGTGAGCAGACAGGTGAGCAGACATGTGAGCAGACAGGTGAGCAGACAGGTGAGCAGACATGTGAGCAGACATGTGAGCAGACAGGTGAGCAGACAGGTGAGCAGACAGGTGAGCAGACATGTGAGCAGACAGGTGAGCAGACATGTGAGCAGACATGTGAGCAGACATGTGAGCAGACAGGTGAGCAGACAAGTGAGCAGACATGTGAGCAGACATGTGAGCAGACATGTGAGCAGACATGTGAGCAGACAGGTGAGCAGACAGGTGAGCAGGACATGTGAGCAGACAGGTGAGCAGACATGTGAGCAGACAGGTGAGCAGACAGGTGAGCAGACATGTGAGCAGACATGTGAGCAGACATGTGAGCAGACAGGTGAGCAGACATGTGAGCAGACAAATGAGCAGACAGGTGAGCAGACATGTGAGCAGACATGTGAGCAGACATGTGAGCAGACATGTGAGCAGACAGGTGAGCAGACAGGTGAGCAGACATGTGAGCAGACATGTGAGCAGACAGGTGAGCAGACAGGTGAGCAGACATGTGAGCAGACATGTGAGCACACAGGTGAGCAGACATGTGAGCAGACAGGTGAGCAGACAGGTGAGCAGACATGTGAGCAGACATGTGAGCAGACATGTGAGCAGACATGTGAGCAGACAGGTGAGCAGACAGGTGAGCAGACATGTGAGCAGACAGGTGAGCAGACAGGTGAGCAGACATGTGAGCAGACATGTGAGCAGACATGTGAGCAGACATGTGAGCAGACATGTGAGCAGACAGGTGAGCAGACAGGTGAGCAGACATGTGAGCAGACATGTGAGCAGACATGTGAGCAGACAGGTGAGCAGACATGTGAGCAGACATGTGAGCAGACATGTGAGCAGACAGGTGAGCAGACAGGTGAGCAGACAGGTGAGCAGACATGTGAGCAGACATGTGAGCAGACAGGTGAGCAGACATGTGAGCATACAGTTGAGCAGACAGGTGAGCAGACATGTGAGCAGACATGTGAGCAGACAGGTGAGCAGACAGGTGAGCAGACATGTGAGCAGACATGTGAGCAGACAGGTGAGCAGACATGTGAGCAGACATGTGAGCAGACATGTGAGCAGACATGTGAGCAGACATGTGAGCAGACATGTGAGCAGACAGGTGAGCAGACATGTGAGCAGACATGTGAGCAGACATGTGAGCAGACAGGTGAGCAGACATGTGAGCAGACATGTGAGCAGAAGCTGTCAGAGAGTTGAGCGTGAACACGGCTCACAGCATTAAAAAAGACACAGAAGAACATGATGTGCATGAATGTAATGCATCATGTTTGTTTGCTGGATAAAAAGAATGAAGGGATTTATTTTGGGGGTGTAACACAGGGAGTCTTTTTTAACAATTGATGGTTTTGTGTTCCTTGAGCAGCAGAATATGATGGTCTCCTCGCTCCGGATCAATGTTCAAGGTTCAAGGTTTTTATTTAGTCATACGAGCATAGCTTCAGTGTAGTTATGCGATGAAGATCTTAGGTCACAGGCTCCTCCAACAGAGCAACACAATAAAACTGATAAAAAGAAACATAGTGCAAGGAAATAGTAAATCAAAAAAAAATCAAAAGTGAAATAGTGCAATAAGAGTCTATATGCAAGTTATTGGAATATGATATATTAGATAAATAATTTCTAAGTAGCAGATGAATGTTATGGATGTTGTTTCAACAGTTCAGGTGTTTAACAGTCTCATTGCCTGTGGGATGAAGCTGTCAATGTTCCTCTCTGATGGTTTCCATTGATCTGCTGATTGTTTCTTTATGAGCGGCTGTGTTGGCTGATGTTGCAGCTGCAGTAATAACTGCTCGCTCCCTGTGAATCCTCTCCCTGTGAATCCTCTCCCTGTGAATCCTCTCCCTGTGAATCCTCTCCCTGTGAATCCTCTCTCTGTGAATCCTCTCAGAACATCCATAACATTCATCTGTATTCATCAATATTCCAATTACTTGCATATAGACTATTCTTGCACTATTTCTATTATATTCTGTTTTATTTGTATTTTCTTGCACTATTTTATCTGTTTTATTGTGTTGCACTGTTGGAGGAGCCTAAGATTTTCATTGCTATAACCACACTGTAGCTCTGTACAAATGACAATAAAAGCCTTGAAACCTTGAAACCTTGAAACCTTGAAACCTTGAAACCTTGAAACCTCTGTGATTCCTCTCTGTATTCCCTGTGTCTGCAGGTCAGAACGCTCGTATCGTGGGAGGCTACGCTCCGGTGCCGTACCTGATAAACTACATTGTTTCCATCCAGACGACTCAGCGGCAGCATGTGTGCGGGGGGGCGCTGATCAACAAGCACTGGGTCCTCACCGCCGCTCACTGCAACATCGGGTAATCAATCATTATTTATCATTTACATCTAACCAGTACCCTACGGTGGCCGACAGGTGGATACATGCTACAATGTCCAAGAACTCTTCATCAGGAGAAGCAGCTTCAGAGAGGATGCAGATATAAAAACCCAGATGTTCCTCATGAAGAAACATCTCCAGCAACACGTGCAGCGTTTAGAGGACATTCAGCAGCTTGAGGAGACATGCAGCGTTTAGAGGACATTCAGCAACTTGAGGAGACATGCAGCGTTTAGAGGACATTCAGCAACTTGAGGAGACATGCAGCGTTTACTAAAAGACCAGGGGACACTAAAGAGTGTGGTCTCCAGCTGTGTGCATCACTCTTTAGTGTCCCCTGGTCTCCAGCTGTGTGCATCACTCTTTAGTGTCCCCTGGTCTCCAGCTGTGTGCATCACTCTTTAGTGTCCACTGGTCTCCCAGCTGTGTGCGTCACTCTTTAGTGTCCCCTGGTCTCCAGCTGTGTGCATCACTCTTTAGTGTCCCTGGTCTCCCAGCTGTGTGCGTCACTCTTTAGTGTCCCCTGGTCTCCAGCTGTGTGCGTCACTCTTTAGTGTCCCTGGTCTCCCAGCTGTGTGCGTCACTCTTTAGTGTCCCCTGGTCTCCAGCTGTGTGCGTCACTCTTTAGTGTCCCCTGGTCTCCCAGCTGTGTGCGTCACTCTTTAGTGTCCCCTGGTCTCCCAGCTGTGTGCGTCACTCTTTAGTGTCCCCTGGTCTCCAGCTGTGTGCGTCACTCTTTAGTGTCCCCTGGTCTCCCAGCTGTGTGCGTCACTCTTTAGTGTCCCCTGGTCTCCAGCTGTGTGCGTCACTCTTTAGTGTCCCCTGGTCTCCAGCTGTGTGCATCACTCTTTAGTGTCCCCTGGTCTCCCAGCTGTGTGCGTCACTCTTTAGTGTCCCCTGGTCTCCCAGCTGTGTGCGTCACTCTTAGTGTCCCCTGGTCTCCAGCTGTGTGCATCACTCTTTAGTGTCCTGGTCTCCCAGCTGTGTGCGTCACTCTTAGTGTCCCCTGGTCTCCAGCTGTGTGCATCACTCTTTAGTGTCCCCTGGTCTCCCAGCTGTGTGCATCACTCTTTAGTGTCCCTGGTCTCCCAGCTGTGTGCGTCACTCTTTAGTGTCCCTGGTCTCCAGCTGTGTGCGTCACTCTTTAGTGTCCCCTGGTCCCAGCTGTGTGCGTCACTCTTTAGTGTCCCTGGTCTCCCAGCTGTGTGCGTCACTCTTTAGTGTCCCCTGGTCTCCAGCTGTTGTCACTCTTTAGTGTCCCCTGGTCTCCCAGCTGTGTGCGTCACTCTTTAGTGTCCCCCCTAAAGAGTGATAGCTGTGTGCGTCACTCTTTAGTGTCCCCTGTTCTCCCAGCTGTGTGCATCACTCTTTAGTGTCCCCTGGTCTCCCATCTGTGTGCGTCACTCTTTAGTGTCCCCTGGTCTCCCAGCTGTGTGCGTCACTCTTTAGTGTCCCCTGGTCTTTTAGTAAACGCTGCATGTCTCCTCAAGTTGCTGAATGTCCTCTAAACGCTGCATGTGTTGCTGAAGATATTTCTTCATGAGGAACATTTGGGTTTTTGTATCTGCGTCCTTTCTGAAGCTGCTCCTCCTGATGAAGAGGTTTGGGACGTTGTAGCATGTTAGCACCTGTTAGCACCTGTTAGCACCTGTTAGCACCTGTTAGCACCTGTTAGCACCTGTTAGCACCTGTTAGCACCTGTCAACACCAAGTTAATTCAGTGTACTTGTTAAAACCTGGGTATAAAGGCTGCGTACCTTCAGGAAAACAGAGTTGTAACAAAGCCGGGACACAGTACCCTGCTCTCCTTTGTGTCCTGACGGGACACAGTACCCTGCTCTCCTTTGTGTCCTGACGGGACACAGTACCCTGCTCTCCTTTGTGTCCTGACGGGACACAGTACCCTGCTCTCCTTTGTGTCCTGACGGGACACAGTACCCTGCTCTCCTTTGTGTCCTGACGGGACACAGTACCCTGCTCTCCTTTGTGTCCTGACGGGACACAGTACCCTGCTCTCCTTTGTGTCCTGACGGGACACAGTACCCTGCTCTCCTTTGTGTCCTGACGGGACACAGTACCCTGCTCTCCTTTGTGTCCTGATGGGACACAGTACCCTGCTCTCCTTTGTGTCCTGACGGCACAGTACCCTGCTCTCCTTTGTGTCCTGATGGGACACAGTACCCTGCTCTCCTTTGTGTCCTGACGGGACACAGTACCCTGCTCTCCTTTGTGTCCTGATGGGCCACAGTACCCTGCTCTCCTTTGTGTCCTGATGGGACACAGTACCCTGCTCTCCTTTGTGTCCTGATGGGACACAGTACCCTGCTCTCCTTTGTGTCCTGATGGGTGCTCTCCTTTGTGTCCTGACGGGACACAGTACCCTGCTCTCCTTTGTGTCCTGATGGGACACAGTACCCTGGTCTCCTTTGTGTCCTGATGGGCCACAGTACCCTGCTCTCCTTTGTGTCCTGATGGGCCACAGTACCCTGCTCTCCTTTGTGTCCTGATGGGACACAGTACCCTGCTCTCCTTTGTGTCCTGATGGGACATAGTACCCTGCTCTCCTTTGTGTCCTGATGGGACACAGTACCCTGCTCTCCTTTGTGTCCTGACGGGACACAGTACCCTGCTCTCCTTTGTGTCCTGATGGGACACAGTACCCTGCTCTCCTTTGTGTCCTGACGGGACACAGTACCCTGCTCTCCTTTGTGTCCTGATGGGCCACAGTACCCTGCTCTCCTTTGTGTCCTGATGGGACACAGTACCCTGCTCTCCTTTGTGTCCTGATGGGACACAGTACCCTGCTCTCCTTTGTGTCCTGATGGGTGCTCTCCTTTGTGTCCTGACGGGACACAGTACCCTGCTCTCCTTTGTGTCCTGATGGGACACAGTACCCTGGTCTCCTTTGTGTCCTGATGGGACACAGTACCCTGCTCTCCTTTGTGTCCTGATGGGCCACAGTACCCTGCTCTCCTTTGTGTCCTGATGGGACACAGTACCCTGCTCTCCTTTGTGTCCTGATGGGACATAGTACCCTGCTCTCCTTTGTGTCCTGATGGGACATAGTACCCTGCTCTCCTTTGTGTCCTGATGGGACACAGTACCCTGCTCTCCTTTGTGTCCTGATGGGTGCTCTCCTTTGTGTCCTGACGGGACACAGTACCCTGCTCTCCTTTGTGTCCTGATGGGACACAGTACCCTGTCTCCTTTGTGTCCTGATGGGACACAGTACCCTGCTCTCCTTTGTGTCCTGATGGGCCACAGTACCCTGCTCTCCTTTGTGTCCTGATGGGACACAGTACCCTGCTCTCCTTTGTGTCCTGATGGGACTCTTTGTAAAGAATTCGACACGACAATAAAGTGAGACGGCCCGTTGACGTGTGATCACTCTGGACGTCTCTGCGTGTCAGCGCTCAGGCGGGAACAGGATCTCATGAGAACATCCCGGGTCAGATAACAGGAACAATGAGCTCTGAGCGTGAATCTGACACAACAACACCTCCAGGTTCCTCAGAAACATCTGCTCAGACAGAACTGGATTCAATCATTCAGAGGTTTTATTCTCATGTGCACAACAGATTCTGGGAGTGAACAATCGGAAAGGCTCCAACAACAAGTCAAGACAAAAATGCATCTATACTTCACTGTTTGAGCTTTGCATGTGTGTAGACAATAACAACAACATCCATCCATCCATCCATCCATCTTCTCCCGCTTATCCCGCTTAAACCTCTCCACCACGGTAAGGTGCTGGTTCTTCAGAGAGGTTAACAACAACATAACAATACAAATTGATCCGTTTCCTCCGATTCCAATATCACAAATGACTAATTCGCCTCATAGGTCTTTACAATCAATGCAGCAACAACACGCTCTGTCTTTAGACCCCCAAATAAATACATAAAAACCACGGCAGGAAACATACGACGACTGAAAGGTGGATCTATGAGCTGTTAACATATATGGAATATTTAATGAAATCTGACGTCTTGTGTTTGTTGTGATTAATCAAAACAAATGGATTTACATGGATGTACTTAAAACTAGCTAATAGTTACCATATCTAAAGTATCGTGAGTAAACCGCGAGGGTTTTGTGAGAAATTCTGAGAGATAATACGATGAACTAACTGTGATTTAAAACATTCAGACATCAAATGTAATGCCTTAAAACATTCTGTAAGAGGTTTTCTTATTTAGTAGAAGTTTGTTTAATCAAAACTAATTCCAACAGCAATAAGATCAGCCTGTAATCACAGCGATCACGAGATGTCTTCTACGAATAACACAGTATCGTCTGCATAGAGTCGAATATCACAACTTCTTAAACACACAAGACATAACAAGTAAATGATCTTTCTCTCTTGCCTTTAACTTCTCACTAGCTATGATAACACTTGCCCTGTAGCTCAATACACTCTCTCACTAAACACTTATTCGTCTCTACAGAATGAGCCACGGGAAAGAATTAAGGTGATTTTTAAAGGTCTTTTTGCCTTTAATTAACAGTCAACATTAAAGTTGAAGACGGATTACTTCACTACAGCCACAGAATTAGGCTTCAATAAAAACACTTCCATGTTTTCATCCTTCTTTTTGTAAACTATCCCCTCTGTCCTCAGAAGCTTCAGCGCTAAAGCCCGCTAAAAACATGATTCCATCAAGACTTTTCAGTCATTTAAATCTATACTTTAAAGTACTATCCCTGCACTAAACGTATGTATGTGTCTCTGCAGGGTGAAGAACATGATGATAGTAGCAGGAGATTATTCTCTGGCCATCTATGAAGGCACAGAGCAGCAGATCCTGCCCCAGCTGCTGGTACCCCACCCCGGATACAACAGCACCAACACAGACAGCGACATCATGCTCATCAAGGTACAACTCAACGGTTTCTGGACGTTATCCGTGTCTGTGGTTAACACAAGATGAAGAGATCTTAACGCTTTGTTCTACGACTTAAAATACGTCAGTAAATACCCTACTGGTGGATTTAAGTATGAGGGTTGATAACAAGTGTCTAAATGCAACCTAGTCTCACGGCATTTCGTGTTATAGACACAAAATTAATTTAATCTATTGATTCGTGTTCACCGACACGATTATCGCATTTTTTTCGTGTCACACAGAACGATTTTAATAGCAATGTATTTCTATTGGTAGTATGTTTCATGCCTGCACCACATCTTTTTGTCCGGTCGGGTCTTGGAAGACCAGACGCTGTGTGGTTCATAAAAACATGTTCTTACTCAATATCTTACCCTAAGCCTAACCCTAACCCTTTTATTTTAAATTGTATAATGTCGGAGTTTTTTGGCCGTCCGCAAGGAAAATAAATGGCTCAGAGCCTCAGAATACTGACATCTGTATTTTTGTATCTGTTTTTCCTTCTAATTTGTTATTATTTACATTGCTTTTAAAATCGTTCTGTGTGACACGAAAAAATTGGGGAAATCGTGGTGGTGACGTGAAGTCATGTGACCGTGCTGTAGTTCCTTTATAGCCCAACATTAGCCTCCTTTAGCTTAGCGGTGGTGACGTGAAGTCATGTGACCGTGCTGTAGTTCCTTTATAGCCCAACATTAGCCACTTTTAGCTTAGCGGTGGTGACGTGAAGTCATGTGACCGTGCTGTAGTTCCTTTATAGCTCAACATTAGCCTCCTTTAGCTTAGCGGTGGTGACGTGAAGTCATGTGACCGTGCTGTAGTTCCTTTATAGCCCAACATTAGCCTCCTTTAGCTTAGCGGTGGTGACGTGAAGTCATGTGACCTTGCTGTAGTTTCTTTATTGCCCAACATTAGCCTCCTTTAGCTTAGCGGTGGTGACGTGAAGTCATGTGACCGTGCTGTAGTTCCTTTAAAGCCCAACATTAGCCACCTTTAGCTTAGCGGTGGTGACGTGAAGTCATGTGACCGTGCTGTAGTTCCTTTATAGCCCAACATTAGCCTCCTTTAGCTTAGCGGTGGTGAAGTCATGTGACCGTGCTGTAGTTCCTTTATAGCCCAACATTAGCCTCCTTTAGCTTAGCGGTGGTGACGTGAAGTCATGTGACCGTGCTGTAGTTCCTTTATAGCCCAACATTAGCCTCCTTTAGCTTAGCGGTGGTGAAGTCATGTGACCGTGCTGTAGTTCCTTTATAGCCCAACATTAGCCTCCTTTAGCTTAGCGGTGGTGACGTGAAGTCATGTGACCGTGCTGTAGTTCCTTTATAGCCCAACATTAGCCTCCTTTAGCTTAGCGGTGGTGAAGTCATGTGACCGTGCTGTAGTTCCTTTATAGCCCAACATTAGCCTCCTTTAGCTTAGCGGTGGTAAAGTATTATATTATTTAACACTTAAACATTTATGTTCTCACTGTTTGTATTGTTATTATAGTACATGTATTCTTAGTCATTGTTGCTATTAAAGTAGTTTCTATGCTTTTATTTTGAAGGCATGTTTGGGAACCTGGTGTAATTGTATATCTTGAAGACAGGTGGGAGTAGAGCACCAGGAGGAACATGGTTTTTTGCCAGGGTAATTCAACAGGAAGGAAAGACATAGGAAAGACTAAAGGAAAGAAACATAGGAAACGTGTTCTTTGTATTTGATATTTGTTGGAATAAAACGCACAAACGGAGATCCTTGTCTGGACTTGGATCATTGCCCTGCGTCAGATTAACTAACTGGTGCCTCAGCGGCATTTTAAGTGAATTATCTGTTTTATTTCTATATGATTTTGGCCGCTACAATAGCTATATGCTCATTATTGCTCCATCCATTTCAAAAGTTTGCTAACAAATTATTTCAGTATTATAAAGTAAAATTGAACTGTGCCTGTGGGTATGTATATATTATTATGTACACTTATTGTAATTTTTTGTTTGGCTATAATGATTGGATGACCATTTTAGTTTTCATTTCATACAGCACTGTAAATTGCATGAAATGATGAGCTGTTCTGTTTTTGTTTTGTTGTATGTATGTGTATGTATGTTTTGTGCGTGTGAGGACCCCAGGAAGAATAGCCAACGCTCATGCTAGTGCTAATGGGGATCCTAATAAAGAAATAAAGACATCTGTCCCTTTGTCCTGCCCCCTGCAGCTGAAGGCCCCGGTCTACCTGAACAGCTTCGTCTCCATCGCCCTGCTGCCTCGACACGGCGCCTCCATCTCTGAGGGCAGCATGTGCCGGGTGTCGGGGTGGGGGTACACCAGCCCCAGCGGGGGGCAGATCCCCTCCACGCTGCGCACCGTCAGGCTGCCCATCGTCTCCTCACTGACGTGCAACAGCAGCCAGTCGTTCAACGGCAGGATCACGGAGAACATGCTCTGTGCCGGGTTCAGCATCGGGGGGAAGGACGCCTGCCAGGTGAGGGGTCACCTGAGGTCACCTGAGGTCGCCTGAGGTCACCTGAGGTCACCTGAGGTCACCTGAGGTCACCTGAGGTCACCTGAGGTCACCTGAGGTTACCTGAGGTTAACAGAATTTCAAAATAAAACCGGAAACTAGACACACAAAACTAAGATGGTGACCCTCTGTGTTTCAGGGGGACTCCGGGGGTCCTCTGGTCTGCGAGGGCCGGATATATGGCCTGGTGTCCTGGGGCTACGGCTGTGCGGACGCTCAGTATCCCGGAGTCTACACGGCCGTGTCCAAGTTTCGCCGCTGGATAGACAACACCATCTTCAGCTACTACAGCCGCTGCACCAGCGAGTAGACACAGCCGCTGCAGCAGCGAGTAGACACAGCCGCTGCAGCAGCGAGTAGACACAGCCGCTGCAGCAGCGAGTAGACACAGCCGCTGCAGCAGCGAGTAGACACAGCCGACTGACATCTCATTAAAGGTCTCCTATTGTACTGTTCTTAGGCATATATTATAGCTCAAAAATATATAATAACATGTCTCTGAAGTGTCCTGCTCCAAACCCCAAACAGATCCTTGTAGCCTCGTCCCCCTCTCTTCCAGCTGTTACTAAAGACATGTCTCTGAAGTGTCCTGCTCCAAACCCCAAACAGATCCTTGTAGCCTCGTCCCCTCTCTTCCAGCTGTTACTAAGGACATGTCTCTGAAGTGTCCTGCTCCAAACCCCAAACAGATCCTTGTAGCCTCGTCCCCTCTCTCCCAGCTGTTACTAAGGACATGTCTCTGAAGTGTCCTGCTCCAAACCCCAAACAGATCCTTGTAGCCTCGTCCCCCTCTCTTCCAGCTGTTACTAAAGACATGTCTCTGAAGTGTCCTGCTCCAAACCCCAAACAGATCCTTGTAGCCTCGTCCCCTCTCTTCCAGCTGTTACTAAGGACATGTCTCTGAAGTGTCCTGCTCCAAACCCCAAACAGATCCTTGTAGCCTCGTCCCCTCTCTTCCAGCTGTTACTAAGGACATGTCTCTGAAATGTCCTGCTCCAAACCCCAAACAGATCCTTGTAGCCCCCCCCCTCTCTCCCAGCTGTTACTAAAGAGCTGACTCTGGGTCAGTAGCTTTAGAGAGAGAGTAGATCTCATCAGGAGAACTCTCCCAGCAGAAACTCAGCTAAATGCTGCCGTGATGAAACTCCATATCATGTTCCAAACCACATCAAGGATTCTCTCTGAAACAGCATGGAGCTCAAACTCTCTCTCTCTCTCAGGTTTACCACAAGGTGAGTTCCTTTTGATTTCCTGCTTCTTCACACATACTCTCTCCAGTACAGATTAGCTCTGAGTGTTAGCATGCTAATGTAAACACAGACCATATTACTTCCAGAACACGTCTCATTGTTTCTGACAGCAACCTTTCTGATTGGCCCGTGGGTGTAAAGCCCGCCCACATTTTAGTAATGTCGTCATGACGCAGCAAATCTGGATCAGCTCCGTTGATCCCCGTTTTTAGAGATGTGGGTATGGAGGAAAAGAGAGAGGGGTTTATTTCCTGACACTTTGTGAGTCTCCTGACACACCGGGGACACACTGGGGACACACCGGGGACACATGGTGATGTAGAGAAGACATCACTTTGTGAGTCTCCTGACACACCGGGGACACACCGGGGACACATGGTTATGTAGAAAAGACATCAGAATGTGCATTTTGCATGATAGGAGACCTTTAAAACTCTTCATTTTAATTCTGTAATATATTCAATCTGTGCACATTTCATTATTTGTTTGCATAGTTTGACATGTCTGGAATCAGTTGTGGTTTTATGGGCTCTATGTGCCGGGTATCTGTTGGTGCTAAGCTAAGCTAACCACCAAAGTGATTTCAAAGTGTTCCTTTAATGATCAGCTGTTTGATTAAACTGGTTCTGTAAGGTGGTGTTAACCTTCAGATCCCACCTGCACATTTCACTCACATGAAAAGAAAGAATTGAAAGATTCGCTCAAAAAAGTTAGAATATTGAGATTTTCTGAAAAAAGTAAAAATGTTATGATTTTGTGAACAAAGTTAGAATTTTGAAATTTTCAGAAAAATGTAAGAATGTTTTGATGTAAAACGTAAAACATTTTTTTTTTTAAGTAAGAATATTTCTCTATTTGTTCAGAAATATTTCCTCAAGTTGCTGAATGTCCTCTAAACGCTGCATGTGTTGTTGCTGAAGATGTTTCTTCATGTGGAACATTTGGGTTTTAATACCTGTATCCTTTCTGAAGCTGCTCCTCCTGATGAAGAGTTATTGATCGTTATGTGTTCACCTGTTTGCCTCCGTAACTCTTAATTAAAAAGGACATATCGACCACGTTTACCACACGTCAGGAATGAGGTGCCATATGTTAAAGTCACTGCTCATGGAGAACATTTAGAAACACTGTAAGCCGATCATGTGATGCTGCACATCTGTAAATATAATGCACTCACATCCACACTCTTCACTTGAACTGGAAATCAAATCAAATCTTTGAACATTTGATGATAAAAGTTTAACAAATCTAAACATTTCTGTTGATTCTTGAGAAAAAACAAACAGATGTAAAGATGTTTTCTTGGGCCTTCTTTATTTTTCACGTTATCACTGATTATCTGATGTGAAAGTAGAGATTTCCGCTCCCAGTGCTGCTGGGTTTGTCTCTGGATCTCAACATATGATCATCTCTATTGATTGTGTGACTCCATCCAGAGGATAGAACACATATTTACCAGGTGAGGAAAAACTCTCCTTAAGGTACAACGAGTTAAATCCCTTTCACAAGATTCAAAGATTCAGATGCTTCACGTAACGTCCACACGGCAGCGTGCGTTGAAGCTTGCCGGTGGGCGTGTCTGGCGTGCGACCAACAACCAATCACATTAATCTCCCACCCGGACACACAAGCACGCGGTTTGATTGGCTAGAGCTTGTACTGGCATACGAGTTGATTGGCTGGCGCTTCCGTCGACGCATGAAAAGTTGAACTTTTCTCAACTTTCGAAGCGAGCTACGGAGGAGGCAAAGCAACGCGACCACAATGCAGTTCGGCAAAGCGGGACGTCACCCCATTCAAAGTGAACGTACCGTTAGTGTCTACAGCTCCTCTGAAAACATACTGAAGAGATACAGACATAAAAGAGTGCAAGGAGGAATAGAAATAAAGGTGTAGAGTGGTTCATACTTTAACACAGTAAAATACATTAAAATGTTATTTAAAAAACGTTTCTAAATTAAAAATGTTTGCAATAATATAGGTATAAACAAACAATTAATAAGAACATGACCAACATTTTTTTGTGAATGAATATGTGCCGTATATCTGAATTCAAAAGAGTAGGGTCTGTGCAGTTTTACAGTGGGAGTGGTAGAACATGTGGAAAGGTTAATTTTATTTTATTTCAGTTTTAAGCTAAAAATGCTATTTTTATTTTAAATAAAAGTCTCTATTTTTGTTTTAATTTGTTATTATTATTCTTAATTTGTTCTTGAATGTGTTAAAGGTCTTACCTGCATGTTGACGTGTGTAAAGGGAGATGTGTATCTCTCCAATAAATAACAACATGATGCTGGTGATAACCTTTCTATACACAGTCTATGGTGATAACCCAGAACGGGGTTTCCTGGTCCGACCAGCAGGGGGCGCTGAGAGAGCTGCTTCCTCTCTGAGACACTTCACAGTCTTTATGTTTAAGGGGGCATTAAAGAGGGACGGACTGTGAGGGGGGTCCTCTCTTAAAGACCCCCCCCACACTCTTCCTCTCCTCTCTTCCTCTTCAAGTCTCAGATTACATAGTCTTTTAAGGAGGGGGGGGGGGGGGGGGTTGTTATGAAACAAAAAAATACTGCCATATTTTATTTTTAGTATTTGTAATGTTATTATAGTTTTCTATCTGTTTTGTTTTTTTACTTTTATGTGGAGCATCCAACATCAAAGGATAACCCTCCCCACACCACACACACACACACACACACACACACACACACACACACACACACACACACACAGACACAGACACACAGACACACACACAGACACACACACACACACACAGACACACACACACACAGACACACACACACACACACAGACACACACACACACACAGACACACACACACAGACACACACACACACACAGACACACACACACACACAGACACACACACACAGACACACACACACACAGAGACACACACACAGACACACACACACACAGACACACACACACACACACAGACACACACACACACAGACACACACACACACACAGACACACACACACACAGACACACACACACACACACACACACACACACACAGACACACACACACAGAGACACACACACAGACACACACACACACAGACACACACACACACAGACACACACACACACAGACACACACACACAGACACACACACACACACACACAGACACACACACACACAGAGACACACAGACACACACTCACACACAGACACACACACACAGAGACACACAGACACACACACACACACACACACAGACACACACACACAGAGACACACAGACACACAGACACACACACACACTTTATACCAGCTGATAGCAACAGGTGTTCCTGCTCCTGCAGGAGGAAGTACATGTACTCGTGTATTCTGGTGGATTTGAGGTAATGCAACATGGGAATGAAACGAGGTGCAAATACAACAACAGAAAGAGAAGTGAGCAAAGAACCTGTGCCATGTCTGATGAGCACCATCTGTGTATAATCACTTTTTACTAAATACACTCATTCTCATCGTTTCTATTTATTCACAAAACTTACATTTGTCTCACTTTTTGAAAAATACTTCTTTTTTTCTTGTAAACGTTTTCTGGTATTTCAGAAGTCTCTCCACTGTATCTGCTCTCTAGGTTCTGCAGAGTGAAGGGCTCTGAAACCAGGGATTCCCCCCGTCCCCAACACGGAGCGCTGACACCAGATGGAAGCGTTTCAGATGTTTTATTAAAGCTGGAGCACGATGACAGAGAGCAGCTTTAATGATTCACTGATTCTCTCTTTGTTGTCCTCTTTCATTCTGATGGAGCTTCATCATCACCATCATCATCATCATCATTATCATCATCATCAGAGACAGAGACAACGTCCCAACGTCCTGCAGAGACGGAGAAAACGTCCCTCAGTCCTGCAGAGACAGAGACAACGTCCCAATGTTCTGCAGAGACAGAGACAATGTCCCAACGTCCTGCAGAGACAGAGACAACGTCCCAACGTCCTGCAGAGACAGAGACAACGTCCCATAGTCCTGCATAGACAGAGACAACGTCCAATAGTCCTGCAGAGACAGGGACAACGTCCCATAGTCCTGCAGAGACATGTTTCCTCAAGTTGCTGAAGATGTTTCTTCATGAGATTTGGAAAATGTGTGTTTCTGTATCTGCAGCGTTAGCATATATACCGTTAGCAGCATTAGCGTCCCTCAGGCGGTACAGCAGGCTAATGGCTTCGTTAGCGAGGAGCTAATTAGGATTAACGAGCTCTCACCACGGCACACTGACCTGGAGACACAACACACACCCCTCTGTGTCCTCAGGTACACAACACACAGCCCTCTGTGTGTCCTCAGGTACACAACACACTCCCCTCTGTGTGTCCTCAGGTACACAACACACACCCCTCTGTGTGTCCTCAGGTACACAACACACTCCCCTCTGTGTCCTCAGGTACACAACACACACCCCTCTGTGTGTCCTCAGGTACACAACACACTCCCCTCTGTGTTCCTCAGGTACACAACACACACCCCTCTGTGTGTCCTCAGGTACACAACACACTCCCCTCTGTGTGTCCTCAGGTACACAACACACACCCCTCTGTGTGTCCTCAGGTACACACCCCCCCCCCCATCTGTGTGTCCTCAGGTACACAACACACACCCCTCTGTGTGTCCTCAGGTAAACAACACACACCCTCTGTGTGTCCTCAGGTACACACAATACACACCCCTCTGTGTGTCCTCAGGTACACACAATACACACCCTCTGTGTGTCCTCAGGTACACACAATACACACCCCTCTGTGTGTCCTCAGGTACACAACACACTCCCCTCTGTGTGTCCTCAGGTACACACAACACACACCCTCTGTGTGTCCTCAGGTACACAACACACCCCTCTGTGTGTCCTCAGGTACACAACACACCCCTCTGTGTGTCCTCAGGTACACAACAACACACCCCCTGTGTGTCCTCAGGTAAACAACACACACCCCTCTGTGTGTCCTCAGGTACACACAATACACACCCCTCTGTGTGTCCTCAGGTACACACAATACACACCCCTCTGTGTGTCCTCAGGTACACACAATACACACCCCTCTGTGTGTCCTCAGGTACACAACACACTCCCCTCTGTGTGTCCTCAGGTACACACAACACACACCCCTCTGTGTGTCCTCAGGTACACAACACACACCCCTCTGTGTGTCCTCAGGTACACAACACACTCCCCTCTGTGTGTCCTCAGGTACACACAACACACACCCCTCTGTGTGTCCTCAGGTACACAACACACACCCTCTGTGTGTCCTCAGGTACACAACACACACCCCTCTGTGTGTGCAGGAGATGCATCAGAGCAGCCTTAATGATTCATTAACTGGATACCCTTCTCTCCCACTCGGTACCTACACGGCGCTGTTTCTACACGGACCCTCACTGTTGCGGTAAGCGTGTTGTACTTCCGGTTGTCACCTCTGGGTATCCTGTGTGCCTGTTCTGCTGCTGATAGCTTATATTATCTTAACTTAAATCGATCGTTTTAAAACTCTTGATCACGGCAACTGCCTGACGTTGTAATCACACGTTACTACAGCTTAAGCACCCACAACTCTCCTTCTCTTAGCGACTGTAACTCCACAGTTGCCTACACTCTTTTCGGGTTTGCTAACGGTAGCTACTTTAGCTTGATAGCTAGCCATGGCTCCTTCCCCACCCTCGGGTGCTATTTCCTGCTCTACCTGTCTCATGTTTGGTTACTTCCCTACCTCCTTTACTGGTACCGATACATGTGTTAAATGTAGTATAGTTGTTAGGTTGGAGGCGGGAATCATAGCCATAGAAGCCCGGCTCCGCATTTTAGAAAGTAACTCAGCTACAGTAAAGCCCATGTTAGTCGGTGCGGACCGGCAAGAGGTAGCTCCTACTAGCCGTCCCCCGACAACTCCCGAGCAGCAGGGAGACTGGGTGACTGTTCAGAAGAGGCATTACAGGAGACCCACAGGTCCCCACCAACCCGTTCACGTATCTAACAAATTTTCCCCACTCAGCGAGGCACCCGCTGAGGAGTCAACTCTGGTTATTGGTAGCTCTATTATGAGATACGTGAATTTAGAGACCAAAGCCTCCACAGTCACATGCATTCCGGGGGCCAGAGCGGGCGACGTTGAGGCGCATCTTAAACTGCTGGCTAAAAATAAACGTAAATACAGTAGGATTGTTATTCACGTCGGTGGTAATGATGTTCGTTTACGCCAATCAGAATGCACTAAACTTAATGTGGCGTCGGTGTGTAGATATGCTAAAACAATGTCGGACACCGTAATTTTCTCTGGTCCCCTCCCCAATCTGATCAATGACGACATGTATAGCCGCATATCATCATTTCAGCGCTGGTTGTCTTGGTGGTGCCCAGCAAACGATGTGGGCTTCGTAAATAATTGGACAGCCTTCTGGGGAAAACCTGGTCTGATTAAGAGAGACGGCATTCATCCTACTTTGGAAGGTGCACATCTCATTTCGGCAAACATTTCAGGGATTTGTGGACTTAATCCATGACAAACTGGAGTTGAGACCAGGAGGCGGAGTCGCAGTCTTACACGCTTCTCTGCGCTCTCTCCTGGGCAGTCATCCATAGGAATCCCGAACCCAATAAAATACCCAATATTAACGGTGTGTGTGTCTGCCCAAGGACAATTTAAGATGAAGCCTAATAGAGGTGTCATACATAATAACCTAATAAAAGTAAATGTAACAACTACTACAGTGCAACAAAACAGGAAGATTAAATGTGGTCTCTTAAATATAAGATCTCTAGCATCTAAAGCAATATTGGTAAATGATTTAATATCAGATTATAATATTGATATTTGCTGTCTCACTGAAACTTGGTTGAGACATGAAGAATATGTCAGCATAAATGAAGCCACTCCACCCAGCCATATCAATACTCATATTGCTCGAGGCACAGGCCGAGGAGGTGGAGTTGCAGCCATCTTTGACTCAAATTTACTTATCAATACTAAACCAAAATTAAATTATACCTCCTTTGAAAGTCTTGTTTTTAGTCTTACGCATCCGACCTGGAAAACTTTGCATCCAATCTTATTTGTTACAGTGTACCGTGCACCAGGTCCTTATTCAGAATTCTTAACAGAATTCTCTGAGTTTTTATCAACTTTGGTTCTTAAAACAGATAAAGTAATTATCGTAGGTGACTTTAATATTCATGTTGACGATGATAAAAATAGCCTTACTGTTGCATTTAACTCTATATTAGACTCTATTGGTTTCCGTCAGAGTGTAAATAAACCAACCCACTGCTATAATCACACTCTCGACCTTGTTCTGACTTATGGTATTGAAATTGAGCAACTATTAGTCGAACCGCATAATCCTGCTTTATCCGACCATTTCTTAGTAACTTTTGAAGTACTGTTACTAGACTACAAACCATTAGTCAAAAGTTCCTGCAGCAGAAACCTGTCTGTTAGCGCTATAGCCAAATTTAGAGATTCCACCAATACTTAACTTGATAGCATGTCTGCATGTAAGAAGAGATTCCACAATACTTAACTGATAGCATGTCTGCATGTAAGGGAGGAAACTTATACAAATGTACACCACCCCAAATTGATCATGTTGTTGATAGTGCTACAGATGCGCTGCAAATAAATTTAGACTCTGTTGCTCCTTTGAAAAAGAAGAGAATAAAACAACATAGACTAGCTCCATGGCATAATGCCGAAAATAAAGCAAAAGTCGAGACAACTTGAAAGGATATGGCGTTCCACTAAACTCGAAGAATCTCGTTTAATTTGGCGTATTACTCTCAATGAATATAAGAAAGCACTGCGTAAGCGAGAGCAGCTTACTACTCTTCATTAATAGATGAGAATAAGAATAATGCAAGATTTCTTTTCAGCACTGTAGCCAGGCTGACAGAGAGCCACAGCTCTACTGAGCCTTCTATTCCCATAGCACTCAGTAGGAATGATTTTGTGCTTTTTTAACGATAAAATTGTTACTCTTAGAAACAAAATTAATGACCTCTTGCCTTCGACCAGTATAGTGTTATCAACAGCTCCCGGAAACGTAAGTTCTAATATTACACTAGATAGTAAATTAGAATGCTTTTCAGCCATAAACCTTGAACAATTGAATTCAATGATTCTTTCTTCTAAACCATCAACGTGTATCTTAGACCCGATTCCAACTAAGCTGTTAAAGGAAGTTTTTCCATTAATTAGCACCTGTTTATTAAATATTATGAATATGTCTTTATTATCGGGCTATGTTCCACAATCATTTAAAGTAGCAGTGATAAAACCTCTTCTTAAAAAGCACAACCTCGATCCAGAGGTTTTAGCCAACTATAGACCTATTTCTAATCTTCCGTTCCTCTCAAAGATTCTTGAGAAAGCGTTCACAAAACAGTTGTGTGATTACTTAGAAAACAATGATTGATTTGAAGATTTTCAGTCTGGCTTTAGAACACATCATAGCACAGAGACAGCTCTGGTTAAAGTCACAAATGACCTTCTAATAGCCTCAGACAAAGGACTTGTCTCTATTCTTGTCTTACTCGATCTCAGTGCTGCATTTGATACTATCGACCATGATATCCTATTGCAAAGACTAGAGCACTTAGTTGGCATAAAGGGAACTGCTTTAGGCTGGTTTAGGTCCTATCTATCTGAACGCTCTCAGTTTGTGTGTGTCAACGATCTTCCATGCAAACCAAAGTTAGCCATGGAGTGCCACAGGGCTCAGTGCTTGGACCTATTTTGTTCACATTATATATGCTTCCGTTAGGCAATATTATAAGGAATCATTCTGTACAGTTTCATTGTTATGCGGATGATACTCAACTATATTTATCAATCAAGCCTGATGAAATTAATCATCTAAATAAAATTCAAGACTGCCTTAAGGACTTAAAAACGTGGATGACTTTAAACTTTTTGATGTTAAACACGGCCAAAACTGAAGTTATTGTACTCGGCCCAAAGAATCTACGAAACAAATTATCTAAAGATATACTAACTATGGATGGCATTAATTTGGCCTCCAGTGAGACTGTAAGGAACCTTGTTATATTTGATCAGGATTTATCCTTTAACGCCCACATAAAATCTATTTCAAGGACCGCCTACTTCCATCTACGTAACATTGCAAAAATCAGGCATATCTTGCCTCAAAACGATGCAGAGAAACTAGTCCATGCATTTGTTACTTCAAGGCTGATTATTGTAACTCTCTATTATCAGGGTGTACCAAGAAGTCAGTTAAGTCGCTTCAGCTGATTCAAAATGCTGCAGCACGTGTACTAACCAGAGTTAGGAAAAGGGACCACATTACTCCTGTTCTGGCTGCCTTACACTGGCTCCCTATAGAACACAGGATAGAATTTAAAATTCTTCTTCTGGCCTACAAAGCCCTTAATGGGCAGGCGCCATCTTACCTTAAAGAACTCATTATACCCTACTGGCCTACTAGGGCATTGCGTTCCTAGAATGCAGGGTTGTTGGTTGTTCCTAGAGTCTCTAAAGTACAATGGGAGCCAGAGCCTTTTCTTATCAAGCTCCACATTTGTGGAATCAGCTTCCAGTTTGTGTTCGGGCGGCAGACACCCTATCCGTTTTTAAGAGTGCGCTTAAGACCTTCCTTTTTGATAAAGCTTATAGTTAGGGCTGATTAGATTCAGCCCCTAGTTTAGCTGCTATAGGCTTAGACCAGGCATCCTCAAAGTCCGGACTCCGGTCCGGATCCGGACCGAACCACAACTGTCTCTGGACTCTGAGCAAATTATACTTTTCATATGTATTATCTGTATTATCTGTATTATCTGTGTTATCTGCGAGACATCGCCACAACGCAACGAGTCAAAATTCTCCGCTATGTCCACTGCAAACAGCGCTCTGCATGTCCGACTGTTCCAATGTCTGTGTGTGTCTGTCAACGCATTGGTCCAATCACATTCAGCATCCCGTCAGCGTTTTTGTCCCCCACCAACAGTCTGCGAATCAGAGGCAGAGTAGGGCGGGTCTTCGGGGAAAAATGCGTGTCTCGTCTCTCCCCAGCTGCCACCCCAGTTGGCAGCTTTGTTTTGAAAGAAAAGTTGTGGCTCATCGGACATTTATGAGAGAAAGTCTCTAATGTCCGAGTGCAAGTGAATGCAGCACAAGACGCATGTCTTGTAACCCCTCCCCCGGCCCTGGCGCGAGCGTGGAAATATGATTGGCGGCGATTTAATTTGAACGGGACGGTGCAAAACGAGAAGCATTCGGACCCAAGTACTGAAGGAATGAGGTGCGGTCTACAATGACAGAGAAGAGACTGTCAAGTTTGGCTGTACTCAGCATTGAATCAAAACGCACTAAAGCTGTTGATCTTAATCAGTTTGTGAGGCGTTTCGCTGAACAAAATGGTAATCGCCGCATTCAGCTGTAATAGACATGTCAACTTGATGCTCTGCTCACGGATGAGCATACAAAACTGTTAAGATGATGACCTTACGTGTGTAAATATATTTTTTTCTCTGTGGGGGTCTGCCCCCAAAAAACAGTTTGAAGTCCTGAGAAAGTCAAATAAGAAGGTGTGTAAAACTACACTGCCCAGCCAAAAAAAAGTAACCACTTTGATTTAACTAGGCCAGTAGGTAAGGACTTTCCACTGGATAATAACTGAAGTATAAAAGAATGCATGACTGAAGTGTTTGAAGGCAAACAAAAAGAGGAAATAACAGGTCAAATCAAGCAAATCCCCCTCTGATTCCACAGCAACCAGAAGAACATAAATACTGGCTGGTGATTTGATTAATCAGCTTTGTGATGGAATAAAAAATGCACAGTGCATTTCCTTAGCTGTGGATGAGTCTACTGACACCACTGACAATGCTCAGTTGCTGGTGTTTGTGAGATTTTATGATGAGGCAAAGGGGGAGTTTGTTGAAGATGTGTTGGGCCTGACGAACCTCAGTGGACACACAAGGGGGAAGACATTTAGAAAGCAATAATGGGACTGCTGAATGAAAGAGGGTGCAGCTGCCTTTATTCATAACTGTGCAGCTCTTACACTGCGACTCTGAGGGATCAAGCACAGACACAATAACAATGAAAACTGCTGCATACAGATTATTTTTGTTTTTGCAACCTCGTGTTAAGAATCTTGTTGCAATTGTTTAAAAGTTTGAATGACCGTAATAAACGGACCTTTGTCTTATTGAAAAATGTCTTTGGACCTTTAAGATTTGTATTTGAGTACCCCTGGCTTAGACTGTCGGGGGACACTTTACTTTACTTCTTCCTTCTCTCTGTCTGTACCTGTGTACTCTCATGTTCCGAATAACCCAGCTTCCCCAAATTTCTTTTTGGTGTCTATCTACGCCGGGACCCTGACTCGTGGCTGATCCTGTTGCTGTGGTCCTGAGTCCTGGATCGCGAGCCCTGGATCTTGAGTCATGGCTGTGCCTGTTGCTGTGGTCCTGAGTCCTGGATCGCGAGCCCTGGATCTTGAGTCGTGGCTGTGCCTGTTGCTGTGGTCCTGGATCATAAGTCCTGGATGGATATCCTCGGGGATTCATCTTCTTATTATAGACACATGCATTTCCAAACATTTGGACTACCTACGTTGTAAATGTATTATCTTCTCAATTTACACACGGCATCTATTGCACGTCTGTCCGTCCTGGGAGAGGGATCCCTCCTCTGTTGCTCTCCCTGAGGTTTCTCCCATTTTCCCCTTTAAACTGTGGGGTTTTTCCTTTTTCTGGAAGTTTTTCCTTGTACGATGTGAGGGTCTCAGGACAGAGGGTGTCGTATTGTCATACTGATATTCTGTACAAACTGTGAAGTCCACTGAGACTGATGTAACATTTGTGATATTGGGCTATATAAATAAACATTGATTGATTGATTGATCCTCAGGTACACAACACACACCCCTCTGTGTGTCCTCAGGTAAACAACACACACCCCTCTGTGTGTCCTCAGGTAACAACAACACACCCCTCTGTGTGTCCTCAGGTAACAACACACACCCCTCTGTGTGTCCTCAGGTAAACAACAACACCCCTCTGTGTGTCCTCAGGTAACAACACACCCCTCTGTGTGTCCTCAGGTAAACAACACACACCCCTCTGTGTGTCCTCAGGTAACAACACACCCCCTCTGTGTGTCCTCAGGTAAACAACACACCCCTCTGTGTGTCCTCAGGTACACAACACACACCCTCTGTGTGTCCTCAGGTACACAACACACACCCCTCTGTGTGTCCTCAGGTACACAACACACTCCCCTCTGTGTGTCCTCAGGTACACAACACACTCCCTCTGTGTGTCCTCAGGTACACACACGTTCAGCACTGATTGACCTCTGAACTTCAGTAACATTTCATTTATCAGCTGGGTCTTAACGAGGCTACTTCACTCATGAAACAGTCATAAAGAACATTTAGAGCAGGTCAGTGTGTTCTTTACTTGACGTACAGGTTAACCCTTTGTTGCTCGTCAGCGTCTCAGCTCTACCTGTATGTGTGTTTTTAATGGAGAGTTGTATTGTGTGTACATTTACTGCACTCTGACACTAAAGTAAATGTATTAATGCCTGATACTAATCACTAACAATACCCTTATCACTGATTATTACACTGTACGCTTTTCATAGTTAATATCTTTAAAAATACAAACACACCACTGTATAGATTGTAATATTCCCATGATTACATCTTCAACTCCTTGTGCTTAAATATATATATTTTATTATGTTTGAAATAGAGCCGTTTCCCCTCAGGATGAGCACAGTGTTCTGATTCTGGTGTTTCATATTCTCCAACAAAGAGAGTCCTGTGAATAACCCTTTACGTTCCTGTGTGTTATAATCTGTATAAACTCAGGATCTCATGAGGAGGTAGTGAATAATATCTGGTTCTGTTTCCGATCCTGTTCCTCCATCAGCTGGGAGATGATGTCCCAGCAGCTGCTTTAACATATATAAATAATATAATATAATGATATAATCCCCCCATCATTAGGGACCCTGCGGACCCTCAGGAGATCCTCTGTTTCTCTGCTTCATGAGGAGCTGAACATCAACACAGAGACACATTCATGTGGGGGTCTTCACATTCTTCGCACCTCTTTTCCCCCTCTGTCTGGAACCAGAGCCCAGTCTGCTCTGATTGGTTCATATATCAATATCATGTATCAATCACGTACAATGTGTTGGAGCGCCAGCCAATAGGAGTGCCAGTGTTCGATGTCACCATGTTGGGATGTATATTTCTTCCAAAGATAAAACCTCTCTGTTTCTGGGTTACAGTAACAATGACAGTTCAAAAGACTTCTCTCTCAGTGTGTATAGAGCTCTGATGGAAGTGAAGGCAGAGTGACGCCTCCCTCGGAGACTCCTTACCCTACTTTAACAGTTAATATTTAAACAGCTCTTTGAATCCTGCAGAGAGAAACCATCGGGGATCAAAGTCCTCCAGACTCTGACTGAAAGCTCTGATAGACGGATAAATAATGATAGATATTAATACCAGCGCTCTGTGCAGAGTCCTGTAGATGAGAGGGTTAAACAGCAGCAGATCTGAGGGGGGGGGGGGAGGGGGGCAGAGGGTTTATACAGAGAGGAAATAGGTCGCAGTAAAGCAGCTTCTCTCCTCTGAGGGGAATCAAACAGTCCCTCGGATGGATTATATATTATTATATAATATGATATATTCATGAAGCTCACATGATCATCTGAAACACAGCAGATGAACTGGTACTCAGGTGAGGAGGGGCAGGAGTTAGGATTATATAATATGATTTCTCTGAATGATCCTGACCCTGAAATGTTTTATTAAACACTCCTTGTTTCTTTGTGATTTTCTGCAAACTGTTGACCTAACCCTAACCACAATGAAGTGTGACTCGAGTTCATTGTAGATTCCATATAAAAGCTATTGTTCCTCTGCCTCGTGCTTTTCTTCTGAAGGTTCAGAGGAAGTGAAATCAGCTGCAGTTTGTGTCTCTGATGATCCTGTCAAAATGTTTTTTTTAATGGATAATCTTCATGGTTTCTGGTTTGAGGGTTTCTGAAGGCTTATCGATGGCTTAAAGGAGCTTTTGTGGAAAAGCCTGGCTGGGATTTGAACCAACAACCTTCAGACTGCAAAGCTCTGAAGCAATTATCATCTTCAATTAGTATCAATTAGGATTTTCATTTAATTGAATCATTTAATGCATTTATACTAGGGCTGCACGATATTGGAAAAAACTGACATAGTGATATTTTCTTCCCCTGCAATATATATATATTGCAGGGGAAGAAAATATATATATATCGCAATATATATATATTGCGATATATATATATTGCGATATGAAAAACTACAGGAATTGAAGAAAATACTTCTTTTTTTTGGCCGCAAACCATCGTTTCTTGAACTTTGATGATATATAATTGGTATTGTTTAACTATATTTAACCGGATGAAGGATTTTAGTCACGGACGTCTGGATCTTAAGTTATCAGAGCAACACGCTGAGCTAGCTCGGTTAGCAGCGCCGAACTGCCCTGGAGAAACACATAAAACGACTTCCTTCAGTGTTCATTTAATCACCGGTTGCTTTGGAGAGGAGGAGAAGACGTCTGCAGATAATCCGGCTTCCGGTAAAAAACATCTGAACGTCTGAATCTTGAGTTATTGAAGACAGAAGGTAAGCTAATGATAAGCTAAGCTAATGATAGCTTCACTGCATGGCACTGTCGACAAAGTACCTTTGTTTGGTCAACATCAACCATTTTGTAACCGAGATAATTCCAGATGTTGCTTTTCTTTTTGGAAGCAAATCTTCATTGTCGCCGGTATTATCGTCCTGTGTCGCCAGTATTATCATCCTGTGTCGCCGGTATTATCGTCCTGTGTCGCCGGTATTATCGTCCTGTGTCGCCGGTATTATCGTCCTGTGTCGCCAGTATTATCGTCCTGTGTCGCCGGTATTATCGTCCTGTGTCGCCGGTATTATCGTCCTGTGTCGCCAGTATTATCATCCTGTGTCGTCGGTATTATCGTCCTGTGTCGCCGGTATTATCGTCCTGTGTCGCCGGTATTATCGTCCTGTGTCGCCAGTATTATCGTCCTGTGTCGGCGGTATTATCGTCCTGTGTCGCCGGTATTATCGTCCTGTGTCGTCGGTATTATCGTCCTGTGTCGCCGGTATTATCGTCCTGTGTCGGCGGTATTATCGTCCTGTGTCGCCGGTATTATCGTCCTGTGTCGCCGGTATTATCGTCCTGTGTCGGCGGTATTATCGTCCTGTGCCTCGTTCACTTTTTTTCCGTGTTTTTTGTTTCCTGACAATTTTCTTCTTCTTTTATCCAGAAATGATCTTTAAAAGCAGAAACTATGAAACAATTGTGCAGGTTCACCATGAAATGCACATTTTAAGAAGAAATAAGAAGCAGCTTGGAGTTTAGGAATGGATAAACAGGATTGGATGCAATGGTTTCAATTGTCCATCAGTTTGAAAACTTTAGTTGCTTTCATCGTTAAACTGATTTTACCGTAAAGACTGTGGCTGGGGGGGAGGGGGGTTGTTGGTTCGATCCCAGCGCTCTGAGGGGTCGTAGAGACCTGATAAAGAGATATATAAGAACAGTCCATTTACAAGAGAAACACATTATTTAAATATATTTATATGCAGCCGTATTAAAAGTGAAACCTAATTACATCAATTTAAAATTGGAGTTTCAGTATTGCGTAAAATAATAAATGAAAGGCCTGTGTGTAGGATTCATCACCAGCTTTAACTTAGGAATTCATCTTTATTTATTCAAAGCTTGTTTTGAAATGTAGTGCACTATGATTTAAAGTTAAAACCAATGTTTAATCACATTTCAGATACATTAGAAACTTCCTATCGACTGCAGCAGCTAAGCTATACCTTCACTCAATGGTCCTCTCCCACATCAATACTGTCTGATCAGCTGCTCTAATGCAGACTCTACAGCTCTAAGGCCAATACTGTCTGATCAGCTGCTCTAATGCACACTCTACAGCTCTAAGGCCAATACTGTCTGATGAGCTGCTCTAATGCACACTCTACAGCTCTAAGGCCACTACTGTCTGATCAGCTGCTCTAATGCACACTCTACAGCTCTAAGGCCAATACTGTCTGATCAGCTGCTCTAATGCACACTCTACAGCTCTAAGGCCAATACTGTCTGATCAGCTGCTCTAATGCTCACTCTACAGCTCTAAGGCCACTACTGTCTGATCAGCTGCTCTAATGCTCACTCTACAGCTCTAAGGCCACTACTGTCTGATCAGCTGCTCTAATGCACACTCTACAGCTCTAAGGCCACTACTGTCTGATCAGCTGCTCTAATGCTCACTCTACAGCTCTAAGGCCAATACTGTCTGATCAGCTGCTCTAATGCACACTCTACAGCTCTAAGGCCAATACTGTCTGATCAGCTGCTCTAATGCACACTCTACAGCTCTAAGGCCACTACTGTCTGATCAGCTACTCTAATGCTCACTCTACAGCTCTAAGGCCACTACTGTCTGATCAGCTGCTGTAATGCACACTCTACAGCTCTAAGGCCACTACTGTCTGATCAGCTGCTGTAATGCACACTCTACAGCTCTAAGGCCACTACTGTCTGATCAGCTGCTCTAATGCACACTCTACAGCTCTAAGGCCACTACTGTCTGATCAGCTGCTCTAATGCACACTCTACAGCTCTAAGGCCAATACTGTCTGATCAGCTGCTCTAATGCACACTCTACAGCTCTAAGGCCAATACTGTCTGATCAGCTGCTCTAATGCACACTCTACAGCTCTAAGGCCACTACTGTCTGATCAGCTGCTCTAATGCTCACTCTACAGCTCTAAGGCCAATACTGTCTGATCAGCTGCTCTAATGCACACTCTACAGCTCTAAGGCCAATACTGTCTGATCAGCTGCTCTAATGCACACTCTACAGCTCTAAGGCCACTACTGTCTGATAAGCTGCTCTAATGCACACTCTACAGCTCTAAGGCCACTACTGTCTGATCAGCTGCTCTAATGCACACTCTACAGCTCTAAGGCCACTACTGTCTGATCAGCTGCTCTAATGCACACTCTACAGCTCTAAGGCCAATACTGTCTGATGAGCTGCTCTAATGCACACTCTACAGCTCTAAGGCCACTACTGTCTGATCAGCTGCTCTAATGCACACTCTACAGCTCTAAGGCCAATACTGTCTGATCAGCTGCTCTAATGCACACTCTACAGCTCTAAGGCCAATACTGTCTGATCAGCTGCTCTAATGCTCACTCTACAGCTCTAAGGCCACTACTGTCTGATCAGCTGCTGTAATGCACACTCTACAGCTCTAAGGCCACTACTGTCTGATCAGCTGCTCTAATGCACACTCTACAGCTCTAAGGCCACTACTGTCTGATCAGCTGCTCTAATGCACACTCTACAGCTCTAAGGCCACTGGAATCACTCAGAACACGAGACAAAAAGCCATTCCGGTATCATCATTGCCACATTGTTAAAAAGTTTCATCTGTTCAGCTTCTCATAGTTTACAAAAACGTCTGCTTAGTTTATAAGATCACTCGTGGGTTGGCTCCTCCTCCTCTGGCTGGCTTCATCAGCCCAAAGCCCACCTCAACCAGGGCTAGAGGTGCGGCTAGGGGAGACCGCCCCATCCCATTTAGGAAGAGTGCATTCAGCCAGGCTGTCTTTTCATTCCACGCATCCCATCAATGGAATTCACTACCACCATCTCTAAGAGAGTCCTCATCTACTACGCATTCAAGCACAGTGTGAAAGAGTGGCTCATTAATAACCAACAGTGTCAGCACTGATGTGTGTGTGTGTGTGTGTGTGTGCGTGCGTGTGTGTGTGTGTGTGCGTGTGCGTGTGTGTGTGTGTGTGTGTGTGTGTGTGTGTGTGTGTGTGTGTGTGTGTGTGCGTATTGTGAATGTTTTATTTATTATCATGACTTGCTCTTATCTGTATTCAGTGGTGTTGTCTATTTATTTATTTTTTGGTATAACAATGTCGTGGTATTTGAATGCGTGCTTGTAGGATGCCTATCACCATCTGGCAGGGACTATCTGTGAAAACTAGCATTTTGGCTCATTCGAGTACTTTTACATGTTTTTAATATGTTGATTAATGTACACTGTCCCTTGTTTTAAATAAATCAATTCAATTCAATTCAAGTTAGAAATAAATAATTTTTAGCTAATATTTCTACAATTATTGTTTTTAGCCTTTTTTTAATGTAAAGAAGTTAAAATGTTTTCTGTCTTTTAGAAACATTGGTGTTTTTATTTGTCAGACAGTTTATACATTGTCTATCTCCTCGGTCATCTGTGTATTTTTCTTAGTCTCTTAAAGTTGGTTTATTTCTATGTTGTAGTATGTAAAGCGCTTTGAGGGGTCGTAGAGACCTGATAAAGAGATGTATAAGAACAGAACATTTACTTTAGACAGGTTTGTTTCTGCATTATCTTTAGAGGAAGAAAGTCTTAAACTGTAGTAAAGTGAAAGCTTCACTGCAGAGTGTGTGAACCTCAGGTTAGAGCAACACACACTTATTATAATCTAAAGACACACACTCTGAATCTGTGTGAGGTTCATTGTGCTCTTTAGGAGCAGCTGTAATGATCACAGAGGGTTCATGAAGCTGAGAAACCATCACTGTTTCCTGTTCAGTCTGACTCACTTTCTGCTCCTCTGCCTCAGACTGACGTTGGTTCATTTCTCACGGGACACAGTTTATCTGAAGTCATCAACACGCAGATACAGCTCCCACAAACAGATACGGTGACATAAAGAGAGAATGATGGCGCTGTGAATTCAGTATCAGTCACACAGGTTTTTATAGAGACAGTCAGTGGAAAATGTTACATCTGGTACATCAACGTATAGTGGAGAAATATCATCACATCCCCTTTAGTGAAGAGGAAATCATTGAAATACTGAAATACTGAAATACTGAAATACTGAAATACTGAGATACTGAAATACTGAGATATTGAGATACTGAGATACTGAAATACTGAAATACTGATATATTGAGATACTGAGATACTGAAATACTGAAATACTGAAATACTGAGATACTGAAATACTGAAATACTGAGATACTGAAATACTGAAATACTGAGATACTGAAATACTGAGATACTGAGATACTGAAATACTGAAATACTGAAATGCTGAAATGCTGAAATACTGAGACACTGAAATACTGAAATACTGAGACACTGAGACACTGAGATACTGAAATACTGAGACACTGAGACACTGAGACACTGAGACACTGAGATACTGAGACACTGAGATACTGAGATACTGAAATACTGAAATACTGAGACACTGAGACACTGAGATACTGAAATACTGAGACACTGAGACACTGAGACACTGAGACACTGAGATACTGAGACACTGAGATACTGAGATACTGAAATACTGAGATACTGAGATACTGAGATACTGAGACACTGAGACACTGAGACACTGAGATACTGAGACACTGAGATACTGAGATACTGAGATACTGAAATACTGAAATACTGAAATACTGAGATACTGAAATACTGAAATACTGAAATACTGAGATATTGAGATACTGAGATACTGAAATACTGAAATACTGAGATATTGAGATACTGAGATACTGAAATACTGAAATACTGAAATACTGAGATACTGAGATACTGAAATACTGAAATACTGAGATACTGAAATACTGAGATACTGAGATACTGAAATACTGAAATACTGAGATATTGAGATACTGAGATACTGAAATACTGAAATACTGAGATACTGAAATACTGAGATACTGAGATACTGAGACACTGAGATACTGAGATATTGAGATACTGAGATACTGAGATACTGAAATACTGAAATACTGAGATATTGAGATACTGAGATACTGAGATACTGAAATACTGAAATACTGAGATATTGAGATACTGAGATACTGAAATGCTGAAATACTGAAATACTGAAATACTGAGATATTGAGATACTGAGATACTGAAATACTGAAATACTGAGATACTGAAATACTGAGACACTGAAATACTGAAATACTGAGACACTGAGACACTGAGATACTGAAATACTGAGACACTGAGACACTGAGACACTGAGACACTGAGATACTGAGACACTGAGATACTGAGATACTGAAATACTGAAATACTGAGACACTGAGACACTGAGACACTGAGACACTGAGACACTGAGACACTGAGACACTGAGACACTGAGACACTGAGACACTGAGACACTGAGACACTGAGACACCATGCAGGGGTAATGGTTCAACAAACTGAAGAATACAGTTTCAAGTTATTACAATAAACTTTGTGTCACGTGATCCACAAAAAAGTTAAGGTGACCTAACCTTGCAAATGATTTAAGTGCAAAAGATTTATGATAATAATAATAATACATGAGACTTATATGGCGCTTTTCTAAAAACTCAAAGACGCTTTGACAGAGAATAAAAACAAGAGAAAAATACAAAAAGAGATAAACAGGATGAAATGAATTATCTTGCTATTTACTAAGCAGTGAACGTTGTGTTGAATAAAAACTGGTCCTGATCCGGATCTGATCTGATCTCTCCTCCCTCACTACTGATTCCTCTGCAGTTATTAATACCTGTAATGTGTCCAGAGTCTAAACGTGTCCTCCTGTTCTCAGTGACCGCTCTGTGCTCTGACTCATGTTAGATATTTATATATAAAGATATTTCTGTCAGTGAGAGCAGCTGATTAACGGGGGAACAACAGCAGGAACAGATGCTTCCCATTCAGGGAAACATGATTCACACTCAGACCGCTCTGTGGGGTTAGCACTGAGATGCTAACAGGCATCATTAGTGGAAACACTCACCGTCTGGTCTCTGCACAATTTCATTAATCAACCCTTTCCACAGCATTTTACATCCAAAAAGATCGAATCAAATGTGAAGCCTCTGTCTAACGTGCTAACATGCTAACATATGTATCTTTGTGTGTGTTTAAGTGTGTTTCAGTGTGTTTCAGTGTGTTTCAGTGTGTGTGGAGATGTTTCAGTGTGTTTCAGTGTGTGTGGTTCAGTGTGTTTCAGTGTGTTTCAGTGTGTGTGGAGATGTTACAGTGTGTTTCAGTGTGTTTCAGTGTGTGTGGAGATGCTTCAGTGTGTTTCAGTGTGTTTCAGTGTGTGTGGAGATGCTTCAGTGTGTGTGGAGATGCTTCAGTGTGTTTCAGTGTGTTTCAGTGTGTTTCAGTGTGTGTGGAGATGCTTCAGTGTGTTTCAGTGTGTGTGGAGATGCTTCAGTGGGTTTCAGTGTGTTTCAGTGTGTGTGGAGATGCTTCAGTGTGTGTGGAGATGCTTCAGTGTGTTTCAGTGTGTGTGGAGATGCTTCAGTGTGTGTGGAGATGCTTCAGTGTGTGTGGAGATGCTTCAGTGTGTTTCAGTGTGTGTGGAGATGTTTCAGTGTGTTTCAGTGTGTGTGGAGATGCTTCAGTGTGTGTGGAGATGCTTCAGTGTGTTTCCGTGTGTGTGGAGATGCTTCAGTGTGTTCAGTGTGTGTGGAGATGCTTCAGTGTGTTTCAGTGTGTGTGGAGATGCTTCAGTGTGTGGAGATGCTTCAGTGTGTTTCCGTGTGTGTGGAGATGCTTCAGTGTGTTTCAGTGTGTGTGGAGATGCTTCAGTGTGTTTCAGTGTGTGTGGAGATGTTTCAGTGTGTTTCAGTGTATGTGGAGATGCTTCAGTGTGTTTCAGTGTGTGTGGAGATGCTTCAGTGTGTGTGGAGATGCTTCAGTGTGTTTCAGTGTGTGTGGAGATGCTTCAGTGTGTGTGGAGATGCTTCAATGTGTTTCAGTGTGTTTCAGTGTGTGTGGAGATGTTTCAGTGTGTTTCAGTGTGTGTGGAGATGCTTCAGTGTGTGTGGAGATGCTTCAGTGTATTTCAGTGTGTGTGGAGATGCTTCAATGTGTTTCAGTGTGTTTCAGTATGTGTGGAGATGTGTCAGTGTGTTTCAGAGTGTGTGGAGATGTTTCAGTGTGTTTCAGTGTGTGTGGAGATGCTTCAGTGTGTGTCAGTGTGTTTCAGTGTGTGTGGAGATGCTTCAGTGTGTGTGGAGATGCTTCAGTGTGTTTCAGTGTGTTTCAGTGTGTGTGGAGATGCTTCAGTGTGTTTCAGTGTGTTTCAGTGTGTGTGGAGATGCTTCAGTGTGTTTCAGTGTGTGTGGAGATGTTTCAGTGTGTGTGGAGATGCTTCAGTGTGCTTCAGTGTGTTTCAGTGTGTGTGGAGATGTTTCAGTGTGTTTCAGTGTGTGTGGAGATGTTTCAGTGTGTTTCAGTGTGTCTGCATCTGCAGGAGATTAGCTGCAACACACACACACACACACACACACACACACACACACACACACACACAGACACGCACACAGTGAGCTGCTGATATAAAGCCTCTCTGGTGTTGGTCCTGACAGGAAGATGGTCTTATTCCAGCTGAGGAGAGGGAACACATCCGAGTGTTGCTAGTGTGTGCATGTGTGCTTCAGTGTGTTTCAGTGTGTTTCAGTGTGTGTGGAGATGCTTCAGTGTGTTTCAGTGTGTGTGGAGATGCTTCAGTGTGTTTCAGTGTGTTTCAGTGTGTGTGGAGATGCTTCAGTGTGTGTGGAGATGCTTCAGTGTGTTTCAGTGTGTGTGGAGATGCTTCAGTGTGTGTGGAGATGCTTCAGTGTGTGTGGAGATGCTTCAGTGTGTTTCAGTGTGTGTGGAGATGTTTCAGTGTGTTTCAGTGTGTGTGGAGATGCTTCAGTGTGTGTGGAGATGCTTCAGTGTGTTTCCGTGTGTGTGGAGATGCTTCAGTGTGTTTCCGTGTGTGTGGAGATGCTTCAGTGTGTTTCAGTGTGTGTGGAGATGCTTCAGTGTGTTTCAGTGTGTGTGGAGATGCTTCAGTGTGTGTGGAGATGCTTCAGTGTGTTTCCGTGTGTGTGGAGATGCTTCAGTGTGTTTCAGTGTGTGTGGAGATGCTTCAGTGTGTTTCAGTGTGTGTGGAGATGTTTCAGTGTGTTTCAGTGTATGTGGAGATGCTTCAGTGTGTTTCAGTGTGTGTGGAGATGCTTCAGTGTGTGGAGATGCTTCAGTGTGTTTCAGTGTGTGTGGAGATGCTTCAGTGTGTGTGGAGATGCTTCAATGTGTTTCAGTGTGTTTCAGTGTGTGTGGAGATGTTTCAGTGTGTTTCAGTGTGTGTGGAGATGCTTCAGTGTGTGTGGAGATGCTTCAGTGTATTTCAGTGTGTGTGGAGATGCTTCAATGTGTTTCAGTGTGTTTCAGTATGTGTGGAGATGTGTCAGTGTGTTTCAGAGTGTGTGGAGATGTTTCAGTGTGTTTCAGTGTGTGTGGAGATGCTTCAGTGTGTGTCAGTGTGTTTCAGTGTGTGTGGAGATGCTTCAGTGTGTGTGGAGATGCTTCAGTGTGTTTCAGTGTGTTTCAGTGTGTGTGGAGATGCTTCAGTGTGCTTCAGTGTGTTTCAGTGTGTGTGGAGATGTTTCAGTGTGTTTCAGTGTGTGTGGAGATGTTTCAGTGTGTTTCAGTGTGTCTGCATCTGCAGGAGATTAGCTGCAACACACACACACACACACACACACACACACACACACACACACACACACACACACACACACACACACAGACACGCACACAGTGAGCTGCTGATATAAAGCCTCTCTGGTGTTGGTCCTGACAGGAAGATGGTCTTATTCCAGCTGAGGAGAGGGAACACATCCGAGTGTTGCTAGTGTGTGCATGTGTGTGTGTGTGTGTGTATGTGTGTGTGTGTGTGTGTGTGTGTGTGGGTGTGTGTGTGTGTGTGTGTGGAGGTGAAAAGGTTAGGGCCATGGGGCATGCCCCCCCACCCAAAGGCAATCTCGTTTTAAAGGTTCCCATTAGCTCAGTGTCGCTGTAACTGTAAATCCTTCAGATCCAATTTATTCTTAAAGGGGGTGACTCACACGCACACACACACGCACACACACACCTTAACACACACACAAACACACACACACACACCTTAACACACACACACACACCTTAACACACACACAAACACACACACAAACACACACACACACACACCTTAACACACACATCTTCACACACACACACACACACACACACACACACACCTTAACACACACATCTTCACACACACACCTTAACACACACACACACCTTAACACACACACAAACACACACACACCTTAACACACACAAACACACACACACACACACCTTAACACACACATCTTCACACACACACACACACCTTAACACACACAAACACACACACACACACACACCTTAACACACACATCTTCACACACACACACACACACACACACACACCCACGTACTCCAAATAACTTGAATGAATATGAATTGTTGCCATGTTTTTTGTCTGCACACTTAACTCATTTATGCAATAAAACACCTAATCACATTTTGTCCTTTTAAAAAGAATCTGTTCAAATGAATAAATATGAATATAATAAATATAAGCGTCCCTGTAAATCCTGTCACATCCATCGTCCTCATGTTTTTAAGTCACAGGTATCATTAATACATTCACATTGACATACTTTCTATATGAACTTAGAGACACACACAGTGGGGTTTTGTGCTGCGTTGAATATCCTGAGCCGACTCTGAGGATGGAAGCTGAGGTTTCTGGGTTTCAAATATCAGCTCATAGAAGCTCTGCAGACTCCTGGACTCTGAGGATGGAAGCTGAGGTTTCTGGGTTTAATATATCAGCTCATAGAAGCTCTGCAGACTCCTGGACTCTGAGGATGGAAGCTGAGGTTTCTGGGTTTCAAATATCAGCTCATAGAAGCTCTGCAGACTCCTGGACTCTGAGGATGGAAGCTGAGGTTTCTGGGTTTAAAATATCAGCTCAGCATAGAAGCTCTGCAGACTCCTGGACTCTGAGGATGGAAGCTGAGGTTTCTGGGTTTAATATATCAGCTCATAGAAGCTCTGCAGACTCCTGGACTCTGAGGATGGAAGCTGAGGTTTCTGGGTTTAATATATCAGCTCATAGAAGCTCTGCAGACTCCTGGACTCTGAGGATGGAAGCTGAGGTTTCTGGGTTTAATATATCAGCTCATAGAAGCTCTGCAGACTCCTGGACTCTGAGGATGGAAGCTGAGGTTTCTGGTTAATATATCAGCTCATAGAAGCTCTGCAGACTCCTGGACTCTGAGGATGGAAGCTGAGGTTTTCTGGTTAATATATCAGCTCATAGAAGCTCTGCAGACTCCTGGACTCTGAGGATGGAAGCTGAGGTTTCTGGGTTTAATATATCAGCTCATAGAAGCTCTGCAGACTCCTGGACTCTGAGGATGGAAGCTGAGGTTTCTGGGTTTAATATATCAGCTCATAGAAGCTCTGCAGACTCCTGGACTCTGAGGATGGAAGCTGAGGTTTCTGGGATCAATATATCAGCTCATAGAAGCTCTGCAGACTCCTGGACTCTGAGGAGGGAAGCTGAGGTTTCTGGGTTTAAAATATCAGCTCATAGAAGCTCTGCAGACTCCTGGACTCTGAGGATGGAAGCTGAGGTTTCTGGGTTTAATATATCAGCTCATAGAAGCTCTGCAGACTCCTGGACTCTGAGGATGGAAGCTGAGGTTTCTGGGTTTCAAATATCAGCTCATAGAAGCTCTGCAGACTCCTGGACTCTGAGGATGGAAGCTGAGGTTTCTGGGTTTAATATATCAGCTCATAGAAGCTCTGCAGACTCCTGGACTCTGAGGATGGAAGCTGAGGTTTCTGGGTTTAATATAACAGCTCATAGAAGCTCTGCAGACTCCTGGACTCTGAGGATGGAAGCTGAGGTTTCTGGGTTAATATATCAGCTCATAGAAGCTCTGCAGACTCCTGGACTCTGAGGATGGAAGCTGAGGTTTCTGGGTTTAATATATCAGCTCATAGAAGCTCTGCAGACTCCTGGACTCTGAGGATGGAAGCTGAGGTTTCTGGGTTTCAAATATCAGCTCATAGAAGCTCTGCAGACTCCTGGACTCTGAGGATGGAAGCTGAGGTTTCTGGGTTTAATATATCAGCTCATAGAAGCTCTGCAGACTCCTGGACTCTGAGGATGGAAGCTGAGGTTTCTGGGTTTAATATATCAGCTCATAGAAGCTCTGCAGACTCCTGGACTCTGAGGATGGAAGCTGAGGTTTTCTGGTTAATATATCAGCTCATAGAAGCTCTGCAGACTCCTGGACTCTGAGGATGGAAGCTGAGGTTTTCTGGGTTTAATATATCAGCTCATAGAAGCTCTGCAGACTCCTGGACTCTGAGGATGGAAGCTGAGGTTTCTGGGTTTAATATATCAGCTCATAGAAGCTCTGCAGACTCCTGGACTCTGAGGATGGAAGCTGAGGTTTCTGGGTTTAATATATCAGCTCATAGAAGCTCTGCAGACTCCTGGACTCTGAGGATGGAAGCTGAGGTTTCTGGGTTTCAAATATCAGCTCATAGAAGCTCTGCAGACTCCTGGACTCTGAGGATGGAAGCTGAGGTTTTCTGGTTAATATATCAGCTCATAGAAGCTCTGCAGACTCCTGGACTCTGAGGATGGAAGCTGAGGTTTCTAGGTTTAATATATCAGCTCATAGAAGCTCTGCAGACTCCTGGACTCTGAGGATGGAAGCTGAGGTTTTCTGGGTTTAATATATCAGCTCATAGAAGCTCTGCAGACTCCTGGACTCTGAGGATGGAAGCTGAGGTTTTCTGGTTAATATATCAGCTCATAGAAGCTCTGCAGACTCCTGGACTCTGAGGATGGAAGCTGAGGTTTTCTGGTTAATATATCAGCTCATAGAAGCTCTGCAGACTCCTTGGACTGTGACTGGAAACTGTCTCTCCAGCTGCTGGAGACCCTCAGAGATCTGAAACATCTCACGCCAGAGGCTCAGTGAGTAACCCTGAACCTTCTGCTGTCCTCCGCTCTGTTTGCATGTTGGGATGAAGGTTTGTTTTATGTTAGTTTGTATAACATGTTTGCTTGTATACTACGTTTTTCCACGAGAAATGAATCATGATCTCTTTCATTAGATTTTGGATTTTGTTCAAATTGATAGTGTTTGTGGTCAATTATTTTACTCAGAACTTGGTTTGATTTTGTGTAAATGAAGTCTTGACCGTTTCAAACAGCAGAGTATCACTTGTGGTAATAAGTAGGAATAAAGTGGCCTTAATTGGGGTGACTCAGGTTTGGCTGATCATTTATACTAAATGCTTTATAAATCCTCCTTAGCGTCTTGACATCTTTTAGATTGTTGCTTTTATTAGTATGTTTGTTTATTTGTTTGTTTATTTGACTGTACAGCACTTTGGTCTGGAGGTTTTAAAGTGCTTTATAAATATAGCTTTATTGTATTGTATAAATAGTCAATAGGAAGACAACACAAGGGTTAGGAGACATTTTACAATATACTTCAGGCAGATTTCCGGTGATTGTTGATGGGTTTTATTCTTCCTGATGGGTCTGTTATTAAAGATGAGCTGCTTCCAGCTACAGAGAGGATCCACTGACAGCCTAAAGTAACCTGTATAACCTGTTTTAATAATTATAACTTTGGCACGACATATCTTAGGCGCCAATAGTCTGTGTAAAATGTATGCTTATGAAACTAGACCAAATGTCCTCATGATGGTATTATTTTCCTTTGTTTGCTGTGGTCAATTGTGTGTGCGTTGACTTAGGAATGTAGAGGATCCAGTCGCCCCCCCGGGTTTTTAATGGGCCGGATAGGAGCATGGGAGGGTTGCAGGAGAAAGGTAATAAAACTGACAACATTGAGTCTAGGCAGGGAGGAGGATTGGGACGCGGAGTGGTGCGGCCAGGTGCCGAGGATAAACGAAGATAAGGATTGGTACCTCACCCCCGTTCAACCCAGAATTGTTTATTTTATGGCTGCCATAAAAGATGGCATGGGACTGATCAGCGGCGCAGGAGATCCAAACTTCCCACGCCTATGGCTGACTCACTCTGATTCGCCCAGGAGTGAGTCCACCAATGGATGAACACCTAGGGAGGAGCAACCGACACAACTCCTCCCACACAACTCCTCCCACACAACTCCTCTCCGTTTGTGGGAATAAATATTGTGAATTCTGTAAACTCGCGGCCTCTGTTCGGTCTGACTGTCTGATACGTACATCGCACGGTGGAAGAGCTGAGGCCCGAAGTACTTCGTTATATAAGTACTTCGTTATATTGTACTGTTGTTTCTACCATTAAATCAGCTTATTGTTTAATCTCATATCTCTGTCTGAGTCCTTCCTTTTTATAGCAGACCACTCATCAAACGAACAGCGCGGAGCGGGCTCAAACCTTCAACAACTGAAGGGTGCTTCAATCCAACAGGACCCAGACGGAGCTCTCTGCAGCTTTCTCTCCGGAGGATCCGAGACGGAGCTCTGCAGCTTTCTCTCCGGAGGATCCAGACGGAGCTCTCTGCAGCTTTCTCTCCGGAGGACCCAGACGGAGCTCTCTGCAGCTTTCTCTCCGGAGGACCCAGACGGAGCTCTCTGCAGCTTTCTCTCCGGAGGATCCCAGACGGAGCTCTCTGCAGCTTTCTCTCCGGAGGACCCAGACGGAGCTTTCTGCAGCTTTCTCTCCGGAGGATCCAGACGGAGCTCTCTGCAGCTTTCTCTCCGGAGGATCCAGACGGAGCTCTTGTTGGGTTGAAGCACCCTTCAGTGGTTGAAGGTTCGAGCCCGCTCCGCGCCGTTCGTTTGATGAGTGGTCTGCTGTAAAAAGGAACGGCTCAGACGCAGAGATATGAGGTTTAACAATAAGCTGATTTAATGGTAAAAACAACAGTACAATATAACGAAGTACTTCGGGCCTTGGCTCTTACTACCGTGCGATGTACGTATCAGACAGTCAGACCGAACAGAGGCCCCGAGTGTACAGAATTCATAATATTTATCCCCACAAACGGAGAGGAGTTGTGTGGGAGGAGTTGTGTCGGTTGCTCCTCCCTAGGTGTTCATCCATTGGTGGACTCACTCCTGGGCGAGCCCTAGGCAGTGAATCAGAGTGAGTCAGCCATTGACGAGGTCTAAACAGCGAATCAGAGTGAGTCAGCCATAGGTGTGGGAAGTTTGGATCTCCTGCGCCGCCGATCAGTCCCAGGTCATCTTTTATGGCAGCCATAAAATAAACAATTCTGGGTTGAACGGGGGTGAGGTACCAATCCTTATCTTCGTTTATCCTCAGCACCTGGCCGTACCACTCTGCATCCCAATCTTTCTCTCAGAACAATCTCTGCATAGACTCAATGGTGTCAGTTTTATTACCTTTCTCCTGCAACCCCCCCATGCTCCTATCCGGCCCATTAAAACCCGGGGGGGGGGCGACTGGATCCTCTACATTCCTACGTCAACGCACACACAATTGACCACAGCAAACAAAACAAAATAAGAACACTTGGTCTAGTTTCATAAGTATACATTTTACACAGACAAAGTTATAATTATTAAAACAGGTTATAATTATTGAAACAGGTTATATAGGATATACAGGTTACTTTAATGTTAACATATATATCTATTTATACATGCTGACATATATATCTAAAAAAAAAATGCCAAAGTACTTATCTCTGTGTTCATGCTAACGTCTGTATCTGTGTGTTCATGCTAATGTATCTGTGTTCATGCTAACGTATCTGTGTGTTCATGCTAACGTATCTGTGTTCAAATGCTAACGTCTGTATCTGTGTGTTCATGCTAACGTTCTGTGTTCACATGCTAACGTCTGTATCTCTGTTCACATGCTAACATCTGTCTCAGCTCCTCTCAGGTCATTAAAATGGAGCTCAGCACAAGTTCTTTCAGGAAGACTGGATATATATACATTCCGTCCGCAGCTGCATATAATTAGCTCATCACGGGCGTTGTCTTTAACCTATTACATTCAACTCATTCTCCAGCAGCCAATCACTGTGCTGCAGCCAAACTTTAAAATGGTTCTCCTCTCTCCTGCAGTCAGCGTGATTTCAGGTTTCATGCTGCCGCACCATTCAAAAACCCAGTGTGTGGTTAATCCGGGTCACCATAAGGCTCTGATGCTCAATAACGTCCACGCGCAGCCAGCGCAGCTCCGGAAAATAAAGGGGTAAAGATACTCATCTCTAAGCCTCAGCAACCTCTCAAGAGCGAGAGGAGACGACCTCCATCGGCAGAAACACGTGTACAGTCCGGCCGTCTCGGCATAAGCGAACGAGCCGATCCAGCATCAGAACGGAGTCGAGGCTCCTCGATCAGCTGATCCGCGAACACGGAAGTCGCATTACGCACAAGCCGACCGCGAGCAGGCCTGGAGCAGGCCCTCTACGCTGCATTCAATCCCTCCCGGAAAATTCAACCAGCAGATAAGTGACGTTTATCCGTTCTCACAGTAACGTTTAGGCAGTGTCTCATCAGTGTCTCATCAGATCGTATCTTGCCACCCCTTCATGGTCGGGGCCAGTCCGGATAAATACAAGTAGCCTACAGACATGCTTAGTTCTTGCCGTACCTCGTTAACAACTACCGTACTCTCCGATAGAGGCGCATCGTCTCTCTGATTCCCTCTCTATATGGTAAAGGGCTCTCTTAAAAGCGTCCCCTCCTCTCTCTAGGATATGAATACAATTCATAAAATTGATATAATGGATAAAATAGATCAAATTAATAAATAAGATAATATATTTAAAATGACTAAATATAAAAGAAGAAAGTATGCACAGGTTCTCCTTCATACTTTCATGCATATAACTGGTGGTGGTGCAAACCGTGCCCTTGCTTTATATGATCATACGATCCTTCTATCTGGTTCTTCAATATGTCTCAGGTCCCACTTTTCCATCAAGGATATAAATAATAGATACAATATGACAACTCATATCAACAGTGGCGGCGCCAGAGTATTTTTCGTCGGGTAATCTATGGTAGGGCTAACCCATCCAGTGGTGGGGCTCAAGTCAGTATTTGCAATGTAATTACATACACGCTATATCGCCCCCCCGACAGTGAAACGCCACGCGTGAGGTTTAGATTATTTCCCTGTCTCAATCAGAATGGAACTGTGTGAAATAAAACGGCACAAACGTCTTGTAGTAAATAAAAAGGGATCACTGTGAACGCGTCGCATGATTGTACACGTTGAAGATCCAATGGGGATACTGAATGGCGGTTCCGACTGATCTCATCAGTAATGCATGACGCAGACCCAATGTTTCGTTGCTCTGATTGGCTGTAGATCTGACTCTATTCAAATTGCATTCGGAGGCATTTTGATCTGACCGCGGCCGCACTGATATTATAACGCCAGAGAATTTCCACACCTTTAGTGTATAAAACTTTCACTCCACGCAAGATCAGGGGGCAGGGAGATCAGACCCTATAACAAGCCCAGCAGATCAGCCGAGCTAACAGGAGCATACTCCATGCAACATAGCATCAGGGGGCAGGGAGATCAGACCCTAACATAAGCCCCAGCAGCTCATTCGAGCTAACAGGAGCCATACTCCATGCAACATAGCATCAGGGGGCAGGGAGATCAGACCCTAACATAAGCCCCAGCAGCTCATTCGAGCTAACAGGAGCCATACTCCATGCAAACACGAGCATCACAGGGGGCAGGGAGATCAGACCCTATAACACAAGCCCCAGCAGATCAGCCGAGCGAACAGGAGTTCCACTCCATGCAAAACAAAAATTGCTAATAAAATCAAGCACTAATGTGCCGGGAGTATGCACTCCCCAACGTGACCCAAAGCCCTCTCGTTAGTATCAGGTTAGTAGTATTCCATCAGAAACACATGCGGGCCGGGAGAAGCTCTCCCCAAACACGGCTCAACTTCATTGTCAGTAAGATCAGGCCAGAGAACACTTAACAGATACGTCAGCAGCACCTCATACTGGCCGCAGCTCACTTTCATTCTACTGGTTCCCTTCTCTCTCACTGCATATTTCCCGTCTAAACCTTGTTTCGTTTTCCATAGACTCGCCGCATCATACAAGGTAAGGTATATCACGTTAAGTGCCGCTCCACTATTGTAAACACCTCACGGATATTATCATAATGATTCATTGCATCGATCATTCATCATTCATTTCTGGAGGTTTCTCTTCCCTAATAAGCTTCTCCTCCCCTAAATCATCACAGCATGATGGGGTCTAACTTCCAACATATATATTTCCCCTTGTTCACACGGCAAAACATATGTTTAACACTAGCGGACTAAGCTTTCTGATAATGAAATCAGCGCAAGCACTTCAGGAAGTACGTCTCTTACACTCTCTTTCAATGTCTACCCTGTCAGTGTCGTCAGACAATCAAGCGAACAGTAGTTCATTTCATGCAACATGATCATTATAGAAATCAGGGAACTTCTTCCTCAGCTAATGTCCAGTAGAGTCGGGCGAGTCCCGATTCATCCGGATCATTAACCCGGATCCTAGTATGACCTGGGAGTGACGAGTCTCCCCTCATTAACCCAAGTCCTTGAGCCCTACACCCGGGATGTACAAATTAAACTATAATTGTGTCACTCGCTACTCTCCCTATAACATGTAAATCACTTTACAGCGTACCCCAGTCCATCTGCCTAGCTTCGGCAGTAGGATAGCTGCAGAAGTTATTGTTGATTCAGGGGATGCAGATCAGTGAACTTCCGCAGACTCGTGCAGACCGTAACCGTAGCAGATCCAGAGATCCAGACTCATCATACACGAGTCAACAGCAGACTCAGATTCGCTAATCCCGACTGAATCAAGGTAACTTCCTTCACTATGCTAACTTAGCAGACTCTGAATCAACGATACCGACTAGCGACTGAGCGACGAGTGAGTCAGCGGAACTCACAGACACAGATTCGGTGAGAGGAGCGAATGAGCGGATTGCTCCACACAGCGCGAAACAGCGAACTCGTCGTTTGGTCTCGTCGTCAGTTCAGACTCAGTGAGCGTCAGCTGTTCGTGATAACGCATTCTGTACACAGATCATTGACGACTTCTCAGTCAAGTCTAAGAAGCCAAATGCCGCAATTAACAAGCATTAAGACACAAACGTTGTTAGATCATGTTTGCGTAGCGGAGGTTAACGTAACGCTGGTTTAACATGCTCGTGAAATGCAAATATCAAGTGGCAAATCCAAATTACAAATAAACAAACAGTGGACTGCCGCCCTCACTAGTTGTGCTATATGTACGTTTTACGTTGGAGACTATGAGCGCTGTCTCACCGGTAGGATCCTACGCTCGGCGATGCTGACTCATATGACTCAAAGGACTCGTATGATCCGGATCTCTTCAATGACTAACTCAGAAGACCTCGAGTCAGTAAAAGGATCCGATTCGCCATCTTCATGTCCAGCAGCCTTCATACCCGGCTGCAATTCAAGCTCCTATATATATTATTTATATCTTTCTGCCTCTCACTGCATAAGTCTCTGTCTAACTCTCCATTCATTCTTTCATCAGATGTATTTGCCATCACGTAGGTAAGGTCCTACGTTCATTTACAAGGCTTGTTCCACTCCGGTAAAACAACTGGCTCACCTCACTAATGTATTTCTCGTATCATCATATGATCAACATTTACTATTTCGAGGGGTTCACCTTTCCTAGCCATCTCCTCCTCTCTTTTAATCATCGAGTCACATGGCGTCTAATCGCAAAGTATCAAGATATTAATACTCCGGAGGAGAGAGGGAAGGATCAATCACGTCTCAGCAGAATCCACGCTGTGCTGGACTATGGCGATCTGGTCTATATGAATGCACCTGCCCATTACCTGAACAAGTTAGATGCCGCCTATCACAGTGCTCTGAGATTAGTTACTAACTGTAAAGCACTTACTCATCACTGTACCCTGTATGCCAGAGCAGGTCTGCCTTCACTCACTGTACGGAGGCTCAGTCACTGGTACATGTCCATCTATAAAGCCATGCTGGGTAAACTCCCATCCCATATCTGCTCTCGATCACACAGAGAGTTGCCGGTAGCTATTGCCTGATATCACACAGAGAGTCGCCGGTAGCTATTGCCTGATATCACACAGAGAGTCGCCGGTAGCTATTGCCTGATATCACACAGAGAGTCGCAGGTAGCTATTGCCTGATATCACACAGAGAGTCGCAGGTAGCTATTGCCTGATATCACACAGAGAGTCGCAGGTAGCTATTGCCTGATATCACACAGAGAGTCGCAGGTAGCTATTGCCTGATATCACACAGAGAGTCGCAGGTAGCTATTGCCTGATATCACACAGAGAGTCGCAGGTAGCTATTGCCTGATATCACACAGAGAGTCGCCGGTAGCTATTGCCTGATATCACACAGAGAGTCGCAGGTAGCTATTGCCTGATATCACACAGAGAGTCGCAGGTAGCTATTGCCTGATATCACACAGAGAGTCGCAGGTAGCTATTGCCTGATATCACATGAAGTGGTTTCGTTAGATGTGCCAAGTGCAAGGACTGACTTAGGTACGAAAGCTTTTACGCGCGCAGCTCCTCTTGCTCGTAACAGCCTTCAAAAAGATTGAAACTGAGCAATTTGGTTCCACTGCATGTTTTTAAAGCTTGGATAGGTGCAATGCTATTTGATACTGTTGGTACTTGTCAATGTCGATAGGTATGTAAATGTAGCCCTGTAAATATGATGTCTGATTTCCTTCATTGTTTTCTGTCGTTTGTTTCACGTCGTGACCTACTTGCTGCAGGTCTCCCTTGGAAAAGAGATCGATGATCTCAACGGGACCGCCTGGTTAAATAAACGTTTGAAATGAAACGCCACCTGGTAAGTTAAGATCCTTCGTCAAGTGGCCCAATCTCCTTATCTCTCATTCACTTTCCTCCTTTTTGGGGGTTCCCTATATGCTCACGGCTGCATTTCCCCCTTTAGATATACGATTTCAGGATCGGGGTCTAATCGCCAAAGACTTAACATTTATCATACGACATGCGTCAATAAATGTTCTTTAAACAAATGAAGTCTCTCCTGATTGAACTGAGCTTTTCCCTCTTCTCTCAGTAAATCGTTGGTAATAAGGAGCTTTCTCTCGCTTCATTATTCTTCTGTTTAGCGTCTCGTTAGCGTCTCGTTAGCGTCTCGTTAGCATCTCCCCCTCCTCTCTGCAGATAATTGTGTTTTGTGAGCATCAGAGAGAGTGAAGAGGGGGGTCTCTCCGTCAGTCTGCAGCTATTAAAACTGTGTTACTGTGTGTGTTCATGTGATGCTCTTTAGTGTGTGTTCTCTCTGTGTTATCAGTGTGTTATCAGTGTGTTATCAGTGTGTTATCAGTGTGTTCTCTCCGTGTTATCAGTGTGTTATCAGTGTGTTATCAGTGTGTTCTCTCTGTGTTATCAGTGTGTTATCAGTGTGTTATCAGTGTGTTATCAGTGTGTTATCAGTGTGTTATCAGTGTATTCTCTCCGTGTTATCAGTGTGTTATCAGTGTGTTCTCTCTGTGTTATCAGTGTGTTATCAGTGTGTTATCAGTGTGTTATCAGTGTGTTATCAGTGTGATATCAGTGTGTTATCAGTGTGTTATCAGTGTGATATCAGTGTGTTCTCTCTGTGTTATCAGTGTGTTATCAGTGTGTTATCAGTGTGTTATCAGTGTGTTAGCAGTGTGTTATCGGTGTGTTCTCAGTGTGTTATCGGTGTGTTATCGGTGTGTTATCGGTGAGTTATCAGTGTGTTCTCTCCGTGTTATCAGTGTGTTATCAGTGTGTTATCGGTGTGTTATCGGTGTGTTCTCAGTGTGTTATCGGTGTGTTATCGGTGTGTTATCGGTGTGTTATCGGTGTGTTATCAGTGTGTTCTCTCCGTGTTATCAGTGTGTTATCAGTGTGTTATCAGTGTGTAATCAGTGTGTTATCAGTGTTATCAGTGTGTTATCAGTGTGTTATCAGTGTTATCAGTGTGTTATCGGTGTGTTATCGGTGTGTTCTCGGTGTGTTATCGGTGTGTTATCGGTGTATTATCGGTGTGTTATCGGTGTGTTATCAGTGTGTTATCAGTGTGTTATCAGTGTGTAATCAGTGTGTTATCAGTGTTATCAGTGTGTTATCAGTGTGTTATCAGTGTGTTATCAGTGTGTAATCAGTGTGTTATCAGTGTTATCAGTGTGTTATCAGTGTGTTATCAGTGTTATCAGTGTGTTATCAGTGTGTTATCAGTGTGTTATCAGTGTTATCAGTGTGTTATCAGTGTGTTATCAGTGTGTTATCAGTGTGTTATCAGTGTGTAATCAGTGTGTTATCAGTGTTATCAGTGTGTTATCAGTGTGTTATCAGTGTTATCAGTGTGTTATCAGTGTGTTATCAGTGTTATCAGTGTGTTATCAGTGTTATCAGTGTGTTATCAGTGTGTTATCAGTGTGTTATCAGTGTGTAATCAGTGTGTAATCAGTGTGTTATCAGTGTGTTATCAGTATGTTCTCTCCGTGTTATCAGTGTGTTATCAGTGTTATCAGTGTGTTATCAGTGTGTTATCAGTGTGTTAGCAGTGTGTTATCAGTGTTATCAGTGTGTTATCAGTGTTATCAGTGTGTTATCAGTGGTGTTATCAGTGTGTTATCAGTGTGATCAGTGTTATCAGTGTGTTATCAGTGTGTTATCAGTGTGTTAGCAGTGTGTTATCAGTGTTATCAGTGTGTTATCAGTGTTATCAGTGTGTTATCAGTGTGTTATCAGTGTGTTATCAGTGTGTTATCAGTGTGTAATCAGTGTGTTATCAGTGTTATCAGTGTGTTATCAGTGTGTTATCAGTGTTATCAGTGTGTTATCAGTGTGTTATCAGTGTTATCAGTGTGTTATCAGTGTTATCAGTGTGTTATCAGTGTGTTATCAGTGTGTTATCAGTGTGTTATCAGTGTGTAATCAGTGTGTAATCAGTGTGTTATCAGTGTGTTATCAGTATGTTCTCTCCGTGTTATCAGTGTGTTATCAGTGTTATCAGTGTGTTATCAGTGTGTTATCAGTGTGTTAGCAGTGTGTTATCAGTGTTATCAGTGTGTTATCAGTGTTATCAGTGTGTTATCAGTGTGTTATCAGTGTGTTATCAGTGTGTTATCAGTGTGTTATCAGTGTGTTATCAGTGTTATCAGTGTGTTATCAGTGTGTTATCAGTGTGTAGCAGTGTGTTATCAGTGTTAGCAGTGTGTTATCAGTGTGGGTATCAGTGTGTGTTTATCATTGTTTATCAGTGTGTTATCAGTGTGTTTCTCAGTGTTCAGTGTGTTATCAGTGGTGTAATCAGTGTGTATCAGTGTGTAATCAGTGTGTTATCAGTGTGTATCAGGTGTTATCATGTGTTATCAGTGTGTTATCAGTGTGTTATCAGGGTGGTTATCAGTGTGTTTATCAGTGTGTTAGCAGTGTGTTATCAGTGTTATCAGTGTGTTATCAGTGTTATCAGTGTGTTATCAGTGTGTTATCAGTGTGTTATCAGTGTGTTAGCAGTGTGTTATCAGTGTTATCAGTGTGTTATCAGTGTTATCAGTGTGTTATCAGTGTGTTATCAGTGTGTTATCAGTGTGTTATCAGTGTGTTAGCAGTGTGTTCATGTTATCAGTGTGTTATCAGTGTTATCAGTGTGTAATCAGTTGTGTAATCAGTGTTTATCAGTGTGTTATCAGTGTGTTATCAGTGTGTTATCAGTGTGTTATCAGTGTGTTATCAGTGTGTTATCAGTGTGTAATCAGTGTGTAATCAGTGTGTTATCAGTGTGTAATCAGTGTGTTATCAGTGTGTTATCAGTGTGTTATCAGTGTGTTATCAGTGTGTTATCAGTGTGTTAGCAGTGTGTTATCAGTGTTATCAGTGTGTTATCAGTGTTATCAGTGTGTATCAGGTGTTACAGTGTGTTATCAGTGTGTTTCAGTGTGTAATCAGTGTGTAATCAGTGTGTTATCAGTGTGTTATCAGTATGTTCTCTCCGTGTTATCAGTGTGTTATCAGTGTTATCAGTGTGTTATCAGGTGTAATCAGTGTGTTATCAGTGTGTTATCAGTGTTATCAGTGTGTTATCAGTGTGTTATCAGTGTGTTATCGGTGTTATCAGTGTGTTATCAGTGTGTTATCAGTGTTATCAGTGTGTTATCAGTGTGTAATCAGTGTGTTATCAGTGTTATCAGTGTGTTATCAGTGTGTTATCAGTGTTATCAGTGTGTTATCAGTGTTATCAGTGTGTTATCAGTGTGTTATCAGTGTGTTACGTGTGTTATCAGTGTGTAATCAGTGTGTAATCAGTGTGTATCAGTGTTTCAGTATGTTCTCTCCGTGTTATCAGTGTGTTATCAGTGTTATCAGTGTGTTATCAGTGTGTTATCAGTGTGTAGCAGTGTTATCAGTGTTATCAGTGTGTTATCAGTGTTATCAGTGTGTTATCAGTGTTATCAGTGGTTATCAGTGAGTTATCAGTGTGTTATCAGTGGTTATCAGTGTGTTCTCAGTGTGTAATCAGTGTGTAATCAGTGTGTTATCAGTGTGTTATCAGTGTGTATCAGTGTGTTATCAGTGTGTTATCAGTGTGTTATCAGTGTTATCAGTGTGTTTATCAGTGTGTTATCAGTGTGTTATCAGTGTGTTAGCAGTGTGTTTCATGTTATCAGTGTGTTATCAGTGTGTTATCAGTGTTATCGTGTGTTATCAGTGTTATCGTGTGTTATCGGTGTGTTATCGGTGTTATCAGTGTGTTATCAGTGTGTTATCAGTGTGTTATCAGTGTTATCAGTGTGTTATCAGTGTGTTATCAGTGTGTTATCAGTGTGATATCAGTGTGTTATCAGTGTGTTATCAGTGTGTTATCGGTGTGTTATCGGTGTGTTATCGGTGTGTTATCGGTGTGTTATCAGTGTGTTATCAGTGTTATCAGTGTGTTATCGTGTGTTATCGGTGTGTTATCGGTGTGTTATCAGTGTTATCAGTGTGTTATCAGTGTGTTATCAGTGTTATCAGTGTGTTATCAGTGTGTTATCAGTGTGTTATCAGTGTGTTATCAGTGTGTTATCAGTGTTATCAGTGTGTTATCAGTGTGTTATCAGTGTGTTATCAGTGTTATCAGTGTGTTATCAGTGTTATCAGTGTGTTATCAGTGTGTTATCAGTGTGTTATCAGTGTGTTATCAGTGTGATATCAGTGTGTTATCAGTGTGTTATCAGTGTTATCAGTGTGTTATCAGTGTGTTATCAGTGTGTTATCAGTGTTATCAGTGTGTTATCAGTGTTATCAGTGTGTTATCAGTGTGTTATCAGTGTGTTATCAGTGTGTTATCGGTGTGTTATCGGTGTGTTATCAGTGTGATATCAGTGTGTAATCGGTGTGTTATCGGTGTGTTATCGGTGTGTTATCGGTGTGTTATCGGTGTGTTATCAGTGTTATCAGTGTGTTATCAGTGTGTTATCATGTGTTATCAGTGTGTAATCAGTGGTTATCAGTGTGTTATCAGTGTGTAATCAGTGTGTTATCAGTGTGTTCAGTGTGTTATCAGTGTGTTATCAGTGTGTTATCAGTGTGTTATCAGTGTGATATCAGTGTGTTATCAGTGTGATATCAGTGTGTTATCAGTGTGTTATCAGTGTGATATCAGTGTGTTATCAGTGTGTTATCAGTGTGTTATCAGTGTGTTATCAGTGTGATATCAGTGTGTTATCAGTGTTATCAGTGTGTTATCAGTGTGTTATCAGTGTGATATCAGTGTGTTATCAGTGTGTTATCAGTGTTATCAGTGTGTATCAGTGTTATCATGTGTTATCAGGTTATCAGTGTGTTATCAGTGTTATCATGTGTTATCAGTGTGTTATCAGTGTTATCAGTGTGTTATCAGTGTGTTATCAGTGTGTTATCAGTGTGTTATCAGTGTGTTATCAGTGTTATCAGTGTTATCAGTGTGTTATCAGTGTGTTATCAGTGTTAGCAGGAGATGCTCCTCCAGGCAGAGATAACTCATTATTCACAGATGTCACTGCCAACACATTCAGGCCACTGGAGAGTTTTTCTCATTACAGGTTTTTACAACCTTTCCCTCTTCTCTACTCCAGTTTATACTCAGAGTCAGACCAGTTAATTGATGTTATCAGTGTGTTATCAGTGTGTTATCAGTGTGTTAGCAGTGTGTTATCAGTGTTATCAGTGTGTTATCAGTGTTATCAGTGTGTTATCAGTGTTATCAGTGTGTTATCAGTGAGTTATCAGTGTGTTATCAGTGTGTTATCAGTGTGTTCTCAGTGTGTAATCAGTGTGTAATCAGTGTGTTATCAGTGTGTTATCAGTGTGTTATCAGTGTGTTATCAGTGTGTTATCAGTGTGTTATCAGTGTTATCAGTGTGTTATCAGTGTGTTATCAGTGTGTTATCAGTGTGTTAGCAGTGTGTTATCAGTGTTATCGTGTGTTATCAGTGTGTTATCAGTGTTTATCAGTGTGTTATCAGTGTGTTATCGGTGTGTTTATCGGTGTTATCGTGTTATCAGTGTGTTATCAGTGGTGTTATCAGTGTGTTATCAGTGTTATCAGTGTTTATCAGTGTGTTATCAGTGTGTTATCAGTGTTTATCAGTTGATATCAGTGTTATCAGTGTGTTATCAGTGTGTTATCGGTGTGTTATCGGTGTGTTATCGGTGTGTTATCGGTGTGTTATCAGTGTGTTATCAGTGTTATCAGTGTGTTATCGGTGTGTTATCGGTGTGTTATCGGTGTGTTATCAGTGTTATCAGTGTGTTATCAGTGTGTTATCAGTGTTATCAGTGTGTTATCAGTGTGTTATCAGTGTGTTATCAGTGTGTTATCAGTGTGTTATCAGTGTTATCAGTGTGTTATCAGTGTGTTATCAGTGTGTTATCAGTGTTATCAGTGTGTTATCAGTGTTATCAGTGTGTTATCAGTGTGTTATCAGTGTGTTATCAGTGTGTTTCAGTGTGTATCAGTGTGTTATCAGTGTGTTATCAGTGTTATCAGTGTTTATCAGTGTGTTATCAGTGTGTTATCAGTGTTATCAGTGTGTTATCAGTGTTATCAGTGTGTTATCAGTGTGTTATCAGTGTGTTATCAGTGTGTTATCGGTGTGTTATCGGTGTGTTATCAGTGTGATATCAGTGTGTAATCAGTGTGTTATCGGTGTGTTATCGGTGTGTTATCGGTGTGTTATCGGTGTGTTATCAGTGTTATCAGTGTGTTATCAGTGTGTTATCAGTGTGTTATCAGTGTGTAATCAGTGTGTTATCAGTGTGTTATCAGTGTGTAATCAGTGTGTTATCAGTGTGTTATCAGTGTGTTATCAGTGTGTTATCAGTGTGTTATCAGTGTTATCAGTGTGTTATCAGTGTGTTATCAGTGTGTTATCAGTGTGATATCAGTGTGTTATCAGTGTGATATCAGTGTGTTATCAGTGTGTTATCAGTGTGATATCAGTGTGTTATCAGTGTGTTATCAGTGTGTTATCAGTGTGTTATCAGTGTGATATCAGTGTGTTATCAGTGTTATCAGTGTGTTATCAGTGTGTTATCAGTGTGATATCAGTGTGTTATCAGTGTGTTATCAGTGTTATCAGTGTGTTATCAGTGTTATCAGTGTGTTATCAGTGTGTTATCAGTGTGTTATCAGTGTTATCAGTGTGTTATCAGTGTGTTATCAGTGTTATCAGTGTGTTATCAGTGTGTTATCAGTGTGTTATCAGTGTGTTATCAGTGTGTTATCAGTGTTATCAGTGTTATCAGTGTGTTATCAGTGTGTTATCAGTGTTAGCAGGAGATGCTCCTCCAGGCAGAGATAACTCATTATTCACAGATGTCACTGCCAACACATTCAGGCCACTGGAGAGTTTTTCTCATTACAGGTTTTTACAACCTTTCCCTCTTCTCTACTCCAGTTTATACTCAGAGTCAGACCAGTTAATTGATGTTTGATGCTGCTAAAATGATTCAAAGGTCTCTAAAAACCTCTGTTGTGTTCAGAGAATATTAAACAGTCCGGTGCTTTTTGGAAAACATTTATACAGACTCTCTTGTTTAGGTTTAATCCACGAAGTTACCCAGAATGCTTTATTTCTGCCGTACCGGTTAGTGTCCCTGAACCCATTCAATGCCTGAATCAGTTGTTAATATGTTCTATAGTTATTGATAGCTTTGTTTATGCTTAACATGCTGAAGCAACATTTGATTGGACTGCACCTTAGTGTTTTTGCTCTTCTTGAATGCTATTTTTGTGTTTATATTCTAGCCTTAAAAACATCATCTGTAAATGTGACAGTCAACAACTCTTGTGAAAGAAATAAATGGTTAAACGTCCTCATACTTTGACTGGTATGCCAAGGCAGAGGCACTTTAGGCAAACCTCAAACCCAGCTGAATTCAGTCTAGTTTTACAGTCCCTTTGCTGTGGGACTGATGAAGGATTTCTGATTATGTTACGAGGATCGAGTGAAAGTTTCGCTCTTAAAACAGATGTCACGGGAACAAGCAGGACCTTCTCTCCACTCCACCACGATTTTAACACTTTAAAAACCACATCTGTCCCAGAATAACCAGCCTCACACAGAGTCAGAGCCACGAGGCGTCCTGACCTGAAGCTTCTCTAAAAAACACATTCATCCAACATGTCAAGATTTGCTTTTAACACTTCGTCTGTCAGCGTCTGAGGAGACTCAACAGAGCACATCGTGATGGTCCTGCAGCATCAGCTCTAAAACCACCAGACTCAGAGACAGCTTCCTCCCACAGGCAATCAGACTGTTAAACACCTGAACTCTGTGAAGAACATCCAGAACATTCATCTGTTGCATTTTGCTAATTATTTATGTATATATCATATTCCATGTACTTGTTTATAGACTCTTCTGGCACTATTTCTATTTTATTTGTATTTACTTGCTCATCTCAAAACATTCTCTTTCACTATTTGATCAGTTTTATTAGTTCTATGTCCTGTATATATTCATGTTGCTCTGTTGGAGGAGGACTTCAGTTTGTCATCTCCATATCTCCACTGAAGCTGCAGAGCTCATGGTGAGAGAGACTTGAATTAAAATGTAAAATGTTACTCACTTTTAAAAAAAACATGTATCTGACAGAGGAACACATCAGAGCTGCATCAGACTCCATGTGACTGATGCTGATGGAAACAAGGTTGCATATGCACAATTAAATCAGATCTGAATATGTGAACAAATGTGTCATTAGTTATATTTCTGGTGCTCTGCGGGGGGGTCGTGCAGAGAGAAGACGCTCCACAGATAAATGCAGAAGAGCTGCAGCCTGCCTCCTCTCAGCAGGACGCCTGCAGGCCTCCGAGGCCACTTTCACAATATCTTTGAGTTGCTATCATGTTTTATTTCCTCTGACCAGTCCCCCTTTTATTCAGAAGCTTTGTGTTGTACACAGTGACTCTTCTCTCTTCAATACATATTTTAAAAGCTCACAGAAGCGTATTCATGTTCTGCATAAACCTTAAAGCCCCTGAGACAAAAGCACCATTTGTGATATTGGGCTAAATAAATAAACTTTGATTTACTTTTATTGATGTATTTGGTACAAGAAGTACACTTCACTTCAGAGCCCTCAAGAGCTTGATTATTAGTGTCAACAATGGTGTTGCTATTAAAGGTTTTGTTACTCCCTAAAACTCAGCAAGGGATGGGGTTTCTAGAGGTTTGAGGTCGTTATTTGAAGCTTCTCATCTTACTCCTGTCTCCTGCCGTTCTCTTAGTGTTCCTACCAACGTTTAGTAAAACCGCCCAGTCGATAAAGAGAGCTCACTATAGTTCCCTGCAGCCCACGTCTCATTTCTTCAGTCCTCAGGTATCAAATGAAGATGTGCGATGTTACCTGAACCCTTCCAGATGCACAATGATCAATCATCTCTCTTATGAACTTTAGATGCTCTCAGGTTTAATATTTGCAGCAGTCTCTCTCCTCAGCGTTAGTGATGGTGTTATGTAAGTGACCCGACTCTGTTAGGATTTGATGAGCCGAGATAAATCACCATGAAGTCCTTCATCAGCTGTTTACCATGCAGAGCCACGTGAGCAGCGACAGAGCAGGGAGTCAAAGAAACAGTTCAATTAGATGCAAAATGAAAGTAATAAACTGCAGACTTTAACCACAGTGACCATGCTGGGGAGGATACAGTTAACACGTGTGGAGCGGGAGAACTGAATCCCAAACAGAGTCATTTGAAATGCATCTCTTCAGCTGTTTATCTCTTATTATGTGGTGCAAAACCACATTAACAGGATATCTAAAAACCTGACATCAATCTGCAAACAAGTCATTATCTTCCTCCTCTCATCCTGCAGATGAACCTGATGGTAAAACTAACCCGTTAATCATCTTTAACCCTCCGTAGGTTTCCTCCTCTGATCATGATTCATGTATTCATCGTGTTGTTTCACTGCACATTAGGCTCCTCTGTGTATATACTGTATACTGTATGTTACTGTGTTGCTGTGAATAATTGGCCCTCAGGGGAATAATGAGGTTGTTGTGAATAAGGAGGAACAATCTCCAGGAAAAACAAGATGTTAGCACTCCGAAGAACAAGAAACTGCTCCTGTATCCTCAGATCTGAAGAGAAATACTATGTAGTAGTAGTAGTAGTAGTATAAGTAGTAGTAGTACAGGGGTGGCTGTGGCTCAGTGGGTAGTGTGCTGGACTTCGAATCAGGGGATAGCAAGTTCGAGTCCCACTGCAGTCAGCATGTCGTTGTGTCCCTGGGTAAGACACTTCACCCCAAAGTGCTCCTGGGGGGATTGTCCACAGTAATAAGTATGTAAGTCGCTTTGGATAAAAGCGTCTAACAAGTAACATGTAACGTAGCAGTAGTTACTGTAACTACTACTACATTAACTACTAACTACTACTACTACTACTACTACTACTACTACTAAGTAGTTACTGTAACTACTACTACTACTACTAAGTAGTAGTAGTGTCGGTAGTAGTAGTTGTAGTAGTAGTAGTAGTAATATTAGTATTACATCACCGAGACACAGATGTGACCCCTAACTGAGTTTGATATGTGGAGACATAAGATAAGATAAAAGAGTAAAATTAAACAATTCTAGAATATAAACATCTCAAAATAGCAATAGAAATAAACCAGCATTAGAGAGTTACGCAGATATACAGATGTACGTTGCAGCTCTCACTCTTAAACTTCAGGGTTTCTCTCCTCTCATATTTCCATATTTATAAACCCATTAGGCCCCGGGAAACTTCTACCTGAACACACACACACACACACACACACACACACACCCACACACACGATGATCTGAGATGGACTGATGTCTGAACTTCAGTTGATGAACTCTCGCTGACGTTCAGCCTCTGATTGGACGGAGATGATGAGAGACAGCGGGGGATATTTATACTCTTTCATATATTCATCAAATCATCTGAGTGATGGCTGTCTGCTGCTCTCAGACACAGGAGGTGACTTTAGATATGAATTAGCATCACAGCCAGTGTGTGTGTGTGTGTGTGTGTGTGTGTGTGTGTGTGTGTGTGTGTTTACCCTGCAGGCTGTTAAAGACATCAGAGCTTCTCTCTTCATGCATGTTAGATCTGTAAATGTGTTGAATCCAGTGTGAAGCCCCGGCTCAGAGGCTCTGCAGACAGGAAACAGCTCTTCACTCTGTGGTTATTACATATGAGGTGATCTTTGAACGGGGTTCATTTAATTAAGGTCTAGCTTATATAACTCTGTCACTCCATCGGTCTGTTTACCACTTTGGTGACAGGACTCTTCCTCCTGACTCTTCCTCCTGACTCTCCTGACTCTTCCTCCTGACTCTTCCTCCTGACCTTTCCTCCTGACTCTTCCTCCTGACTCTCCTGACTCTTCCTCCTGACTCTTCCTCCTGACCCTTCCTCCTGACCTTTCCTCCTAACCCTTTCCTCCTGACTCTTCCTCCTGACTCTTCCTCCTGACTCTTCCTCCTGACCCTTCCTCCTGACTCTTCCTCCTGACCCTTCCTCCTGACTCTTCCTCCTGACCCTTCCTCCTGACTCTTCCTCCTGACTCTTCCTCCTGACTCTTCCTCCTGACTCTTCCTCCTGACCCTTCCTCCTGACTCTTCCTCCTGACTCTCCTGACTCTTCCTCCTGACTCTTCCTCCTGACCCTTCCTCCTGACCTTTCCTCCTAACCCTTTCCTCCTGACTCTTCCTCCTGACTCTTCCTCCTGACTCTTCCTCCTGACTCTTCCTCCTGACCCTTCCTCCTGACTCTTCCTCCTGACCCTTCCTCCTGACTCTTCCTCCTGACTCTTCCTCCTGACTCTTCCTCCTGACTCTTCCTCCTGACCCTTCCTCCTGACTCTTCCTCCTGACTCTTCCTCCTGACCCTTCCTCCTGACTCTTCCTCCTGACCCTTCCTCCTGACCCTTCCTCGTGACCCTTCCTCCTGACTCTTCCTCCTGACCCTTCCTCCTGACTCTTCCTCCTGACTCTTCCTCCTGACTCTCCTGACTCTTCCTCCTGACTCTTCCTCCTGACTCTTCCTCCTGACTCTCCTGACTCTTCCTCCTGACCCTTCCTCCTGACTCTTCCTCCTGACTCTTCCTCCTGACTCTCCTGACTCTTCCTCCTGACCCTTCCTCCTGACCCTTCCTCGTGACCCTTCCTCCTGACTCTTCCTCCTGACCCTTCCTCCTGACTCTTCCTCCTGACCCTTCCTCCTGACTCTTCCTCCTGACTCTTCCTCCTGACTCTCCTGACTCTTCCTCCTGACCCTTCCTCCTGACCCTTCCTCCTGACTCTTCCTCCCGACTCTTCCTCTCAACTCTTCCTCCCGACTCTTCCTCCCGACCCTTCCTCCTGACTCTTCCTCCTGACCCTTCCTCCTGACTCTTCCTCCTGACTCTTCCACCTGAAACTTCCTCCTGATTCTTCCTCCCGACTCTTCCTCCTGACCCTTCCTCCTGACTCTTCCTCCTGACACTTCCTCCTGACTCTTCCACCTGACACTTCCTCCTGACTCTTCCTCCTGACCCTTCCTCCTGACCTTTCCTCCTGACTTTTCCTCCTGACCCTTCCTCCTGACTCTTCCTCCTGACACTTCCTCCTGACTCTTCCTCCTGACTCTTCCTCCTGACCTTTCCTCCTGACTCTTCCTCCTGACTCTTCCTCCTGACCTTTCCTCCTGACTCTTCCTCCTGACCCTTCCTCCTGACTCTTCCTCCTGACTCTTCCTCCTGACTCTTCCTCCTGACTCTCCTGACCTTTCCTCCTGACCCTTCCTCCTGACTCTTCCTCCTGACTCTTCCTCCTGACTCCTCCTCCTGACTCTTCCTCCTGACTCTTCCTCCTGACCCTTCCTCCTGACTCTTCCTCCTGACTCTTCCTCCTGACTCTTCCTCCTGACTCTTCCTCCTCTCCCCATCAGTGGTTCTTCTGTAAGGACTCGTGACAGAGGGACGTAAATATTAGAGATGGTGAGATGAAGCCCGATGGAGCATTAGAGTGAATGAGCTCTAAAGGGTTCTTCTGCACGCTCTCTTCGACACAGAGGAGGCAGTTTAACCGCTCAGATATCTTCCAGTCCAGATCTATGACGGGAGGTTTCTTTGCTTCTGCTCAGATTCAAAGCAGTTTGCAATACAGAGGCCGACAGGTGTGAATGTTCTCTAAACTCTGAATGTTTCTAAATGTGTCCCGGGGCCTAACGGGTTTATAAATGGAAATATGAGATGAGAGAAACACTGAAGTTTAAGAGTCAGAGCTGCAACATAAACACAAACACACCACACACACACACACACCACACACACACACACACACCACACACACACACACACACACAAAAGTAAACGTCCTCGGAGCAACACAACACATATGACTGTTAGTTGTGAATGCAGAGCAGCAGTTTTCAGACTGAATGTGAGCGGTGTATAACGTGATGTATAACCTAGTGTTTTAGAAGAAATAAATGATGTATTACGTGTTGTAGTGTGATCAATATTGTGATTGGTATGTGTGATGTCAGACGTGGAGCACTGGGTGACTTTCAGGATCATAGAGCTGGACAACCGTCTCTGTTGTTGGAAACTGGTTTCTGCAGCTTTGAGTAAACGCTGCGCATGTTTCCTCAAGTTTCTGAATGTTTATAAGACAAAATTAAGATTTTTAAGAATTTATGAACAAATTTAGAATTTTGACATTTTCAGAAAATCGAAGAATTGTAAGATTTTCTCGAAAAAGTAAGAATTTTGAAAAAAAGTAAGAATTTTGAGATTTTCCGAAAATCATATTTTTATCCTGACGTGTCCGAGGCCTGGGTCCACACACACACACACACACACACACACACACATACACAAATGCTCACTCTGCTTGGTTCTCATCCTGCAACAGTCACCGTAACAAAAGCCTGCAGCTCTCCGAGTCGATTCCCACTTTCTTTATGGCCCTGTGTGTGTGTGTGTGCGTGTGTGTGTGTGTGTGTGTGTGTGTGTGTGTGTGTGTGTGTGTGTGTGTGTGTGTGTGTGTGTGTGTGTGTGTGTGTGTGTGTGTGTGTGTGTGTGTGTGTGTGTTGCACTGATTGTCCCTGCTGTCCAACACGAGGCTCGGGGGGTAAATACATTCATCTTGTTTTCTTCTTCTTCACAAACTTTCCTGCAGAGTGCTTCCTCTTCCTCCTCCTCCTCTTCCTCCTCCTCTTCCTCCTCCTCCTCTTCCTCCTCTTCCTCCTCTTCCTCTTCCTCAGTGATGTGACTCCTTCAGTCTCTAATCAGGCCTCCTGCTCTGTGTCTGCCTGCTGATGAAGACGATGATCAGACTTCACCTCCTGCTGCTCTGAGTTAAGATCCTTCAGTGAGGTAGAGACACTACATACTGATATACACCTGAACATCAGCAGGAGAGGACTCTTTAAAGTAGAGACCCTACATACTGATATACACCTGAACATCAGCAGGAGAGGACTCTTTAAAGTAGAGACACTACATACTGATATACACCTGAACATCAGCAGGAGAGTACTCTTTAAAGTAGAGACATTACATACTGATATACACCTGAACATCAGCAGGAGAGGACTCTTTAAAGTAGAGACACTACATACTGATATACACCTGAACATCAGCAGGAGAGGACTCTTTAAAGTAGAGACACTACATACTGATATACACCTGCACATCAGCAGGAGAGGACTCTTTATAGTAGAGACACTACATACTGATATACACCTGAACATCAGCAGGAGAGGACTCTTTAAAGTAGGGACGTGTAGAATATAATTCACATTTCAGTTTCACAGAGTCCCTCCCTCCTCCCTAACCCTAACCCTTTGAGCGTGCATTGGTATTGTGTTGATGTTTTGTGTTAGTGTGAGGACAGATTGAGACACTCTCCAAAACATGCAAACTGCAGCATGAAACTTTACAGATCTGAAGCTGGAAGATGGACATCGCCCCAGAAACAACAGGGAGACAGGCATCGTTCAGGACCTAACCCCCCTCACAGCTTCTGCTCTCTGCATGGTGACCTGACCCCCCTCACAGCTTCTGCTCTCTGCATGGTGACCTGACCCCCCCTCACAGCTTCTGCTCTCTGCATGGTGACCTGACCCCCCCACAGCCTCTGCTCTCTGCATGGTGACCTGACCCCCCTCACAGCTTCTGCTCTCTGCATGGTGACCTGACCCCCCCCCACCTGGCTGCTCACTGCTCTCTCTGTCCTGTTGTTGCTCTGACTCTACAGCACAGAGAGCAGTAACTCAGAGCAGGGTGAGTTACACTCTGGTTCAGAGCCACTTGGAAGCAAAACAAAAAGCAGCGAGGAGGGAGGGGGGGGGCTCACTCTGATGCAGACAGAGAGGAAGAGGAAGAGGAGGAGGGAGAGGAGGAGGGAGAGGAGGAGGAGCGATGATCGAGAGCAGAGGCTGAGCAGCTCTCAGTCTCTGCTCAGCGCTCAGTGCAGCAGCTGCTCTTCCTCACATCTCGTCCTCCTCACATCTCTTCTTCTTTCTCTCTTCTTCCTCCTCATATCATCTCTTCCTCTCATCTCCCCCTCCTCTTCCTCCCCCTCACATCTCCTCTCCCTCCCCGCCATGCTGCCCTGGAGGAGGAAGCTGGTCCTGGTGGAGGAGGAAGGACGGAGTAAAGGGAGGAGCTTCAGCTACAGCTCCATCCTGTCCTCGCTGCTGCGCTCCTGCCCCGAGCTGCTGCCCGCCGCCCCCCCCCCCTGGGTGGGCCGCCTCCTCCACAGCAGGAGGCAGAAGGTGGAGCTCAACAAGGAGGAGCCCGTCTACGCCGTCAGGTACAGAGGGGGGGGGGGGGGGGGGGGGGGGTGGAGTACAAATACTTCCTTACTGTACATTGTTCTGGTATCTGTACTTTACTCCACTACTTATTTCGACGACTTTTTCCTTCGACTTCTTACATTTTGAACACAAAAAGTTCATGTGGGCAGTTTATAATAACTCTCACTGCCAGAAGGGTAGACAAAGGTCCGCTGAACGGTAACAAGTTAACCTAGAGACCAAGTTCAACCTGTCAGCGTGCTGTTTAGCTAATGAACGTTAGCTTTCTATCTATCTATCAATCAATCAATCTATCTATCTATCTATCTATTTATCTATCTATCTATCTCTCTCTATCTATCTATCTATCTATCAATCAATCAATCTATCTATCAATCAATCTATCTATCTATCTATCTATCTATTTATCTATCTATCTATCTCTCTCTATCTATCTATCTATCAATCAATCTATCTATCTATCAATCAATCTATCTATCTATCTATCTCTCTCTCTCTATCTATCTATCAATCAATCTATCTATCTATCTATCTATCTCTATCTATCAATCAATCTCTCTCTCTATCTATCAATATATCTATCAATCAATCTCTCTCTCTCTCTCTCTATCTATCTATCAATCAATCAATCTATCTCTCTATCTATCTATCTATCAATCAATCTCTCTCTCTCTATCTATCAATATATCTATCTATCTATCTCTCTCTCTCTATCTATCTATCTATCAATCAATCTCTCTCTCTATGTATCAATATATCTATCTATCTATCTGTCTCTCTCTCTATCTATCAATATATCTATCTATCTATTTCTCTCTCTCTCTCTCTATCTATCTATCTATCAATATATCTATCTATGTATCTCTCTATCTATCTATCAATATATCTATCTATGTATCTCTTTCTCTCTATCTATCAATATATCTAAATACCTGTACTTTCTACTTCTTACATTTTGAACCCAAATACCTGTACTTTCTACTTCTTACATGTTGAACCCAAATACCTGTACTTTCTACTTCTTCCATGTTGAACCCAAATACCTGTACTTTCTACTTCTTCCATGTTGAACCCAAATACCTGTACTTTCTACTTCTTCCATGTTGAACCCAAATACCTGTACTTTCTACTTCTTCCATGTTGAACCCAAATACCTGTACTTTCTACTTCTTCCATGTTCCAAACAGGCTGGTTCCTTTAGTCTGAATGTGTGTTTGGTGGCGTGATCATTATTATTTAGAGTCATTGCGTGCCTATTGATTTGAACACGATCCGTGTATCCATCATTTCCTGGTCTTCTCTAAAGAAGAGGGACCAATGAAAACGTTGTCATGTTGCCGTTGTTCAGCATGGAAACATTCATTAGCTAACAATGACATCATTGTTCTATTAATATAAAGGGAGGTCAGGTACTCTTTAAAACAGCTGCTAGTTATGGGTACTTTTTACTGAAGGACATTTCAAAGCCTCTTTACTTTTACTTGAGTAAAGAAGTTTAGTCAGTACTTCTACTTTCACCAGAGTGTTTTTAAACACGAGTATCTGTACTTCTACTTGAGTAAAGGATGTACTGTTGCCCTCTGTCAGGTACCTAGGCAGCGTGGTGACCTTCACGGCGAAGGGCGAGGGCTGCACCCGGGAGGCGGTGGAGAGGATCTGGGCGAGGAGCGGCTTCGGGAGCAGAGCGTGAAGATGAACCTGAGCGTCGGAGCGCACGGCCTCCGCCTGAGCAGCGACAAGAAGAAGAAAGAAGAATCCTGGGCACCTGTACTCTCTGAGCCGGATCACGCACTGCGGCGCCGACCCGGCCCGGACCCGGATCCTGGCCTGGGTCTACCGGCACCAGGTGAGCACATATTCTACTCAAGTAGAAGTACAGATACTCCTGTTTAAAAATACTCTGGTAAAAATAGATTTGATCAGTACGGGGGAAATCAAGTCCATCTTAAAGGACAGAGAACAAGAATCCATTGGTCGATGTGATTGCTCTTATATCCCATAATTGAAGTCGTTTTAAAATTGTGCCAGTTTTTAATGTTTTATAATAGTTTCTGTTATTTGCATATTGACTGGTTAGTGTGCCTTTCATTGGTGTTTTACAGCTGTATTTGTCTGCCTGTATTGTTTTGTGTTCATTTGTTGTAACTTTGTTCATGCTGCCCTCTTGGCCAGGTCGCTCTGGAAAAGAGATTTTAATCTCATGAGACTTTTACTTGGTTAAATAAAGGATGTAGAAGTACTGACTAAACTTCTTTACTCAAGTAAAAGTAAAGAAGTATGGGCTTCGATATGTACTTAAGTAAAAAGTACCCATAACTAGCAGCTGTTTTAGAGAAGACCAGGAAATGATGGATACACAGAAAACGCAGATTTGGGCCAGGTCATGTGACTTTAGGCTTGTTTGAGATGAGCTGCGGCTCGCCTCGAAAGTACGAGAATAGCCGATTGCAGCCGGGGGAGGTCTCAAAAAGACAGCTCGGAGTCGGCTTGACTCGGTTTGCAAAGGCGGAACTTGCGTTGGCGTTCTTCGTTGCAGATGAAGTGGATGCAATAGAAATCCCACAATTATTATATCACTACAAATGAATGACTCAAGTGTCTGTTCATTTCTAAACAAATCAATACAAGGGGGTTGAATCCTACATGTCAAAGACAGAAGCACTTATTACTTTCAAAACGACTTCCGTCAGTGGTCTTGACCAGTTTGCATTTATAAAGAATGCACAAATGTGTTTAATCGTTCATGTCAGATATGTACTAAGTAAATACATTTGTTCCTGCTCAAGATTAGATTCAACTTTATTGATATTGCACAGATTACAGGAGACAACGAAATGCAGTTTAGCTTCTAACCAGGAGTGCAACAAGCAGTAGAGTGAAAAGTAATGTACACAATCTACAGAATACAATATAGAATGAATTGAATGATGAATAAAGAGTGAGGGGTATGAATACACTAGATACACACAGCAGCCTGTGAGCAGTATGAGCAGTGTGTATGAATACACTAGATACACACAGCAGCCTGTGAGCAGTATGAGCAGTGTGTATGAATACACTAGATACACACAGCAGCCTGTGAGCAGTATGAACAGTGTGTATGAATACACTAGATACACACAGCAGCCTGTGAGCAGTATGAGCAGTGTGTATGAATACACTAGATACACACAGCAGCCTGTGAGCAGTGTGAGCAGTATGAGCAGTGTGTATGAATACACTAGATACACACAGCAGCCTGTGAGCAGTGTGAGCAGTATGAACAGTGTGTATGAATACACTAGATACACACAGCAGCCGTATGAGCAGTATGTATGAATATGCTAAGATATATAAAGTATGAAAACGGTAAGCAGTGCAAATATAATAATAATGGGTTTCATTTATAAAGCACTTCAAATCCCGAAGTGCTACAAGCAGCGAGCATGAACAGTATAAAAACAGTACACAACACGGTAGAATGAATAAAAAGCAATACAAAACAAACAATTAAAATAAAATAAAAGGGTGGTAATAAATAAAAGGTCTAGGGAAAGGCTCTATTGGGTTTTGAGGCCTTTTTTAAAAGCCTCCATGGTCTGTGGTGCTCTCATGTGCTCGGGGAGAGCGTTCCACAGACTGGGAGCAGCCGAGCAGAAGGCCCGGTCTCCCATAGTACGGAGCTTGGTCCTGGGGGGTTTGAGGAGGTTGGAGTTGCTGGAGCGGGTGGTCCGCAAGGAGGTATGGGGGGTGAGGAGTTCCTTGAGGTAGGGAGGGGCAGTTCCATGGATGCACTGGTGGGTGAGGACGGAGACCTTGAATTCGATCCTCAGCTCCACGGGGAGCCAGTGTAGTGTTTTAAGGATGGGGGTGATGTGATCATATTTGCGCACCCTCATCAGGATCCTAGCAGCGCTGTTCTGATGTACTGGAGCCTCTGGATGCTTTTCTTAGGGATCCCGATGAGGAGTGCATTGCAATAGTCCAGCCTGGAGGAGACAAAGGCGTGGACTAGCTTTTCGGCGTCAGACAGAGTGAGTGAGGGGCGGAGTTTGGCGATATTCCTGAGGTGATAAAAGGAGTTCTTGCACAGCTGTTTAATGTGAGCCTCAAAAGTCAGATGGGCGTCCATTTTCACACCCAGGTTGGTGACTATTGAGGAGAGGGTAATGTCCTGGCCGGATTAGGTGATGGTGGTGATGGTGGATGACCGAACCTGGTGTGGGGTGCCAACTATAATGGCTTCGGTCTTGGAGCTGTTGAGTTTCAGGAAGTTTTGCTCCATCCACGCCTGTATCTCCTGCAGGCAGGTAGTGAGTGTGGGTGAAGGCAGGGCTGCAGTGGGGGTAGGGTTGATCCTGAGGTACAGTTGGGTGTCATCAGCGTAACAATGGAATGATACTCCATGTTGGCTGATGATAGAGCCAACCAGTCAGGGGAGAGTCAGAGAGTCCGATGGTGGAGTGCAGACGATGGAGGAGGATGCCGTGATCGACGGTGTCGAAAGCTGCAGTGAGATCGAGGAGGATGAGGAGAGAGGGAGAGCCAGCATCAGCCGTCATCAGCAGGTCGTTGGTGACCCTGACCAGGGCAGTTTCTGTGCTGTGGCCTGAGCGGAAACCAGACTGGAACTTCTCAAATAGGTTGTTGGAGTTTAGGTGGTCCTGGAGCTGAGCAGCAACTATTTTTTCCAGCACCTTTGACAGAAATGGAAGGTTGGAAATGGGTCTGTAGTTGGCCAGGACTCCCGGGTCAAGGGAGGGTTTTTTAAGACGAGGTTTGATGACAGCGGTTTTTAGGGCAGAGGGGACATGGCCAGACTGGAGAGAGAGGTTAGCGATCTTAGTGATCATGGGGCTCAGGGTGCAGATGTACGATTTCACCAGAGCTGACGGAAGGGGGTCCAGGACACAGGTGGAGGGCTTCATCCTCCTAACGATGCCCTCAACCTCTCGCTGAGAGATGTCTGTGAAACAGCGAAGAGGCTGGGTTGTCCCAGGCTGTGGGTCAGCAGTTGGAACTGGAGGTGCAGAGGGGCTAGAGAGGATGGAGCGGATGGTGTCAACTTTGTTTATGAAGAAGGCGGCGAAGTTGCTACACTGCTTCTCAGTGGAGTCGGAGTGTAGAGGACTTGGGGTTTGAGGAGGTGGTTTATGGTGGAGAAGAGTTGCTTGGAGTTTCCAGTACTGTTGTTGATGATGGAGGAGTAGTACTGGGACCGTGCATCTCTGAGGGACTGTGCGTAGGCCTTCTGGTGTTCACGATAGGCTAACCGGTGAACAGTGAGTCCTGAGGCCTTGAGCCGCCGCTCAAGGACACGCCCAGCTGTCTTCATTCTCCGCAGCTCGCCGGTGTACCAAGGGGCTGAGCGTGAGAAGGTGACCATCCTGGTTTTGAGGGGGGCGTGCAGATCAAGGAGACTGTTAAGGGACTGGTTGTAATATTCCACTGACTCATTTACTGATGAGAAGTTGGCGGAAGAGAGATGCTGGAGGTCCAGGGTTATGGTGTCCGGGTTGATGTTCCTCAGGTTCCTGAAGCGGATTTGGCGTTTGGGCTTGCTGAGTGGGGACTGGAAAGACAGCTCCATTGAGATGGTCTTGTGGTCAGACACCCCCAGGTCATACACTAGCAGATTGCTGATGGGGGCGGAGTTTGTGATGACCAGGTCGAGCGTGTGGCCCTTGGCGTGTGTGGGGACATCAACATGCTGTGTGAGATTGAGGCAGTCCAGAAGTAGCAGAAACTCAGTGGCAGAGTGGCAGGAGGGGGAGTCGACGTGAATACTAATATCTCCAAGTATGATCATATTGGCAGAGGTTGTGCATAGCGTAGTGAGAAGGTCTTGTATCTCTGGGATGAAAGCTGAATTGGGTTTGGGTGGCCGGTAGATCAGAAGTATTGTCAGGGGGAAGGGGGGTTTACATTTAAATGCAAGGCATTCAAAGAGGACAATACAGGCAGGGGCAGGAGTGACAGTTCCAATTCCTTTCGGTAGATAACAGCTAGGCCTCCACCACGACCATGCTGCGGGCTTTCTCCAGTTGCTGTAGCCAGATAAGTATAATAAAATGTATAGATATTAATTTCATGATGATAACATTGTGGAACAACGATGAAAAATGTGAATGGAAGTGGCGACGTAAAACTGACACAAAACAACGAAACACTTTTGCGGAGCCAATTGAAGAGTTTCATCCCCAGCACGGGGTGAAACCCACCAATGAGCGCTCAGCTCGATGTACCAGCGAGTCGTTTCCCATCAAGCATTTCGCTTCTGCAGCTTGTGGACAGAAACTGCTCCGCCTCGCTCTCAGCTGCCGCGCCTTTGTCCCGTGAGATTTCAACGTCTCATGCAGGCGAGCCTCCAGTGCAACGTACAAATGACAACCCATCATGCAACGCACGAGCAAGACGGCGGTCGCAATTGCGCAGGTCTGCGTCGGTCTCGCTCATCTCAAACAAGCCTTTTGTGTCCACGGGCCAGGTCATGTGACTTTGTGTCCATGTGCTAGGCTAACACACGTGTCAGAACGAGTTACATTTCAGAAGCTTGTTTTTTGTTGCTAAAGGTAAAATTCAAGCCATTTAAGAATTAAAATGCTTCCACGTCCTTTAATACATTTAACCTGTTGTGGAAACATTTCTTGATCAAATGTATATGAAACAAATGAGATAAACATTGGTGTGACACTAATGTCTCATCGGGACTTGAACTTTAAACTTTCACAGTAAATCAGTGACACATATGATTATGATCTGCTCAGTTAATTTAGATGATTCAATGTTCATATATTCTATATTCTTCAATTCAAAGTATGTTCAAACCAATTTTAACCAAAAGATCATCCTCATTAATTAAGTCATAAATAGGAGTTACTTTACCATTAACGCCCAATGGGACATGTATGTCACTTTTCAGATCTCTGACTGAAATGTGTTCTGTGTGGTTTATTCAGTCTACCTGATGTTCCCCTTCATTTTCCCAAAGTAGAAATGGGTCCAGGTTCTTCTGGGTGAAGTAACTCAGTGTTTGTGCTGCAGGTGAGGAACCTGGCGGTGGTGCTGCGCTGCCACGCCGCGCTGCTCAGCCGCCCCGAGCAGGCGGAGGCCGTCTCCGTCAGCCTGGACCGGAGCGCCTCCTCCGCCTTCAGCGAGTTCAAGAGGCTGAAGAGGCTGAGCGACCATCGCCACGTCCAGACCCAGCTGCTGGGGGGGGGGTTCCTCTCATGCCCCTCCGCAGGGTCCTGAACGGGCAGTGCCACTACAGAACCCCTGCTGACAGGAAACTCTGCTCCATCACTGAGGAGGAGGAGGAGAGGATGAGGAGGAGGAGAGGAGGAGGGGAGGAGGAGGAGGAGCAGGAGCAGGAGGAGGAGCAGAGGAAGGGTTCACCACCAGCACCGACCCACACAGCTCCTCTCACAGCTCGACCTCAGAGACATCGCCCGCCTGGAGCAGTGCCAGATCAACTTCGTGAGCGACCACAACAACAACACGTTTCACCTTCATCACCTCGCTGGTGTGGGACGACAACAACACACGTTCACCTTCATCACCTCGCTGGTGTGAAGACAACACAACACGTTCACCTTCATCACACTCACTGGTGTGAGCGACAACAACAACACGTTCACCTTCATCACCTCGCTGGTGTGAGAGACAACAACAACAACACTTTCACCTTCATCACCTCGCTGGTGTGAGAGACAACAACAACAACACTTTCACCTTCATCACCTCGCTGGTGTGAGCGACAACAACAACATGTTCACCTTCATCACCTCGCTGGTGTGAGAGACAACAACAACAACACTTTCACCTTCATCACCTCGCTGGTGTGAGCGACAACAACAACACGTTCACCTTCATCACCTCGCTGGTGTGAGCGACAACAACAACACGTTCACCTTCATCACCTCGCTGGTGTGAGAGACAACAACAACAACACTTTCACCTTCATCACTTCGCTGGTGTGAGAGACAACAACAACACTTTCACCTTCATCACTTCGCTGGTGTGAGAGACAACAACAACAACACGTTCACCTTCATCAGCTCGCTGGTGTGAGAGACAACAACAACACTTTCACCTTCATCACTTCGCTGGTGTGAGAGACAACAACAACACGTTCACCTTCATCACCTCGCTGGTGTGAGAGACAACAACAACAACACTTTCACCTTCATCACCTCGCTGGTGTGAGAGACAACAACAACAACACGTTCACCTTCATCACCTTGCTGGTGTGACTCCTCTCCTCCCCTCCTCCTCCTCCTCCTCCCTCCTCCTCCTCCTCCTCTCCTCCTCCTCTCCTCCTCCTCTTCCTCCTCCTCCTCCTCCTCTCCTGCTCTCCTCCTCCTCCTCCTGCTCTCCTCCTCCTCCTCCTCCTCTCCTCTCCTCCTCCTCCTCTCCTCCTCCTCCCCTCCTCCTCCTCCCTCTCCTCCTCCTGCTCTCTTCCTCCTCCTCCTCTCCTGCTCTCCTCCTCTCCTCCTGCTCTCCTCCTCCTCCTCTCCTCCTCCTCCTCCTCCTCTCCTCCTCCTCCGCCTCCTCCTCCTCCTCTCCTCCTCCTGCTCTCTTCCTCCTCCTCCTCTCCTGCTCTCCTCCTCTCCTCCTGCTCTCCCCTCGTCTCTCCTCCCTCCTCCTCTCCTCCCTCCTCCCTCCTCCTCTCCTCCTCCTGCTCTCTTCCTCCTCCTCCTCCTCCTCCTCCTCTCCTCCTCCTCCTCCTCCTCCTCTCCTCCTCCTCTCCTCCTCCTCCTCTCCTCTGGGAGCTTCTCCTTCCTGAACGTCTCCTCTAACTCCTCTCAGGAAGCAGAAGGACATGCGCAGGATATTTCTGATGCAGTTGGACCTGCAGTAGCTGCGTGTTGTTGTTTACAGATGTGTTTACAGATGTGTTTACAGATGTGTGGATGCACAGACGACAGAAGCACAAAGGAGGCGGGACAGTTCGTCGCTCCTCCAGCAGGGACTTGTAATATTTTCAGGGAGGTTCTTTGTAAATGTGTAATTTTTCTAGTGTGACAGAGTTACAATCAGGAGGAGGTTTCTGAGGAGCACTAATGAGTCAGGCGGTGGCTCAGGAGCCGTGCAGCGGACATGTTTATCGCCTCTTTGTTACAGACCCTGTTAGTTATGCATGGCGTGTGAGCGTTTCACTTTCATGTGATACCTTTTGAACCCTGGCTTTTATGAACACTGTGATGAAGTGCATCTGCTCGTGCAGCAAAGACTCATTTATGTAATGCATTATCATAACAGCCTCTCTTTTTACCCACGTTGTGCAGAGTTTCCACAGGAGCCCTCACTGTTCCCCACAGGAGCCCTCGCTGTTCCCCACAGGAGCCCTCGCTGTTCCCCACAGGAGCCCTCGCTGTTCCCCACAGGAGCCCTCGCTGTTCCCCACAGGAGCCCTCGCTGTTCCCCACAGGAGCCCTCACTGTTCCCCACAGGAGCCCTCGCTGTTCCCCACAGGAGCCCTCGCTGTTTACCACAGGAGCCCTCACTTTTCCCCACAGGAGCCCTCACTGTTCCGCACAGGAGCCTTCGCTGTTCCCCACAGGAGCCCTCGCTGTTCCCCACAGGAGCCCTCGCTGTTCCCCACAGGAGCCCTCGCTGTTTACCACAGGAGCCCTCGCTGTTTACCACAGGAGCCCTCGCTGTTCCCCACAGGAGCCCTCGCTGTTCCCCACAGGAGCCCTCGCTGTTCACCACAGGAGCCCTCGCTGTTCCCCACAGGAGCCCTCGCTGTTTACCACAGGAGCCCTCGCTGTTTACCACAGGAGCCCTCGCTGTTTACCACAGGAGCCCTCGCTGTTTACCACAGGAGCCCTCGCTGTTCCCCACAGGAGCCCTCACTGTTCCCCACAGGAGCCCTCACTGTTCCCCACAGGAGCCCTCGCTGTTTACCACAGGAGCCCTCACTCTTCCCCACAGAGTGTTCAGCTGTTTGTATACCTGTCTGAAGATGCTTTGTGATCACTACCAGATAAGATGTTTATTTTCCCAGTCTGATGAATAAAAGCTACCCTCACTCGGGACCTCTGTATTTCTGTTTTCTCTCGTGAGCATCTGCATCTCTGCTGGCGTGAGGATGACCTACTTCAGAGCGAGAGACTGTAAGGCGATCTGTTTCACACGTTGAACTGCTGTCGGTCAGATGGATCTCTGCTGAGGGGAAGTGACCATAAAGAATCGCTCTGACGCTGAGGATCCAGGGAACAGGAAGTGACTCACACCCAGCCTCTCTCTGCAAACAGCACACATTTCAGTCTCTATAATCTGATCCAGGGACGACAGCAAAACGTTTCAAACTGAAGCTTCTCTGAGTGTCAGCGTCTCTCTGTCTGAGATTCAAGCCTTTGCAGCCCATTCACATGCACTAAAGAACATCACGAGAGAGAGGACAGCCTCTTTAGTATCTCCTATTTCATACAGTCACAATATAACATTGCAGGAAATACAGAACGTTGAAGTGTGTGAAGGAACTGAAAGCTAATGTGTTACAGAACCTGAGAGAGAGCTGCTGCCTTTAAATCAATGTTCCTGCACACACACACACACACACACACACACACACTCACACACTCACACACACTCACAACACACACACACACACACACACACACACACACACACTCACACACACACACACACTCTCGCACACACACACACTCACACACACACACTCACACACACACACACACACACATACTCACACACACACACACTCACACACACACACACTCACACACACACACACACTCACACACACACACACACTCTCACACACACACACACTCACACACACACACACAGACACACTCACACACTCACACACACAGAGAGACACACACACACACACAGAGAGACACACACACACACAGAGACACACACACACACCCACACACACACACACACACTCTCACACACACACACACACTCACACACACACTCTCACACACACACACACACTCACACACACACTCACACACACACACACACACACACTCACACACACATTCACTGTCTTCTCGCAGTTAGCATTGCATTACACAGATGTAAACAGGGAGTGTTGTGGGGGTACATCGCTGGTAAAGAACAAACGTCCTTCAGGTTTCACATATCACTGCACAGCGTATCAGAGGAGGAGGAGGAGGAGGAGGAGGAGGAGGAGGAGGATATGCTCAATAAACTCAATATGTTTTACGATGCTTTAATGAAAGATGGCTGCATCTTTCTTGAGAGGAGTTCTTCACACATTTTCTTAGTGTTCAGATGCTCAAACGGTCAGAGCTAACATCATTTCCCTCTCCTTCTCATCTCTCAGAGAGCAGCAGCACACCTGGTGGTTAGTCAACAAACTGCAGTCTGAATGACAAACAGCAGTCTGCAGTCTGGCTGTGAGACGCACGATGTTTCTCTGAGTGAATCTGAAAGCTTCTCACAGCGAGCGGGAACTCATTAGAGGAGAAGTACAACATGTTGAGAGCCAGAGAGCAGGAGCCGTTACTAATTCATGAGGAGCAGGGATTAGTTACCGCCATTAAACATTCATGCTTTTATCCCATAAAAACATCATCAGTAACGCCAGGGAAGAGGAGGAGGAGGAGGAGGAGGAGGAGGAGGAGGAGGAGGAGGAGGAAGCATGCCTCAGGAAACCAGAGCATGCTTTCTGCCAAACAACGATGTCCAAAATATATCTCCGTTGTCTGGAAGAGAGAAAATGATGCTGGAGAAATAACTGATGTTTTCACGGCTCAGACATATACTCTACTTTAAAGAGTCCTCTCCTGCTGATGTTCAGGTGTATATCAGTATGTAGTGTCTCTACTTTAAAGAGTCCTCTCCTGCTGATGTTCAGGTGTATATCAGTATGTAGTGTCTCTACTTTAAAGAGTCCTCTCCTGCTGATGTTCAGGTGTATATCAGTATGTAGTGTCTCTACTTTAAAGAGTCCTCTCCTGCTGATGTTCAGGTGTATATCAGTATGTAGTGTCTCTACTTTAAAGAGTCCTCTCCTGCTGATGTTCAGGTGTATATCAGTATGTAGTGTCTCTACTTTAAAGAGTCCTCTCCTGCTGATGTTCAGGTGTATATCAGTATGTAGTGTATCTACTTTAAAGAGTCCTCTCCTGCTGATGTTCAGGTGTATATCAGTATGTAGTGTCCTACTTTAAAGAGTCCTCTCCTGCTGATGTTCAGGTGTATATCAGTATGTAGTGCCTCTACTTTAAAGAGTCCTCTCCTGCTGATGTTCAGGTGTATATCAGTGTGTAGTGTCTCTACTTTAAAGAGTCCTCTCCTGCTGATGTTCAGGTGTATATCAGTATGTAGTGTCTCTACTTTAAAGAGTCCTCTCCTGCTGATGTTCAGGTGTATATCAGTATATGGTGTCTCTACTTTAAAGAGTCCTTCCTCCTCCTCCTCATCAGCTGCTCAGTAGAGTCTGCACAGTTCATTTCTCACTGAGCATGTGGTCCAATCAGAGCTGATCTACACAGACAGAACATGGATTGAAGCTCCTCATAATAAAGCAGAGGAGATAAAGGGAAGCAACCGAGGATGAAACAGAGAAAGGAAGGCACGATAAATCAAAGAGACGCTCTCTAACTCTGAGAGGAAGGTAAAGTGAGTTTGGACCTTAAAGGGAGTTTAATGTTTTCTGTAAAACAAGAAATACATTCTAAATATGTGATAATAACCTACAGAATGAGTCTCTATATCAACTCTTAGAGACACAACAACAAAATCCAAATCATCTTTATTACGAGATGTTTTTAAAGATTTCCTTTAAGAAAACAGTGAATGTAGGGTTTATGTGTTTGTATTCCTGTGGTATTCTAAGGTGTTAGTGGAGTTACTGGTGGAGTACTGGTGGAGTTACTGGTGGAGTTAGTGGTGGAGTTAGTGGTGGAGTTACTGGTGGAGTTAGTGGTGGAGTTAGTGGTGGAGTTAGTGGTGGAGTTACTGGTGGAGTTAGTGGTGGAGTTACTGGTGGAGTTAGTGGTGGAGTTAGTGGTGGAGTTAGTGGTGGAGTTAGTGGTGGAGTTAGTGGTGGAGTTACTGGTGGAGTTAGTGGTGGAGTTACTGGTGGAGTTACTGGTGGAGTTACTGGTGGAGTTACTGGTGGAGTTACTGGTGGAGTTACTGGTGGAGTTAGTGGTGGAGTTAGTGGTGGAGTTAGTGGTGGAGTTAGTGGTGGAGTTAGTGGTGGAGTTAGTGGTGGAGTTACTGGTGGAGTTAGTGGTGGAGTTAGTGGTGGAGTTACTGGTGGAGTTACTGGTGGAGTTACTGGTGGAGTTACTGGTAGAGTTAGTGGTGGAGTTACTGGTGGATTTACTCGTGGAGTTAGTGGTGGAGTTAGTGGTGGAGTTACTGGTGGAGTTAGTGGTGGAGTTACTGGTGGAGTTAGTGGTGGAGTTACTGGTGAGTTACTGGTGGAGTTAGTGGTGGAGTGGAGTTACTGGTGGATTTACTCGTGAGTTAGTGGTGGAGTTAGTGGTGGAGTTACTGGTGGAGTTACTGGTGGAGTTAGTGGTGGAGTTACTGGTGGAGTTAGTGGTGGAGTTACTGGTGGAGTTAGTGGTGGAGTTACTGGTGGAGTTAGTGGTGGAGTTAGTGGTGGAGTTAGTGGTGGATTTACTCGTGGAGTTAGTGGTGGAGTTACTCGTGGAGTTAGTGGTGGAGTTAGTGGTGGAGTTAGTGGTGGATTTAGTGGTGGAGTTACTGGTGGAGTTAGTGGTGGAGTTAGTGGTGGAGTTAGTGGTGGAGTTAGTGGTGGAGTTAGTGGTGGAGTTAGAGATGGATTTAGTGGTGGAGTTACTGGTGGAGTTAGTGGTGGAGTTAGTGGTGGAGTTACTCGTGGAGTTAGTGGTGGAGTTAGTGGTGGAGTTAGTGGTGGAGTTAGTGGTGGATTTAGTGGTGGAGTTACTGGTGGAGTTAGTGGTGGAGTTAGTGGTGGAGTTACTGGTGGAGTTAGTGGTGGAGTTACTGGTGGAGTTAGTGGTGGAGTTAGTGGTGGAGTTACTGGTGGAGTTAGTGGTGGAGTTACTGGTGGAGTTAGTGGTGGAGTTACTGGTGGAGTTACTGGTGGAGTTACTGGTGGAGTTAGTGGTGGAGTTAGTGGTGGAGTTACTGGTGGAGTTAGTGGTGGAGTTACTGGTGGAGTTAGTGGTGGAGTTAGTGGTGGAGTTAGTGGTGGAGCTGGTGGAGTTAGTGGTGGAGTTACTGGTGGAGTTAGTGGTGGAGTTACTGGTGGAGTTAGTGGTGGAGTTACTGGTAGAGTTAGTGGTGGAGTTACTGGTGGAGTTAGTGGTGGATTTACTCGTGGAGTTAGTGGTGGAGTTAGTGGTGGAGTTACTGGTGGAGTTAGTGGTGGAGTTACTGGTGGAGTTACTGGTGGAGTTAGTGGTGGAGTTACTGGTGGATTTACTCGTGGAGTTAGTGGTGGAGTTAGTGGTGGAGTTAGTGGTGGAATTACTGGTGGAGTTACTGGTGGAGTTAGTGGTGGAGTTACTGGTGGAGTTAGTGGTGGAGTTACTGGTGGAGTTAGTGGTGGAGTTACTGGTGGAGTTAGTGGTGGAGTTAGTGGTGGATTTACTCGTGGAGTTAGTGGTGGAGTTAGTGGTGGAGTTACTCGTGGAGTTAGTGGTGGAGTTAGTGGTGGAGTTAGTGGTGGATTTAGTGGTGGAGTTACTGGTGGAGTTAGTGGTGGAGTTAGTGGTGGAGTTAGTGGTGGAGTTAGTGGTGGAGTTACTGGTGGAGTTAGTGGTGGAGTTAGTGGTGGAGTTAGTGATGGATTTAGTGGTGGAGTTACTGGTGGAGTTAGTGGTGGAGTTAGTGATGGAGTTACTCGTGGAGTTAGTGGTGGAGTTAGTGGTGGAGTTAGTGGTGGATTTAGTGGTGGAGTTAGTGGTGGAGTTACTGGTGGAGTTAGTGGTGGAGTTACTGGTGGAGTTAGTGGTGGAGTTAGTGGTGGAGTTACTGGTGGAGTTAGTGGTGGAGTTACTGGTGGAGTTAGTGGTGGAGTTAGTGGTGGAGTTAGTGGTGGAGTTACTGGTGGAGTTACTGGTGGAGTTACTGGTGGAGTTAGTGGTGGAGTTAGTGGTGGAGTTACTGGTGGAGTTATTGGTGGAGTTAGTGGTGGAGTTACTGGTGGAGTTAGTGGTGGAGTTAGTGGTGGAGTTACTGGTGGAGTTACTGGTGGAGTTAGTGGTGGAGTTACTGGTGGAGTTAGTGGTGGAGTTAGTGGTGGAGTTACTGGTGGAGTTACTGGTGGAGTTACTGGTGGAGTTAGTGGTGGAGTTACTGGTGGAGTTAGTGGTGGAGTTACTGGTGGAGTTACTGGTGGAGTTACTGGTGGAGTTAGTGGTGGAGTTACTGTTGGAGTTACTGGTGGAGTTACTGGTGGAGTTAATGGTGGAGTTAGTGGTGGAGTTAGTGGTGGAGTTAGTGGTGGAGTTACTGGTGGAGTTAGTGGTGGAGTTAGTGGTGGAGTTACTGGTGGAGTTAGTGGTGGAGTTAGTGGTGGAGTTACTGGTGGAGTTACTGGTGGAGTTAGTGGTGGAGTTACTGGTGGAGTTAGTGGTTGTTTCACCTGGTTCTCCTGCTCTGTGGGGCTCTGTGTGGGAAGAGAGGGGGGGCCAAACCTTCTGTTGACCAAATGTAAACTGAAACCCTGCAAACATCTTCCACCTATATACCCTCAAACATCAGAGGTTATCCGCACTCTGATTGGACAACGCTGTTATTATGACATGTGATTATGACAACTGTAACCTGAGGTTTCTCAGTCTCTCTGTCTGCATGCTGACCCCCACGGTTTCTACATGCTGCACGGGGCTGAGAGTGACTGAGGGTCTCGGACATGTTGCTGCAGGACCATCGTCATCATCCTGTTAGATCTGACAGATATTCCTCTGTCGCATAATAACAATGAGAAAGCTCTTGTCTCTGGTTCCTGGTGACTGTGTGTGTCCTGCTGTGTCTCAGCTCTCAGTGTGGTTTATAGAAGTTTAGACGGTACAAAGACGTGTGGAAGATAAACAGACTCTAACCTCACCTGAACATCTGGACCGTTTGAGTCGGGGTGAGCGGAGAAGGAGTGTAGATGTTACGCCTGTGAGGAAACAGCATGATGCAAGGAGAGCAAGCAGAAAGGGAATATATATAAAAATAAGAATTCAGGGACTCCAGTTTAAGAGAGGGGATGCAAAGCTCTTCTCCCTCAGGCTGTCACATCACGTCATGTTTCTAAATCTAAATGGGACTGTGTGCAGGTGTGTGTGTGTGTGTGTGTGTGTGTGTGTGTGTGTTGTGTGTGTGTGTGTGTGTGTGCTCTGCAGGGTGTGTGTGCTCTGCAGGGTGTGTGTGCTCTGCAGGTGTGTGTGCTCTGCAGGGTGTGTGTGCTCTGCAGGTGTGTGTGCTCTGCAGGGTGTGTGTGCTCTGCAGGTGTGTGTGCTCTGCAGGGTGTGTGTGCTCTGCAGGTGTGTGTGCTCTGCAGGGTGTGTGTGCTCTGCAGGTGTGTGTGCTCTGCAGGTGTGTGTGCTCTGCAGGTGTGTGTGCTCTGCAGGGTGTGTGTGCTCTGCAGGTGTGTGTGTGCTCTGCAGGGTGTGTGTGCTCTGCAGGTGTGTGTGCTCTGCAGGGTGTGTGTGCTCTGCAGGTGTGTGTGCTCTGCAGGGTGTGTGTGTGCTCTGTAGGTGTTGTGTGCTCTGCAGGGTGTGTGTGCTCTGCAGGGTGTGTGTGCTCTGCAGGTGTGTGTGTGTGCTCTGCAGGTGTGTGTGCTCTGCAGGGTGTGTGTGCTCTGCAGGGTGTGTGTGCTCTGCAGGTGTGTGTGCTCTGCAGGTGTGTGTGCTCTGCAGGTGTGTGTGCTCTGCAGGTGTGTGCTCTGCAGGTGTGTGTGCTCTGCAGGGTGTGTGTGCTCTGCAGGTGTGTGTGCTCTGCAGGGTGTGTGTGCTCTGCAGGTGTGTGTGCTCTGCAGGGTGTGTGTGCTCTGCAGGTGTGTGTGCTCTGCAGGGTGTGTGTGCTCTGTAGGTGTGTGTGCTCTGCAGGTGTGTGTGCTCTGCAGGGTGTGTGTGCTCTGTAGGTGTGTGTGCTCTGCAGGTGTGTGTGCTCTGCAGGGTGTGTGTGCTCTGCAGGTGTGTGTGCTCTGCAGGTGTGTGTGCTCTGCAGGTGTGTGTGCTCTGCAGGTGTGTAGTTCCACTAACTGTGTACTGGTATTTTATTTCTAAGTAATTTTCCTGTTTACCTCTTTTTTTAAATGTGCAAATACAAAACAAAGTATTGTCTAGTTGAACCCGAATAAGTACTTTTACCGAAGTAACATGTAATATTTTTACCTTGTGTGTTCTCCCAGGTGTGTGTTATTAATCATGTCATGATTAACAGATCTCCCTCTCTGTGAGCAGCAGTGACACCTGGTGGCGGGAGGAGGTAGTGTATGTTACACCTGTATTATTCTACATTAGATTCTTTCTTATTTTACTCTCTTCCAAAGTTGCACATAATACAACTCACTGCGAAGAGTTGCACTTGATATCGAATGTACCTGTGCTTCTGCTCATTTACGATACTCCTGGATGAAGACAGGTTTACTTCAGAGCTGACAGTATGCATCTTTTTTTATATTACATTTTCTTTCTTTTTTTATTAATAATTGTTGTCTTATTTTATTTGTACGTGTTGATCATTCTGGCCCACACTCCAGCACAGCAGGGGGCGCTAACGCACCGTAACGCTGGTTACCACCCAACATAAACACGTAAAAATAAGACACTGACATTTCTGACAATTTTCTGAAAATCTCCACATTTTGGGGGTCTTTGTTTTCCTGGAGGAAAGCAGTAGGTTACCCTCTCCTCTTTATTCTGTATCTGTTATTCCTCTCCTCTGCAGCTCTCTGCCTGTTGAACTCTTTAAAGGCTTCTAAATTCTCTAATATCCCCTCCTCGACTCGCCTCCTCGACTCCCCTCCTCGACTCCTATCCTCGTGTCTTAGTCCCGCCCACAGGAGATGCGAGCGGAGGACTCGAGGAGGGGAGCAGCCCTCTGTCTGATGGACAGATGTGTTCATGACGACTTATAGATTTACTTTGATTCATTCACAGTGCGGTATAATGAGACAATAACAGGCTACAGATGCAGACACACACACACACACACACACACATATACATATACATAGGTATATAAATATATACAATTTCAGATTCAAACAAGTATGAGAGCACTCTCATAATAACGTAACACAATCAGAGACTGGATATATCCTCGATGTGCATTTAGAGAAATGAGATGTCCTTCAACATGGCGCGCTGAAATCCATTTCCGGGTCACTACCGGAGGACGGAGGAGTCGAGGAGTCGAGGAGTCGAGGAGACGAGGAGTCGAGGAGGGGAAATTAGAGAATTGAGAAGCCTTCACAGTCTCTTCTCTGTGTGAAACATGGTGCAGTGAGAGGTTTCTGCCAGCAGGGGGCAGCGTCTGCCAGCAGGGGGCTGCGTCTGCCAGCAGGGGGCAGCATCTGCCAGCAGGGGGCAGTGAGAGGTTTCTGCCAGCAGGGTGCAGTGAGAGGCTTCTGCCAGCAGGGGGCAACGTCTGCCAGCATGGGGCAGCGTCTGCCAGTAGGGGGCAGTGAGAGGTTTCTGCCAGCAGGGGGCAGCGTCTGCCAGCAGGGGGCAGCGTCTGCCAGCAGGGGGCAGCGTCTGCCAGCAGGGGCAGTGAGAGGTTTCTGCCAGCAGGGGGCAGCGTCTGCCAGCAGGGGCAGTGAGAGTTTCTGCCAGCAGGGCAGCGTCTGCCAGCAGGGGGCAGTGAAGGTTTCTGCCAGCAGGGGGCAGTGAGAGGTTTCTGCCAGCAGGGGGCAGCGTCTGCCAGCAGGGGGCAGCGTCTGCCACAGGGCAGGAGGTTTCTGCCAGCAGGGGCAGTGAGAGGTTTCTGCCACAGGGCAGCGTCTGCCAGCAGGTGCAGCGTCTGCCGGCAGGGGGCAGCGTCTGCCAGCAGGGGGCAGGAGAGGTTTCTGCCAGCAGGGAGCGTCTGCCAGCAGGGTGCAGCGTCTGCCAGCAGGGGGCAGCGTCTGCCAGCAGGGTGCAGTGAGAGGTTTCTGCCAGCAGGGGGCAGCGTCTGCCTGTCGTTTACTCTCACCTGAGCCCAGCTGTTCCCTCCTGATGCTGATTGGTCCAAACTGTCTGTACATTTAAATAAAAAATGAGCCTTTTATCTAAACGCTGTGTATGAAACGCTCAGTGAACAGGATCTGTGATGAGATGACGTCACACCTGGAAGAGCTGATGCTCAGGTGCATTGCGTCTCCATGGAAACAGCATCAAACAGCTGATCTCCCTCCTCTCTTAGTCTCAGAGCTCAGAAACACTCTCTGACAACATCTGCAGTTAAACACACATTTCCCACAATGCTCTCTGATAACAATATAAATACCACAACTACAATATATAGCTTTACATTACATTACATTGCATTGCATTGCATTGCATTTAGCTGAGGCTTTTATCCAAAGAGACTTACAATAAGTGCATTCGACCAACAAGATACAAACTAGAAGAAAACAGAATCATATAAGAACATCAGGTTTCATAGAGCCAAAACATTTCAAGTGCTACTCAGCTGGCTTTAGATAAGCCAGTCCTTCGTTAGTATATAAGTGCTTTGTTAGTAATTCTATCTCTCGAAGTGGAGTCGAAAGAGATGAGTTTTCAGTCTGCGCTGGAAGATGTGTAAGCTTTCTGCTGTCCTGATGTCAATGGGGAGCTCATTCCACCATTTTGGAGCCAGGATAGCAAACCCACGTGTTTTAGCTGATGGGAACTTGGGTCCCCCTCGCAGTGCGGGCGCAGCGAGCCGTTTGGCCGATGCAGAGCGGAGTGCACGTTAGGGCTGTGCATCTTCACTGGTCTCACGATTCGATTCGATTATGATTATCCTGTCAACGATTCGATTCGGTTCGATATCCCGGTGCATCACGGTGCATCACGATGCATCACGATGCGTTGCATCCTCAATTTTCAATATTACTGTATGATATTTTTTCATCAATGAATACAATCAGTCAGATAAATATAAACTTCTTTTATTCTATAGAAAGTGCATTACAAATCGATCAAACCACTTCTTTGTCTTCTGCTCTATAACATGGCACATCCTAAAAGTGCCAAACATCATTATGAGTGTGACAACAGGTAGCATTGAACTACTATGATGTGTATCATATCAAAATGTTAACAGAAATGTCTACCATTAAATTGAAATGAAATAAATAGTATAGGCCTGGCCTACCTATAGTGTAAAAAAAGGTAAATCCTCAAAAACAAAACATTCTGCAGTGCTGTAATCTACAACAATGTTTTCAAATAGCAGCACTGGGCACTTCCTAAATGTGCCAAACAACAAAAACATGACTCACTGCTCAGCATTTGGGAATTTGTAGGTTCTTCTGCAAGAACACTAGTTGATCCACATGTTCTGGTTTGAGAGTGCTTCTTTTTGCAGTGACCACATCTCCTGCAGTGGAGAAAACTCGCTCTGCAGACACACTTGTGCCTGGGATACACAAGTATCGCTTTGACACCCGGGAGAGGAGGGGAAATGTGATCTCATGGACACGCCACCAGTTCAAAGGGTCCTCAGTCAGAGGGAGAGATGATGCTTTACAGTATCTCTCCATTTCCTCCTCAGCACTGGCATAGGGGGTCTTGGGTTCTGCTGTACCTTCAGTGTCAGTGAAAGACCGTCCCAGCAAACTCACGAGCAGTGATGATGATGAGGCCTTTCTTTTGGGAGCAGAGGGGCCGTCGGGTGTTTCTTCTTCCAGAGTTCCTGTTACCTCAGGCGCTTCAGTCACTTCTGTCCTCCTGAGTGTCCTCTCATTCTATGTTTGAACAAAAGAATAGAAAATAGCATTAAAATAGCAGTTAGCACTTTCTCAGTCAATGCAACAGCTCACATCTATTCTATTCTTCAGTCTTATAAAAAGCTTTCACTCATTGTAGCTACTATTATTAATATTGTAAAGTTTGTTTATATTTTATAAGTTTACATGAAACATGGTGAAATTACCTCCAAGGATGCAGCCTCCTCAGTCACTCCTCTGTAGACCTCCAATCTCTCCTCCACTGTTAGAAAAGGCAGTCCCTTAAAACGGGGATCCAGGGCAGAGGCTGTATGAAGGATCTTCTTTTCTGCCTCACTGTTGTACCTCTTCAGGAGATCTGTTTTGATGGCATTCTTGATCGCGTGGATCATCGGTGAGTCTCCAATGGTGCCTGTCATGTCCTGGAAGAGTTGTGCATTTATTGGAGCAATGAGAGACACTGTTGGATTGCTCTCTTCTGACATCAGTGTGGTTGCATCCTTCATTGGCTTTAATGCACTCACAGCGTCCTCTGCATTTGACACATCTGTTTCGTTAAGAGTGCAGAGGTCTGACTGTCCTTTTCTCACCTCTGGAGACAGCAAGGTGGCACATATTGCAGGTTGTTGTTCCAAGAACCTCTCGACCATGTCGTATGCGCTGTTCCACCTTGTGGCAACATCAGTTATCAGCTTGTGATTTTTCAGGCCCAGACATTTCTGTTTCTCTTTCAGATAGTGGTTCGCTGTAGTGCTGCGGTGGAAGAATGTTGAAATCCGTCGGACTCTACCCAGAAGCCTGGAGAGGGTGGCCACTTTAAGCGCCCGCTGGGACGCAAGATTCAGTGTATGGGCGAAGCATTTCACATGAGGGAATTTTCCGAATTCAGCTGCAGCGATCATATTAGACGCGTTGTCTGTCACCAGCACTACATCTTTGTCTGATAGCTGCCATTCTTCCACTACACGAGACAGTAGCTCCGCAACATGAGCACCTGTGTGAGACTCGTAAACGGCTCTCGTTTGCAGCACATGCGACAAAAACTGCCAGTCCTCGCTAATGTAATGTGCCGTTACTGTTAAATAAGACTCCGTCGCGACAGAAGTCCAGGCATCACATGTTATGGCAACTCGTTTAGCTTGGATCATTGACGCCATTACCTGGGCTTTGGTTCCGTTGTAGAGTGCAGGTATGACATTTTCTGTAAAGTGGCTACGTGATGGGAGCTTATATCGTGGCTCCAGCGTCTTTAACAGGTGGCGAAAACCGGCGTTCTCCACGACCGAATAAGGACGTAGGTCCTTCGCTATGAAAGCTGCCACCGACTGGGTGATTTTCTTCGCTTTCTCAGAGTTGGGCGGAAAAGTTGACAGCGTCTCATCAATTCTTCGCTGGGCTGGGTCCGCTGTTTTCTTGGTGGCAGGCGTTAGCTTCTCACAGTGAAAACGGCCAAGGTGGTTCCTCAAGTTAGTGGTATTTCCACCAAGGTATTTGATTTTTGTGTGACACACTTTACACACAGCGTGCGACTTGTCCAGTTCATTTTTCCCTTTTAGTTCATAAAACCCGTAATGGGTCCAGATGTCTGCTTTCAGAACACTAGGAACGTTTTTTATTATTTGGGCACTGCTTTCGCCTCCCTCCATTATTGCACTAGCTCGGTAACCCACAATGCTACGTTGCTACCGTGACGTTTTAAATAAAAACAAAAAAACGTTATTGTCCAGCCACTGCCGGAAAATCTACCACGTGAATAATCGATTATCTTCCGTCACTGCATCGATACCGACTCGTCCACGTCCGCATCGCGATGCATCGTAGAAACGATTATTTTCAACACCCCTAGTGCACGTGCTGGGGTGTATGGTTTAACCATGTCCTGGATGTAGGAAGGGCCAGATCCATTCACAGCATGGCACGCCAGTGTCTTGAAGTGGATTCTAGCAGTTACTGGAAGGCAGTGAAGTGAGCGGAGGAGCAGTGTGGTGTGGGAACAGCAGGCGGTTAGAGAAATGAGAACTCCTCTCCTCTGAGCGGTCATTTTAAAGAGACGTCCATTAATGATGACAGGAGGCTCAGCAGCCCTCTGTCTGACGGACAGATGTGTTCATGACGACTTATATATTTACTTTGATTCATTCACAGTGCGGTATAATGAGACAATAACAGGCTACAGATGCAGACACACACACACACACACACACACATATACATAGGTATATATATATATACAATTTCAGATTCAAACAAGTATGAGAGCACTCTCATAATAACGTAACACAATCAGAGACTGGATATATCCTCGATGTGCATTTAGAGAAATGAGATGTCCTTCAACATGGCGCGCTGAAATCCATTTCCGGGTCACTACCGGAGGACGGAGGAGTCGAGGAGTCGAGGAGTCGAGGAGACGACGAGTCGAGGAGGGGAAATTAGAGAATTGAGAAGCCTTCACAGTCTCTTCTCTGTGTGAAACATGGTGCAGTGAGAGGTTTCTGCCAGCAGGGGGCAGCGTCTGCCAGCAGGGGGCAGTGAGAGGTTTCTGCCAGCAGGGGGCAGCGTCTGCCTGTCGTTTACTCTCACCTGAGCCCAGCTGTTCCCTCCTGATGCTGATTGGTCCAAACTGTCTGTACATTTAAATAAAAAATGAGCCTTTTATCTAAACGCTGTGTATGAAACGCTCAGTGAACAGGATCTGTGATGAGATGACGTCACACCTGGAAGAGCTGATGCTCAGGTGCATTGCGTCTCCATGGAAACAGCATCAAACAGCTGATCTCCCTCCTCTCTTAGTCTCAGAGCTCAGAAACACTCTCTGACAACATCTGCAGTTAAAGACACATTTCCCACAATGCTCTCTGATAACAATATAAATACCACAACTACAATATATAGCTTTACATTACATTACATTGCATTGCATTGCATTTAGCTGAGGCTTTTATCCAAAGAGACTTACAATAAGTGCATTCGACCAACAAGATACAAACTAGAAGAAAACAGAATCATAGAAGAACATCAGGTTTCATAGAGCCAACACATTTCAAGTGCTACTCAGCTGGCTTTAGATAAGCCAGTCCTTCGTTAGTATATCAGTGCTTTGTTAGTAATTCTATCTCTCGAAGTGGAGTTTAAAGAGATGAGTTTTCAGTCTGCGCTGGAATGTGTGAGCTTTCTGCTGTCCTGATGTCAATGGGGAGCTCATTCCACCATTTTGGAGCCAGGATAGCAAACCCACGTGTTTTAGCTGATGGGAACTTGGTCCCCCTCGCAGTGCGGGCGCATCGAGCCGTTTGGCTGATGCAGAGCGGAGTGCACGTGCTGGGTGTACAGTTTAACCATGTCCTGGATATAGAAGGGCCAGATCCATTCAGCATGGCACGCAAGTACCAGTGTCTTGAAGTGGATTCTAGCAGTTACTGGAAGCCAGTGAAGGGAGCGGAGGAGCGGCGTGGTGTGGGAACTAATGACAGATCCGAGCGAGTTTGAGTACAGAGAGAGAGGAGGGGACCAAGGACAGAGCCCTGAGGGACCCCTGTAGTTAATTAACAAGGGTCGGACTCGGACCCTCTCCAAGTTATCCTGTAGGTATATATATAGCTTTATGTTGTAAACACACGCAACGTACTGAGCAAAGAAGCAACTCATTAAAAGCCCAAGATTATTAAAATAAACAAGTTAAAATGAAGAAGGTACCTTTTTGTAGTCCAGCATCTCTCTGGTTCTGTTGGTCCCTGAAGGCAGCATTTCCCTGGTTCTGCTGGTCCTGAAGGTAGCATCTCCTGGTCCTGCTGGTCCCTGAAGGCAGCATCTCCTTGTTCTGCTGGTCCCTGAAGGCAGCATCTCCCTGGTCCTGCTGGTCCCTGAAGGTAGCATCTCCTGGTCCTGCTGGTCCCTGAAGGCAGCATCTCCCTGGTCCTGCTGGTCCCTGAAGGCAGCATCTCCCTGGTCCTGCTGGTCCCTGAAGGTAGCATCTCCCTGGTCCTGCTGGTCCCTGAAGGCAGCATCTCTCTGGTTCTGCTGGTCCTTGTGTGAACCACTGACCTGATTTCAGACTAACAACCAAAGACACATCCAGAAACCATTGACCTCCAGACCAGGAAGTGAGCAGAGCCCATACCTTGGACCATCAGTTATTCTGCTTTAGACTTCAAATGGAAATATAAGGAGTTTCCATTGAAACTATTGATCCATCGCCTCATTGATTAAGTGTCACTAACGGCTGACTAGTGGCTGAATGTGATGAAGCCCAGATGAGTCCGTTTATAATGGATGATCTCTAAAGAGCGGAGGACCTTTGATGCAGCTCTGCTCTCAGACGGCTCGGGAACAGGAAGCTGGTTTCCATGACAACTGACAATAATCAGATGTATTTATTGCCCCATGATGCACATTAACCTGCAGATTAAAGCCTGTCCCTCTGCATCGGGGGGGAAGAGGATATCTGATGGAAACAAAACAAACACCAAAACACTGTTGACATAATTAAATATGAAGCATTTTGAGGTTTTTAGAAAATGCTGTTTCCCGTGTTTATCTGAAACACTTTCAGAATGCAATTACAGTCTGGAAGATATCATTTGGTTAAACTTTTCCATTAATGTTTGTCCCCAGCCTCTCGTTATCTTTAATGAGCGGGTCAGGATTTAAAGAGACATCACTGTCAGGGTTTGAATGTGTCTCTCCTGGGACATGTCTGTCTCTCCTAGGACATGTCTGTCTCTCCTAGGACATGTCTGTCTCTACTGGGACATGTCTGTCTCTACTGGGACATGTCTGTCTCTACTGGGACATGTCTGTCTCTCCTGGGACATGTCTCTACTGGGACATGTCTGTCTCTACTGGGACATGTCTCCATGCTCTAATTTCAGTTTGCCTACAAGCAAGGGCGTGGCACAGACGATGCTCTGAAGCATCACACACCTGGTCACTAAACACCTGGAAGACCCTAAGGCATATGTACGCCTACTGTTTGTGGATTTCAGCTCGGCTTTTAACTGCAGCCTCACATCTTGCTTCAAAAACTGATAAAGATCAGTATAAATCCTTTTATCTTGAAATGGTATTTTTCGTTTTTAACCAATCGCACTCAGCATGTCAGGGTCAACTATGGCCTCTCAGAGCCCCGGACCATCAGTACAGGAGCCCCCCAGGGTTGTGGGAGCTCCCCGGTCCTCTTCACACTGTACACAAACGACTGTACGAGAATCCACCCGGAGAACTATATCATCAAATTCTCAGATGATACAGCCATCCTTGGCTTAATGCACAAAGGCAGCAGTTCATCGGCTTATCACTCTGAAATAGAGAGATGTGCAGTGGTGTGATTTTAACCATCTAGTGCTGAATGTGAAGAAGACTGAGGAGATGGTGTGGGACCCAAAGGCAGTGGGTGACCTTAGGCCGGTGGTTATCCACAATGAACCCATAACTCAGGTCAGCTCCTATAAGTACCTTGGTGTCCATCTAGATAATACACTCAGCTGGAAGGCGCATGTTCAAGGTCTGTGCTCTAGACTTCAACAGCGGTTGTACTTTCTGCGTCGACTCCGGGCTTTCGGAGTCGACCAGAAGTTCATGTTACTGTTCTATCATGCAGTGTTGGAGAGCATCATGAGGTATGGTATTACTGCCTGGTATGGTAACTTGACAGTGCAGTCAAAGTCACAGATCGCTCGCCTGGTACAGACTGCTATGAAAATGATGGGGGTTAAAAAACACCCATCTCTCCAAAACATATACGAGCAGTCCATTATCAGACAGGCAAAACAAATGGTCTGATCCCCCCACATACTCCACCCAGAATTCCAGCTCCTGCCTTCTGGTAGAAGATTCAGGGTTCCCAATAGCAGGCTGAACCGCTATAAGCACTCATTCCTACCTCTGTTCATTAAGCTTCTTAACATTCACATGAAATGAAATGTAGTCAAATGTAATGAAATGTACTTTTTTTAAATGTTGGCCATGAGGGTTGTGCAATAGGTCGCCATTGTCAGTACGTGCGTCTGTGTTTGTGTTTGTACATACGGTGTATGACTGATGATATGTGTATGTCTCTTAATGTCCACTATGTTTGTCGACGTACATGTATGCGGAACTGCAGGACGGAGTCCAGAACAAATTTCCTTACGGGGACAATAAAGTATATCGTATCGTATAATGTTCAGAAAGCTCTTTATGTTCCTCACACTGCCTGTGCTGCAGCTCCTCTGTTCACCCTCTGTCTGAAACCAGAGCTGCTCTGATTGGTTAGCTGGCCGGCTCTGTTGTGATTGGTCAACCAGCTTAGAGATGTCCCGCCCCTTAGCCTATCACTTACAAAAGTTGGAATTTGGGATTTTCCCAAAAAGTCATAATTTTGAGATTTCCGGGGAAAAAATCATAATTTCCTGAAAAACAAATCAGATTTTTAAAAAAACTTTTGAAGATCTTTGAAGATTTCAAAGTTACATTAAATATATTTTAGTTCTGAAAATATCTTTGCCTTACAGTCTCGTAGCAACAGGAGACTCTTAAGTTCTCCTGAGGTAATTTACTTTGTCTGAAGAATCAAGAATAGATAGATAGTGTGTGTGTGTGTGTGTGTGTGTGTGTGTGTGTGTGTGTGTGTGTGTGTGTATGTGTGTGTGTGTGTGTGTGTATGTGTGTGTGTGTGTGTGTGTGTGTGTGCGTGCGTGTGTGTGAGCGTGTGTGTGTGTGTTGTGTGTGTGTGTGTGTGTGTGTGTGTTGTGTGTGTTGTGTGTGTGTGTGTGTGTGTGTGTGTGTGTGTGTGTGTGTGTGTGTGTCTGTGTGTGTGAGCGTGTGTGTGTGTGTGTGTGTGTGTGAGCGTGTGTGTGTGTGTGAGCATTTGTGTGAGCGTGTGTGTGTGTGTGTGTGTGTGTGTATTAGCAGCACTTTAATGATCAGTAATGTCTCGTCCCTCCTCCTCAGATCTCTGCATGTTGTAACTGTTAATGAGAGCACGGCTTCCTCTCTGATTTGAAGGAGTCGTGTTAATTAGTGAAAGCTCGTGTTCTTAATGAGTCCCGTTCGTTATAAAAGGAAATACGAGCGGTGTCGTGGACGTCCCTTTATCATCAAACACTGAGCAGGTGGAATAATGCGCACGACCCTCACTGTGAGATAAACACTACAGGAAGTCCTTGTGACACTTTCTATAACTCCTTAACCAAACACAACGGAGACCAGGGGACACTAAAGAGTATGAGCGTCACTCTTTAGTGTCCCCTGGTCTCCCAGCTGTGTGCGTCACTCTTTAGTGTCCCCTGGTCTCCAGCTGTGTGCGTCACTCTTTAGTGTCCCCTGGTCTCCCAGCTGTGTGCGTCACTCTTTAGTGTCCCCTGGTCTCCCAGCTGTGTGCGTCACTCTTTAGTGTCCCCTGGTCTCCCAGCTGTGTGCGTCACTCTTTAGTGTCCCCTGGTCTCCGTTGTGTTTTGAGCTTCTTGCAGCGTTTGGTTTCTGCAGCTTTTAGTAAACGCTGCCATGTCTCCTCAAGTTGCTGAATGTTCTCTAAATGCTGCATGTGTTGTTGCTGAAGATGTTTCTTCATGTGGAACATTTGGGTTTTATATCTGCATAGTGTTTCTCCTGATGGAAGAGGTCTGGGACGTTGTAGTTAGTTAGCACCTTTCAACCACCAAAAACAGCTTCTAAACAGCTTTTAGTTCTGCACTTGGATATATAGAGCAGGGTGTCATCAGCAGAGCAACAGTATAATGCTGTGAGCAGATAATCACAAAGACAATGGCCCCAGCATTGATCCCTGAGGTACCCCTTGTTGTTAGCAGTAGAGTAATGATAGATAGATAACGTTGACCTTTGGTGGTAGTTCTTTTATTACATGCACCCTCGGGTCATGGACAGTTATTGAGACACTACAGAAGCTTCGTGAGCCTCGAACAGTCACAATCTTTATAAAGGCACAAACAGCAAGTGACACGGCACTATACGACTGACCCAGGACGTAAAAATACAGTTTATAGTTTACGATTACAGCTGCACTTACTACTGCAATTACAGCACTAAATATTACTGACATCTACTGTAATTCAGACGGCAAAATACTACTGCACCAACATGGCAATTCAGTCTGTTAGTTATAACACTTTTAACATTAACACCTGTGATCATGCAGTTCACAACTCAAGTGGAATAAATCATAAATACCTGAGTAAAGCAGCACTGGGATGGAATAAAAAAGATAAATAAACACGGACATGTACCTACTGTATATTTCCCCTCACAGGTATTCTGCTGACTTTAACCTTGGTTAGGCACTTACGGTAGCTGTTAGCGTGCAGGACTGAACCCCAAACTGTCCTTTACTAAGTCTGTGTGTACGTACTACAAGCTACTCTCAAACTAAGGATTTGCTATTTTGGAATATTAACGCTGAGATTTTTCTTTAAATAAATGTATTTTACTTCGATATTCCAATGTTAAATAACACAGTGGGGATCGAGCGAATGACCCACTGATTCAAGTTTTTGCATTTGCAGAAATATAAACCACAGTCTGTGCCGACTTTCACAAAAAGATCACAAAATCCAGATAAGCAGTAGAAGTAAGATAAAAACCAAAGTCAACATTGACCTTTAATAAATATACGTCCATAACTTCAATAACAAACCAAACCTATTTAGTGTGCGCCGTGATCTTCTTATTGGACATACCATGCAAGTTTTACAGTGTGAACCCCATGTTTAAAACGGTCATAAACGGATTTCCAAATGGCTGTTTGGGAACATTTATCCAGGAGACAGTGTTTCTCTGGAAAGCTAAATCCCAAAACACTCCAGCCATTATTTTCGATGGACAGCGTGTTAACTGTTTGGGCGTTGTGGCCGCGAAGCGTATTGCAAATTCAGCAATTATCCCATCATGCACACTGACCCAGAGATAGTCAACAGATAGTCAACCAACTCTGATCTTCCTTCTTTTTTATACGGTTTAATGAGACGAGCTGTATTACTTAATATCTGTATCCCGTTAACGTCTGTGGGAGAACAACTAAGGTTTGCCATCTCACGATACAATCATTTCTTTAGGTGAATTGTTATTCTTTTGTAAATCTGTTAAAACAAAACGTAGGTATTTTTTTTATTCACAAGGATTTTCTACAAAGCTGGTTTAAAACCTCTTTTTCAGTCTGAGCGGGTGATAAATTAGCAAGCTAGCGTTAGATTTGTTAGCTGGTTGAGCGACGCAGCAGATACAGGGTACAAATATGTAGTTTTTTTGGTACGACCCTTTAACATTTATGAGGCGTAAATCTCCGCTCATATAGAAACACGCTCGCTGCTCTCTTCACATTTAAAACTAATGCATGACCAAACCTGGACTTTAAGACATGTCTAAATAACAACATGCTGGTAGAAAACACATCCATAGATTCCCATTAAAGCCACACAAACAAATCTTAACACATATTTTCTTTAGCTTTTTGCATATTTTTCTGTCTGCTATGATAAACCTGCAGAAATGGCAAATATTAAGAACGACAGGCTTAGAAAAGACAGGCAGGACGGCAAGCAAGGACTGGATGTTTGCACGATACGTTCAGGAAACGCAGTAAAGACGTGAAGACAGTTTCTGTTTCTGCAGCACGCTCCTCAGAACATCAATATGATGAGGGTAAGATCAGCCATGCTACAGGGTTAACACTGACTGTGGGGATCCCATGCTAACGGGGATCCCATGCTAACGGGGATCCCATGCTAACGGGGATCCCATGGTAACGGGGATCCCATGCTAACGGGGATCCCATGCTAACGGGGATCTCATGGTAACGGGGATCCCATGCTAACGGGGATCTGATGCTAACAGGGATCCCATGCTAACGGGGATTCCATGCTAACGGGGTTCCCATGCTAACGGGGATCCCATGGTAACGGGGATCTCATGCTAACGGGGATCTGATGCTAACGGGGATCTGATGCTAACGGGGATCCCATGGTAACGGGGATCCCATGCTAACGGGGATCCCATGCTAACGGGGATCCCATGCTAACGGGGATCTGATGCTAACGGGGATCCCATGCTAACGGGGATCTGATGCTAACGGGGATCCGGCTACAGACACCAAACAGCCTGTGATATGTTTGAAGAACCAGCACACGAACAGAGAAGAAACACAACCAGACTCCAGAGGACAGACAGCTAGCGTCCGTTAGCATTGCATCACAAGGAGAGCTGGGCTGCCGTTGAATTGTCACTTTTGCTTAGGAAGGCTCCTAACAGCTTCCTTTATAATCTCCTTCAGCTTAGGAAACACTGGACCATGCTTTGGGAAAGGAAAGGGGAACATGTACGGTGCTGATTCAGCGTTTAACAACTCATATCGTGACTTGCCTTGAAGGGCTTGGTTGTTTCTTCCCGGTAACAAATCAAAAGGGGAAGTGTGAACGTTTCTCACAGAGGTTAAGGAATAGGGGTTTGGAGAAGAGCTGATTCTCTAGATCAGGGGGTGTAAACTACGGTCCGGCCATTTTGAATCGTCCCTCAGCAAATTCAAAAAGTATAAGTGAGTACGGCCCTCAAATAAAACTTGTGCTTGTCTTATATTGTACTTCTTATTATATATGTAAACAGATATTACACAGTAGTATTCATGTATTCAAAGCCCTCTTTTCAAATAAATTCAGTCAATTAAAACATTTAAATGTACGGTGTTGATTCAGCCGTAACTTGACAAAGGGCTTTGTTTGGAACATTCTTCGGGGTAACAAATCAAAAGGTTAACAAATAGTGGTGAGAAGATGATAGTGTCTGATTGTTGGATGATTGGACCGCAGCCCTGGTTGAGTTAGGGTTAATATTAGGGTTAGGGTTAATATTAGGGTTAGGTTAATATTAGGGTCAGGTTAATATTAGGGTTAGGGTTAATATTAGGGTTAGGTTAATATTAGGGTTAGGGTTAATATTAGGGTTAGGGTTAGGTTAATATTAGGGTTAGGCCTCACACGCTGCTGGGATAGGGTTAGGTTAATATTAGGGTTAGGCCTCATACACTGCTGGGATGGTAGCAGAGCATGTTGAGCTGCAGGTTCTCGTCCCAGTGTCTCAGGATGATGAACAGCTGGTTGGCGGCGGCCTTCACGGACTCCAAATCTCGTCCTTCAGGGATTTCCTGCAAGCTCAGCCACGTGCTAGCCTTAGCCGCAGCTAGCTCCCAATCGATGAAGTGGCTGGCCGAGCTGTGCTCCAGCCAGGCAAGCGCCACCGCCGTTCCCCAAATCAGACTCTCCGGATCCAGCCTCCTGGGCGATGATGTGTCCACGGAGCCCCGAACGCTGTCCGTCTGGGAGGGAAAGATAAGATAAGCTTTATTGATCCCAATTTGGGAAATGTTTGTGTTGCAGCAGCATAAAAAGACATGGCATTGTACAAAACAAATTATAAGACTAGAAATAAACAAGAAAATACACATGTTGAATTACACATTTATAATGTATAAATGTGTCTTTTGATTGTATATACATATGTATATACATATTTTTATAGATATTTGTTTTTGTATTCTGGATTGTGGGAAACGGTATTTCGATCTCTTTGTCTGTACACACAAACTGAAAGATTAACAATAAAGTTGACTTTGACTTTGAAATGTACAGTAACAAAATATAAAGCAAGTTATTATATATACATAAGTATGAAGGGACGCCTGGGGCTCGGTGCAGAGACTCCCTGATGACGGGGGGTCATGAGAAGGGCTGAATTCTTGGTCTCTCTGGGGGGCCAGGCTGTTTCGATGGCTGCTGAACGGAGACGTCCACTTCAGCTTCTCCATGGGAACGCTGGTAGCGAAGCACAGGGCGGCGTCCAGAGGAAACGCCCCGCTGGCTAACTGCAGCAACACCTGCACACAGGAAACAGGAAACATCTGTATTCTCTATGGCTTACTCTTATTATTCATATTATTTAGAAACATCAATAACGGTCTAGGATATAATCCTATTCTGTATTCTCTCTGTATTATACTGTGTTCTTTATACCTGATATGTTTATACCTCCTATCATGGCTGGAGGGCAAGGTACACAGGACCCAAATGCAGAAGATTGGTTGAAATCTAAAATCCTTTAATTGCGGAACAAGGCCAGGCAACAAGGTAAAATAAGGCAAGGCAAAACATTAAATCCGTCAGAACAAAATCCTTCCAACGACTTCAAGACTCACACAAAGACTGACAGAAAAACCAGAACTGAAATGCACACAAGACTAATCACAAGAACAAGACATAGGTGGGGAGGGAGGAGAAAACACAGGTGGGGAGGGAGGAGAAAACACAGGTGGGGAGGGAGGAGAAAACACAGGTGGGGAGGGAGGAGAAAACACAGGTGAACACAATCGGGTAATCAAGCAGGAGGGAACACAGAGACAGGAAGCCACAGAGAAGACGGGGGTCAACACTTTTCAAACTAAAACAGGAAACCAAAGACAGATGTTTGACGGGACAAAATAAAACAGGGAAAACGAATACGGATCATAACACCTCCTCCTACTGTCCATAGTGTAAGAACTGTCAGATGTATATTTATATTATATTGTGAATACATCGGCCTATTTTCCACTTCTGGTGAGATGCTAGCTGCAGTTCGTTGTCTTAGTACTTGTACTCAGTGCAATGACAATAAAGTAAAACAATGCTTTCTATACCTGAAGGTCACTAGCTTTAATCAGCAGTGAGGGCTTTATTGTCTAATGCTCAGTACTCCTCCAACACGCAGCACGATATACTAAATATAAAACAATGAATAAAATACTGCAGTAAACTTAACGGAGGAGGTAGGTTAAAGGAAATGAATGCATTTTGTCTCATATTTTAAACCCTGTGAGTTTCTCTTCTGTTAATGGTTTTATATTTACTTGTATTCATGCAAACCAATAAGAGGTGAGGGCTTGATGTTTAAAACGTTGCATATGGTAACAACATCTTTTGTTCATGACTTCGTGCTGCAAACAGCCGCTGGTTGTCCTTAAAGAAAGAGAGCATTATTATTCGACCTGCAGGAGGCTTTGAATCTGACAGCGATGAATAAAACATGTGTTGTCGTGCACCGGGTAATCAGAGCCTCAGATACACAGGGTTTCTATAACTGGACATTTCTTTTGTTGCTGCAGGAAGAGGACATGTTGTCATGTCAGCAGGACGATCAGGTGGGAATCTGAAATATCCGGATATATCCACTGCTGTGTCTCAGGTCCTGGATCTGTGCAGATCGTTAGTGGAGCTGAGACTCAGAGAGGTCAACACGTCTGCTGTGAGGAGTATGAGCTCATGAAGGCAGGGTTCACTGTTTGCTTTTTATCCATTTTGAACAGAAAACTGTCAGATCTAGAGTTCATGTCACGATCATTATACGACAACAATGCATGGTCAGTTTTGGAGTAAATGAATAGATAAATATGAAGTGAATCTGAAGGTAATCATTGTTTAAATTGCAACTGAAATAGGTCGGTGGTAACAGTGCATCTGTTTCTGCATCTTTCTGGGTCTGTGATCTGTGCTGCTCTCTCGCTCATTTTAAACTGCAAGAAACAAAACCTTCTGAAAACCCTGACCAAAGGTTCTCTTTGAAACTGTATATATATATATAAGTTCTTAAATTGCTGTAATCCACCACTGACATTTGTATTACCTTCATATTATCTATTTATTTCTAAGGGACTGTACACACTAAATATAAAGCGGGTTGTTCTGCAAAGGTTTTGTTGGGTCCGTTAAGCTTGCATGACGCACCCCTCCCTCTAAACCAATCAGAAGAGCTGCTGCTTATTGCCCCCATCTCTTTCAGCGTGTTGTAATGAAACTGTTTGTGGGGGCAGTTGTGATGCAGTAATGGACTTGTTTACTGTATTACAATAAATACCTTTAATATAGCAGCCCCAATGTGTCCCTCCCTGAATGTGACTATTCACTATTGTTGTCCTTGAAGGCACCACAGGTTGCAGCAGACTGCAGGGAGTGAACCAGAACACAGTATTATGGGATACTGAGAGGACAGGTAAAGGACTGCAGAAGGTTGCAGGGTGAATAAAGAATATGGTAAAGATAAAGTCATGTAAGATGAACTGGTTCTACTTCATGCTGGCTGGTTATACTTTTCTTTTGTTCATTAACGTGTTTTATTGTCATTTGCCAATTTCCTGATAAATGAGAAAGACTTTTGCTCTTTCATACCAGAAAATAATGTTTTAATTTGTGCTCAGTGAAACCAAACCAACCTAAATAAGGGTAAGAAACCTTAAAGCATCCACTACGCCTGTGTCTTCTAACGCTTCCTAACAACCCATGTCTCTTTATCTCCGGTTAGATCTGCCGCTCACCAGAGGAATGTAGTCTTTGTTCTCGTTGTCGCTCTCTCCCATCAAGTCTCCAGACTTGCTGTGCGATCGCCACATGAAGCCTTTAGCCGCTCGAGTCAGGAGGCGCGTCCTGCTGAGAGCCAATCTGAGGGGGGGGGGGGGGGGAACAGCATGGAGAACACAACACTGTCACATGGCGTCTGCTGGGAAGCACTGTTGTTACCCTCCATCCTTCAACCCAACACAAACCTCTCCAGACAGATGCTCTGGTTATATCAGAAAATAATCTCTGTGTCAAACAAACGTTTAGTTCAGCAGGATAATCTCCACATTAACAACACTTTATGATTTCTGAAGTAAAAAGCTAACGCTAGGCTATAAAGGAACTACAGCACGGTCTCATGACTTCACGTCTCCACCGTTAAAACTAATTTTATGGGAGTAGTTGAATGTATCACCCACCTGGCAAAAAAAATGCTCTCCACTGATTTCTGTGATTGGTCGGAGGTGATGGAGGGACTCCTCTGGGAGACTGAAGACACACAGAGACATTTTAATGTGGAACAATGTTAGTGTGTATCTTGCATTGTAACACAGTCCTGCTGTCTCCTTTTGGGAAACAGATGTTCTGAGCTCCATGGGGCTAACATAGCATTGTTAATAAAGGTTTAATAGTGAAATAAAGCTGTGTTTCCGTACCCTTGCTGAAGCTGCAGTGCTCCCAGCCGGCGGAGGACGGCGTGCTGCATGGAGACGCCCCGTCCTCTCCGTCTGAAACACAAAATAAACAAGAATTGATCTCAGCTTTACCCGCTATCGTTTCCTCTTTTTATTCCAAACTCAACCTGATGTTTCCACACAGAGGCAGCAGGTATCTTGCTCTTCTGCCCCGCTGTGCTCTCTTTATTTTAGTCTTTGTTTGAATCTGTGCTCAGCTTCTCTCTCTGTTGTTGCTACGCTCTGAAAACAGTCTGCGCCCAGCAGGAGGCCGATGGTCCTCACGGAGAGCTCAACACACTGCAACGCTAACATTTCATAAAGACAGACGCATATAAACTCATAAAACCTCATACCGTCTCTCAGAATATGAAATCCGTCAACTTCTAGTCCATGGGGATGTGGAGATATACAGATATATGGAAGATAACTGAGGTATTTTGAGTACTGATATTGAGAATTGATAATATTGTGTAACTAATCAAGCGCCTCTTGCATTGTCTAACGAATTTGGCTGTGATTTTTATTCTAAACACATCTTGACGAGATGGTTATCGTTAAGTATTTGGGCTCCCTTTATCACAGTAACAGTAAATCCTTCTGTTCCTGCAGCTCTTATATTCTTCTTGTTGGTCAGTAGTATGACATCTGTCTATTATTACTGCTCGTACATAGGGGTTTGGATATATATTGTATACTGAATTGATAATATTGTGTAAATAATCCAACGCCTCTTAAATATCTCGCATTGTCTAACTTCCCAAGGGATGAAATTGACAGTGATTTTTATTCTAAACACATCTAGACGAGATGGTTATCGTGAAGTATTTGGGCTCCCTTTGTCACAGTAACAGTAAATCCTTCTGTTCCTGCAGCTCTTATATTCTTCTTGTTGGTCGGTGGTGTGGATCCTGCTGCTGTTTGCCTCCTTGAATGTGATCTGAATATTGATCTGGTCATACTGTTGATCAGGAAGTCCTCAGCGTCCTCAGAAACTCCTCCGGACTGCGAGCGTCCGAGCCCCACGGAGTACCCTCGGTTCTTCCTGCTGCCGGAGCGAGAGCTGGACCGGGAACCGCTCTTCAGACCCTCCCCTGGGAACAGGAAGGAGATCCCTTTAGTTTCAGCTGGATGTTGAAACACAGCTAACGGATGTTCAAAGCCTTCCTCACCTGCGTTTGAGTACTCGATGCAGGTGTGCAGGTACTCGTTGGTGTCCAGGTCGATGGGAACGAACGCCGTGTGTTTGCTCAGGATGTTGCAGGACTTGCTGGTGTGGATCGCAAATAGCTGGTACTTCCTGCCAGGGCCTGTGTATTGAGCAGAAAACACATTATTTCATCACAAAAATACTGTTTTACATATCAGCATGATACGTTTGAAAGAAAATGTAAGTTATGAAGTTTATAGCCACGTCTGGTGCAGAGTGACTCAAAGTAATTAAAATAACCTTGCAATATAAGAAACATATAACTCAGAGATTAAGATTACCCTTTAAATTTACCAAAACATTATTTTAATTAATATTTCTTTCCCTTAAAACGTAATTGGGAAGTCGGTTGAAAAAGTTCCAGAAAGCCGATCAGTGATTTTCCGAAAATGTTCCTTTTAGATTGCATTTCTCTGAAGTCTACTATTCTGTATTTCTCTGAAGTCTACTATTCTGTATTTCTCTGAAGTCTACTATTCTGTATTTCTCTGAAGTCTACTATTCTGTATTTCTCTAAAGTCTACTATTCTGTATTTCTCTAATGTCTACTATTCTGTATTTCTCTAATGTCTACTATTCTGTATTTCTCTAATGTCTACTATTCTGTATTTCTCTAAAGTCTACTATTCTGTATTTCTCTAAAGTCTACTGTTCTGTATTTCTCTGAAGTCTACTATTCTGTATTTCTCTAAAGTCTACTATTCTGTATTTCTCTAAAGTCTACTATTCTGTATTTCTCTAAAGTCTACTATTCTGTATTTCTCTAAAGTCTACTATTCTGTATTTCTCTGAAGTCTACTATTCTGTATTTCTCTAATGTCTACTATTCTGTATTTCTCTGAAGTCTACTATTCTGTATTTCTCTAATGTCTACTATTCTGTATTTCTCTAAAGTCTACTGTCCTGTATTTCTCTAAAGTCTACTATTCTGTATTTCTCTAAAGTCTACTATTCTGTATTTCTCTAAAGTCTACTATTCTGTATTTCTCTAAAGTCTACTATTCTGTATTTCTCTAAAGTCTACTATTCTGTATTTCTCTAAAGTCTACTATTCTGTATTTCTCTAAAGTCTACTATTCTGTATTTCTCTAAAGTCTACTATTCTGTATTTCTCTGAAGTCTACTATTCTGTATTTCTCTAAAGTCTACTGTTCTGTATTTCTCTAAAGTCTACTGTTCTGTATTTCTCTAAAGTCTGTAGTCCTGTTTATAATGTTAGAGACCTCAACATATTCTGAAATCATTCTGTAATATTCTGCTTCTTTACCTAATTATTTATTATGCACGTCTTTTAAAAAATATGTTAGCCTGCTTTTCTACTGGGCAATCATTTTATAATATCTCTATATTCAACATGTCAGCTACTCTTTGTTATTGTCTGCTTTTTTTGCCTGCTATGTCTTTTTTGCTGTAACGCTGTAAATGTCCCCGCTGCGGGACTCGAAGGAATTCCGATTCTTTATTCTCTTTATCTGTCTGTCTCTTTACCTGTCTCTCTCTTTATCTGTCTGTCTCTTTATCTGTCTGTCTCTTCATCTGTCTGTCTCGTTATCTGTCTGTCTCTTTATCTGTCTTTCTATTTATCTGTCTTTCTCGTTATCTGTCTGTCTCGTTACCTGTCTCTCTCTTTATCTGTCTGTCTCTTTATCTGTCTGTCTCTTTATCTGTCTGTCTCTTGATCTGTCTTTCTCTTCATCTCTCTGTCTCTTTATCTGTCTTTCTCTGTCTTTCTCTTTATCTGTCTGTCTCGTTATCTGTCTTTCTCTTCATCTGTCTGTCTCGTTATCTGTCTTTCTCTTTATCTGTCTGTCTCGTTATCTGTCTGTCTCTTTATCTGTCTTTCTTTTTATCTGTCTTTCTCTTTATCTGTCTGTCTCTTTATCTGTCTGTCTCTTTATCTGTCTGTCTCTTTATCTGTCTGTCTCTTTACCTGTCTGTCTCTTCATCTGTCTGTCTCTTTATCTGTCCCAGTCTAAATGTCCCTGCTGTGGGACAGACGGAGTAGTTGTCGTTAATACAGTTTTTCGCGATTGCTAACACACATTTTTTTTTAAATTGCTCAGTTTCTCAGAACACTAAACACAATTCATAAAACCTCACACCCAAAGTGCAAAACACCTCCTTTCTCCTGCTAAGTGAAGAACTGCACTCAAAACTACAGAAACACTTACCAAATGCAAACCTTTGCACCAAATATAACACTTCATTCATAATACTAGATGGTTTGACCATCAACTACACACTGCTGAGCCTAACCTAAAGCACTTTCATCTGTTATGGGCTGTGCTCTGAACATAGAGGTTTCTGCAGACAAAGATTGCTTGAGTTTACAGAAATACAGTAAATGAAGAAATACAAATGAGATTTTATTCAAAACTAACATTGTGCAACATGCATCTCAGCACATAGTTACTATGCTTCGGATCTTTCTAAGTGGGATGCATTGTTTGCCAAAACCCAGTTTGTAACTGCTGCTTCCTGTGCCTCATGGAAAATCCTTAGCCTTCCACCTGCACCTCTTTGTTTCTCAGTCCTTCAGATAAACAACACAGACATAGTGGTTGGTCAGTGTCTGTGTTGCATAACAGTAAGTCTACCACAGTACATTGTGCAGGATTTCTGTACAGTTATAGGATGCAACATGCCAACAATTCAATTACAGTAATGAAGTAAATACGTTTGTTAGATATAAGCACTGATATATCATGAATTATGCAGAGCTAAAAACTGGTGACTAACCTGTTATCAAGTCTAAGTGTCCGGATTACAGAGGCAACAGTAAATCGGCTTAGATTAGGCTGAGCCCTCTGTCCAGCCTCTGTCATCGTCACACCATGTGATAACATTTCATTCATTAGAGAGTATTCTTCTTTGTCCACGTCCTCTCCCTCCAGCTCTACCTCTCATTCTTCCTCCTCTCACTCTCAGCCCACCTCTTCCGCCTCCTCTCACCCACCTCTTCCTCCTCATCTCACTCTCAGCCCACCACCTCTTCCTCTCACTCTCAGCTCTTCCTCTTCCTCTTCCTCTTGCTCTTGCTTCCATGTAGGCTTCCATTGTTGCTGTAAGAAAGTACTCACCTATGGTCTTTTTATAGTGCTAACATCCTGATTGATGAGCCAACAATGATGCTATCAGGTGTTTGGTCAGGTGGAACGTGTTGCTTGATCATTGGTCCATGTGTGAGGCGTTTTGAATATCAGTGTTTTAAACCAGCCAACACGTGACTTTACGGCAGATTCCTGTGTCTTACGTGGAGAAACGTGTGCAGTGGTTTGCAGAAAGTGCCATGTTGATTTGCAGATTGTGTGAAAAGCTGAAAACGTGTTTAGAGTTTTGGAGATTTGAGCCGATGTTTTGCTCTTTGAGTGTCAGTTAAAATAATTGTGCTTTATGTATAATTTTAGTGTGTTAGCATCGAGAAAAACTGTAATAAACGGTAGACCCGGTGCTCACCGTGCTCGATCTCGCTCTCTGCGTCGGCCATGTTCTCGAAGTCTCTGATGATGGATCTGCCGGCCAGGTGGTGGAAGGTCTCGTTCCAGAGTTCCTCGTGAACCTTCTCTTCTCGCTCGCGCCCGCTAAGGAACGGCTCGATGTCGAACACGACCTCCCAGCTGGCCGGGCGTCCGCTCAGCAGGCCGGTCACCACGGCTTTACAGTCAGCTGACCCCAGGTCTGAGGCCTGGACCTCCTGGGGGGTTTCTGCCTGGACCAGTTGATGGCCGTACCCGTCTGGAACAACACAACGCCTTCATATACTCCAGCTTGCACGGACTCAATATATAAATATATATTTATACACATTCAAACATATTTATTTGTACTTAAACCGATATATTCCTGCACTTTAACTCTATCTGCATAATGAAGTCTGAATGCTTGTTGTTTGTATGTTGTTTTTCTTCTGAATGTGTACGTCTCTTGTTTGTATATTTATAAAAAGGAGTTGCTCTACTCATCTCATTGTACCTGTATAATGACAATAAAGGATTCTATAAATTCTAAAAATCTATACATGTCACAAGTGTTGGTAAAATCCTGAATGCACTCTTCCAACATGAGAGTAACATGATAACAAAGGTATCCCAACTGTAGCTGTGAACATGACAGGATGTATGATTACCTAGAAGAGCATCAGCACTGTTTTAGGCATATGATCAGGGGTGCACATCACTTGTTTGCCCAGGTTCTCAAAGGAGCACCTGGAGATGTTGCTTGGTGCGCATCCTTAAAATGAAATAAACCGGACCTTTTGAGGGGTACTTGACTTTATGAACGGGGGGGGGGGGGGAGGTGCGCTAGTGAGCACGCAGCGGGGTTACTGTGCAGAGCGCATAAAGCAGACCCTTCACGCGATAGCGAGGGGTAGAGCGAGGGATCGCAGATGCCGTCGTGCTCGCGGACGGATTAAAAAAATTAAACCTAAATGGCTCGCGAATTATACTTTGGCGGCCGTTAATATACCTGGGCGGCCCGCCAACAAAAGTCTATGTGTGGGAAACCCTGCTATCTATCCAGTTCTTATGCAACTCTCTCTCTCTCTCTCTCTCTCTCTCTCTCTCTCTTTTCTCTCTTTTCTCTCTCTTCTCTCTCTCTCTCTCTTCTCTCACCTCTCTTTTCTCTCTCTTCTCTCTCTCTCTCTTCTCTCTCTCTCTCTCTCTCTCTCTCTCTCTCTCTCTCTCTCTCAATGTTGGTGCGCAAATGCGCCTTTTTTCAAATGATCTGGTGCTCTTTTTTGGCGGGGGTGCACATGCGCACCTGTTATGTGCAGCCCTGCATATGATAGCTATGTGACTAACATGATGATTCAGCCTCTATGGAGAGAGACATATGACAAGCATGATCATTTCTGACGTGGAGCTAATCTGAAGTAAACATTGAATACTGCTTTCTATTCCTCCATCTTGTGACTGTGTAACTCCCTCTCTTGGATATCAGCATGTGAAGGACACTGTTCAGGAACTAGTTGATGCTCTGTATGTGATGACTACTTCCATTCTGGAGAGGATCACAGATACATGGATCCTGATCAGGGACATGCACAGACATTTGGAGGGGCTATTGCTCTAAACTGGAAAAAGCCCCCCCCCCCCAAATAAAAACATAAGACCTTTTGAAAATTCTAACTTGTTTTTAATGTAAAAGGTTCATAAAATAAAAACACAACAATGTCATTGCAAGTGACACTCAGTTGACTTTTATGTCCAACTGCTAAATTCGTTATTCAGGCACATTGTTAGTTTTGCGGTCCATATCTCATTAAAGTATCTAATGTTAGTAACTATTAAAGAAACAATGGGGACAATTCTGTTTTAATGTAGTTTGACCTTTGTAACTGCTGTGCAGACACACTGATAAAATAGGGCTTTAACTAATTACCTTAAATAAATTCACTAATTAATGAAACCAGTTCAATACGCATTATTCTAATTCTTATCATTCTTTATGAGCGCAGTAACGGTAAGGTATCTAATTACTTGTTTATTTAGTATTCCATAACTTAAAGGTGGGGTAGGTAAGTTTGAGAAACCGGCTGGAGATAAACTTGTTGTTATATTCCATGGAATGCTCTGAACATCCCGATAGCAATGAATATCTTCAGAGCTTTGACAACAAATCCATAAAAACATCATCTGTGGAAGCCGTGGTTCTGTGAAAAGCACGACCAATCATCTGAGCCGGCCCGGCTAAAGTAACTGGATGGCCTACCTGCCTGTCAGCCTTCCATCTGTGCACTAACTGATCTCGTGCCCTCATTGGTCATGTGCGCGTTCGTGTGTGTTGGAGGAGGGGCTCTGTGAGGAAGGGGCAGATTTGTTCCGGCTGTGTATTTTCTAATTCTAGCGCACTCGAGCTGGTTTCTCCAAAACTACCCCCCCCACCTTTAATAACAGAGATGGTCAAACTAAAGTAGATACATGGCAGAAATCCCACAATGAAGCGAGACAGTGAAGTGTTCTCCCATGAGAGGGCGATCAAGAAGAGAGAGCGAGCGGTGAGGGAGTTTACAGATGAAAAGACACAGAAAGACAGAAGCACAATAACAAGTATATTTAGGTGTTTTTTTTGTAAATAACCGATGGTGTCAAGAGGAAGTAAAGTCCCCTGGTTTGTCCCCTATACTCTAACTGCCATGAGAACAACTCAAAATCAATAAAAGTATATTTAAAAACGGGGACATTCCCGGGGAGATTGACCCGGGGCTTGGCCACCAAAGCCATGCAGGCATTTGGTGTGACCCCTCAGTGTGTGTGATGTGAAGGACGCAGGGACAGAGAGGTTTTACTGCAGCCTCAGCAGAAAGTGATCAGAAATGTCTCTTGATTGAATAACTTCAACACACAGCACATTTCGGAGGGCTTTCCTTTGCTTCCAGCTGTCAGATTGACAGCGCTGACAAGGTGTGTTTCATCGCAGCGAGACGCTACAATACTAACTGTGGGCTTATCATGTCTCGCTCTCTCCAGATGGGCAGGTCAGCCAAAAGGGCAAACGGGCTGTTGCCTGGGCAACATTAGCCCGTACCTGTGCACGTCCCTGATCCTGAAGCTAAAAAAAAAACATGTGACATGTAGTCAGTGTTGAACGAGTCTCTAAAAGTCTCTGCTGGAAGGGATCTCCAATAATAATCGAAAAAAGTGCAGGCTTTTCTGTTCCTGATTTATTTAGAAACCCATTTCCTGCTCCAGAGTCACCTCTGTGCTCATCATGGATTTTAGATGAATGTCATTTAAATCTATTCTTCAGATATTAAATCAGACTGAATAAAGGATTTGTGTTCCTCCAGTTTCCCTTCATGCTGCATTTACACGGAATAATAAAAGCACCTCAGTTTGGGAACCTGGCAACACGTCCAGAGTCTGTTGACTGATCTGGAGATGAGCCATGAAGCTCAATAACTGCTCAATAAAGAGTGGTGTGGTGTATCAAAGTACTCCTGTAAAGGGACATGATATTTATTAGAGAGTCATTCTTAAAGCACGTCTGAGACCCCAGAGATGCAGATCAATGAATGAATCTTCTGGAAATGAGGCATTGATTTGCCAGTTATTATATCAATAACTGGCAAATCAATGCCTCATTTCCAGAAGTGCATTCATTGATCTGCATCTCTGGGGTCTCAGACGTGCTTTAAGAGAGTTGTGAAAGTACTCCTGTAAAGGGACATGATATGTATTAGTGAGTGATTCTTAGAGCCGTTCTGATTGGTTCTGACCTGAGTCTCCCAGGCTGCCCACTGACGGGCTGTCGGAGGACGATCTGGACCCGTCGCCCCCCGCTGGGTTTGGGGCTGCAGACGGGGGCTTCTGATTGGTCGGTTGAGGCTCTGGGTCCGGGGGGGGGCGCTGGCTGACGGCAGGACGCCCCCCCTGCAGGAAGACGCTGAACAAAGGCTCGCCAGCTGAGGCTGGAACACAACAGAGAGTTTAAAGGCAAGGCGAGTTTATTCATACAGCACCTTCCAACACGAAGCAACTCAGAGTGCTTTACGAACCTGAGAGACATTAAGAGCATCAAACACATTAGAAACATTCAAAAGCAAAGATAATAAAACATGAATAACAGGAACATGAATACCAGTTACCGAGCAGTGTGAGATGTGAATAGTTCAATGAAAAGCGAACAGAAAAGTCTTGAGCCTGGATTTAAAAGTAGTCAGAGTTGCAGATATTTGGCAATATCCCAAACCAGATTCTCTCATTCCTCGACCCCTAGTCTTCCTGTGACATTATACTTCTTTAGACACTTTTCTAACCTTTTTATATTCCTTTCATCCTTCTCTTTCATCCATCACTCATCCCCAGACAACACATGTTCATGTCTTGCTGATACCTGAACCCATCTTTGACCTTTAAACCACTTTACTTTTCAACTCCCAGAATGAGGATATTTAAACCTGCTTTAAGACTTCCCTTAAAATGTGAATATGGAAATGTGCCATGATGTGAAAAGATAACAGACACAAACAGACACAGTTAGTGCAATAAACTCCTGAAGGTGGAGCACGAGTTGAGCATGAAATGTGTTTTTGATGTGAAACAATGAGCCCAACATCTCCAAACTGAGCGGAGCAACTATTATCATGATCATCTTTTGTTGAGATGCTTTCTCTCTTACTCCCTTGCTTGGTTTAAGAAAGGCCTGGTCTCAGTTTTTAAAGCCGGAAACCAAAAAACATATTTAATTTATTATCACGTATGATTTCTACAGTGTGATAATAACTAACGTCACAGAAGGATTGATGATCCCTCGTCCTGTGACCCTGGAACACACACAAACAAATAGATAGAAGTTACTCTATTATCTCCTCATTATCGGAGATGAATTAAAGATGGCGCCGTGTGCTCTGCAGAAAGCATCTCTCCTCTGAGGGTCCCTGAGCAATATTCAGACAGCATTACCATTCATTAATAACGCCTGGCTGCAGAGAGGCTGGGAACCATGAAGACAGCAAGAGAGTGAGTCAGGAGACACATGCTAATGAGCACTCGTTCCTCAAGAAGACGCTCTCATGTCTTTAGTTTCATACATTAATAATATGTCCACTTGCCACTTTAAATTCAGCTGCTGCTTTGTGTGAAACAAAGAGACACACTGAAGGCTGAGGGGCTTTCTCTCAGTGGCTGAAGAATTATCAACAGCTTTGATTTCACCTTTAGTGTCCCCTGGTCTCCCAGCTGGTGTGCGTCACTCTTTAGTGTCCCCTGGTCTCCAGCCGTGTGCGTCACTCTTTAGTGTCCCCTGGTCTCCAGCCGTGTGCGTCACTCTTTAGTGTCCCCTGGTCTCCCAGCCGTGTGCGTCACTCTTTAGTGTCCCCTGGTCTCCCAGCTGTGTGCGTCACTCTTTAGTGTCCCCTGGTCTCCCAGCCGTGTGCGTCACTCTTTAGTGTCCCCTGGTCTCCCAGCCGTGTGCGTCACTCTTTAGTGTCCCCTGGTCTTTTAGTAAACGCTGCGCATGTTCCTCAAGTTGCTGAATGTTTTCTAAATGTTGCATGTTGTTACTGAAGATGTTTTTAAGAAAAAGTTAGAATTTTGAGATTTTCCGAAAAATGTAGAAATGTTGAGATGTTTTAGAAAAAAGTAAACATTTGGAAAAAGTAAGAATTTTAAGATCTTCTGGAAAAAGTTAGAATATCGAGATTTTCCAAATAACAGACATTTTAAGATTTTTTTAGAAAAAGTTACATTTGAATATTTTTAGAACATTTTGAATATCGAATTTTTAATTTCGAGAAATTAATTTTTTTTCAAGAAATTACAATTTTTTCAAGAAATTACTATTTTTTTCAAGAAATTACTATTTTTTGGAATAAAGATTTTTTTTTTTTATATATATTTATTTGGAAAAAGTTTGAATTTAGAATTTTTTTGGAAAAATAAAGATATTTGAAAAAAGTAAGGATTTTTGTTTTCAGAAAAAGTGAGAATTTTAAGATTTCTGAAAAAAGTAGTTTTTGTATCTGCATCCTTTCTGAAGCTGCAGCGTTCCTCCTGATGCAAGAGTTAAGGGGCGTTGTGTTTGCAACCTGTGGCCTCCGAAGCCAGCGCTCTAGATGTAACGCTTATATAATATACTTGTCTTTCATCCTTTCTTTATAACTAATGCTGTTGATCTATTGTGATTTAAAAAAGGTGTCTATTATCATCTGGACATTAGCAATGTTGGCTAAAGCTGACCCATTTACTGTTTTTGTGACAGTTGATCAATGGGGACTGTCCACGACAATATACACAAATAAACTAAACTAAATATGAAGCCCCACTTTCTAAAGCTGTGGTTTTAAAGAGTGTCATTGGAGATATTTATAGTTCTAACCTGGTAGTCCCTCCTCCACTGGGCCTCGCTCTGGCCCACCAGCTCCTGGACCTTGGCCCTCCTCAGGGGGTTCTTGGGGGCCACGGAGCAGGGGTCGCTGGGGGTGAAGGCCCTGTTGGTGGGGTGGTGGTCTGAGATCTGGGTGGTGCTGTACGCTCTTCTCCTGGGAGACGTCTCACAGCCTGACAGAGACACATTCACACAGCTCACAATAATCTGTCTCTCACAAACACGTTTCATTTGATTTGTGAACAAGAGGCAACAATAGATACGGTTCGGATGGACTTCACTAAAGGCTTCAAAGGATAAGACTGTGTATCAAATGATATTCCTGCAGACCCCTTAGATGTTTGTTAACATCATTGTAACCTGAATATAAAAGTGAACATTTGAAGAGTCGACTGTTTTCTGGTGAATTCTCTGGTTTTAAGCCGTAGGAGCCGCATTTAAGTTTATTTTGTTTTGTTTCTGTTTTTACATTCCTCCTGATGCACATTTTAAAAAAGCATTCATAAAAAAAATCCTGTTCTGTTCAAATACAACAGTAGCCCTTTGTGGCAGAATGCCCATAAAGGATCCCTGAGTGTAAAAAGGGTTATAATGAGTGTAACTGTTTGTTAAAGTCAGTATCTGTCAGTATCCTGGATGTCTCATCACCTCCAGGGTCCTGCTCTGGGGGGTCAGGGGGTCCCTGAAGGACTCGCTCTCCCTCCGGTCCTCAGAGATCCTCCTCCTGAGAGTGAAAACACCGAGCTGGCCGACTCCACGGAGCGCATCATGGAGTATCTCCTCCTCTTATCCTGGACAGACGTTACAGACACAAGATTAAAAAGATTCTTCACTCCTAAGGAAAATCTGACAAAGAAAATCTGTCTCTACGGAGGCGAAACACATGAGATTCTATAGAAGTCTATGAGGAAATGTTCCTACTTCTCTCTCTCTTTATTACCTCAGATTCTATAGAAGTCTATGAGGAAATGTTCCTGCTTCTCTCTCTCTTTATTACCTCAGATTCTAAAGAAGTCTATGAGGAAATGTTCCTACTTCTCTCTCTCTTTATTACCTCAGATTGTAGAGAAGTCTATGAGGAAATGTTCCTACTTCTCTCTCTCTTTATTACCTCAGATTCTATAGAAGTCTATGAGGAAATGTTCCTACTTCTCTCTCTCTCTTTATTACCTCAGATTCTATAGAAGTCTTTGAGGAAATGTTCCTACTTCTCTCTCTCTCTATTACCTCAGATTGTAGAGAAGTCTATGAGGAAATGTTCCTACTTCTCTCTCTCTCTATTACCTCAGATTGTAGAGAAGTCTATGAGGAAATGTTCCTACTTCTCTCTCTCTTTATTACCTCAGATTGTAGAGAAGTCTATGAGGAAATGTTCCTACTTCTCTCTCTCTTTATTACCTCAGATTGTATAGAAGTCTATGAGAAAATGTTCCTACTTCTCTCTCTCTTTATTACCTCAGATTGTATAGAAGTCTATGAGAAAATGTTCCTACTTCTCTCTCTCTTTATTACCTCAGATTGTACAGAAGTCTATTAGGAAATGTTCCTACTTCTCTCTCTCTTTATTACCTCAGATTGTAGAGAAGGCTATGAGGAAATGTTCCTGCTTCTCTCTCTCTTTATTACCTCAGATTGTATAGAAGTCTATGAGGAAATGTTCCTACTTCTCTCTCTCTTTATTAACTCAGATTGTATAGAAGTCTATGAGGAAATGTTCCTACATCTCTCTCTCTTTATTAACTCAGATTGTATAGAAGTCTATGAGGAAATGTTCCTACTTCTCTCTCTCTTTATTACCTCAGATTGTAGAGAAGTCTATGAGGAAATGTTCCTACTCTCTCTCTCTTTATTACCTCAGATTGTATAGAAGTCTATGAGGAAATGTTCCTACTTCTCTCTTTATTACCTCAGATTGTATAGAAGTCTATGAGGAAATGTTCCTACTTCTCTCTTTATTACCTCAGATTGTATAGAAGTCTATGAGGAAATGTTCCTACTTCTCTCTCTCTTTATTACCTCAGATTGTAGAGAAGTCTATGAGGAAATGTTCCTACATCTCTCTCTCTTTATTAACTCAGATTGTAGAGAAGTCTATGAGGAAATGTTCCTACTTCTCTCTCTCTTTATTACCTCAGATTGTAGAGAAGTCTATGAGGAAATGTTCCTACTTCTCTCTCTCTTTATTACCTCAGATTGTATAGAAGTCTATGAGGAAATGTTCCTACTTCTCTCTTTATTACCTCAGATGTATAGAAGTCTATTAGGAAATGTTCCTACTTCTCTCTCTCTTTATTACCTCAGATTGTAAAGAAGTCTATGAGGAAATGTTCCTACTTCTCTCTCTCTTTATTACCTCAGATTGTAGAGAAGTCTATGAGGAAATGTTCCTACTTCTCTCTTTATTACCTCAGATGTATAGAAGTCTATGAGGAAATGTTCCTACTTCTCTCTTTCTTTATTACCTCAGATTGTAAAGAAGTCTATGAGGAAATGTTCCTACTTCTCTCTTTATTACCTCAGATTGTAGAGAAGTCTATGAGGAAATGTTCCTACTTCTCTCTCTCTCTTTATTACCTCAGATTGTAGAGAAGTCTATGAGGAAATGTTCGTATTTCTCTCTCTCTTTATTACCTCAGATTGTATAGAAGTCTATGAGGAAATGTTCCTACTTCTCTCTTTATTACCTCAGATTGTATAGAAGTCTATGAGGAAATGTTCCTGCTTCTCTCTCTCTTTATTACCTCAGATTGTATAGAAGCCTATGAGGAAATGTTCCTACTTCTCTCTCTCTTTATTACCTCAGATTGTAGAGAAGTCTATGAGAAAATATTCCTACTTCTCTCTCTCTTTATTACCTCAGATTGTAGAGAAGTCTATGAGGAAATGTTCCTACTTCTCTCTCTCTTTATTACCTCAGATTGTAGAGAAGTCTATGAGGAAATGTTCCTACTTCTCTCTTTCTTTATTACCTCAGATTGTATAGAAGTCTATGAGGAAATGTTCCTACTTCTCTCTTTATTACCTCAGATTGTAGAGAAGTCTATGAGGAAATGTTCATACTTCTCTCTCTCTTTATTACCTCAGATTGTAGAGAAGTCTATGAGGAAATGTTCCTACTTCTCTCTCTCTTTATTACCTCAGATTGTATAGAAGTCTATGAGAAAATTTTCATACTTTTCTCTTTATTACCTCAGATTGTATAGAAGTCTATGAGGAAATGTTCCTGCTTCTCTCTCTCTTTATTACCTCAGATTGTAGAGAAGTCTATGAGGAAATGCTCCTACTTCTCTCTCTCTTTATTACCTCAGATTGTATAGAAGTCTATGAGAAAATGTTCCTACTTCTCTCTCTCTTTATTACCTCAGATTGTATAGAAGTCTATGAAGAAATGTTCCTACTTCTCTCTTTCTTTATTACCTCAGATTGTAGAGAAGTCTATGAGGAAATGTTCCTACTTCTCTCTTTATTACCTCAGATTGTAAAGAAGTCTATGAGGAAATGTTCCTACTTCTCTCTCTCTTTATTACCTCAGATTGTATAGAAGTCTATGAAGAAATGTCCCTACTTCTCTCTTTATTACCTCAGATTGTAGAGAAGTCTATGAGGAAATGTTCCTACTTCTCTCTCTCTTTATTAGCTCAGATTGTATAGAAGTCTATGAGGAAATGTTCCTACTTCTCTCTCTCTTTATTACCTCAGATTGTATAGAAGTCTATGAGGAAATGTTCCTAATTCTCTCTCTCTTTATTACCTCAGATTGTAGAGAAGTCTATGAGGAAATGTTCCTACTTCTCTCTCTCTTTATTACCTCAGATTGTAGAGAAGTCTATGAGGAAATGTTCCTACTTCTCTCTCTCTTTATTACCTCAGATTGTGTCGAAGTCCATGAGGAAATGTTCCTACTTCTCTCTCTCTTTATTACCTCAGATTGTAGAGAAGTCCATGAGGAAATGTTCCTACTTCTCTCTCTCTTTATTACCTCAGATTGTAGAGAAGTCTATGAGGAAATGTTCATACTTCTCTCTCTCTTTATTACCTCAGATTGTATAGAAGTCTATGAAGAAATGTTCCTACTTCTCTCTCTCTTTATTACCTCAGATTGTGTCGAAGTCCATGAGGAAATGTTCCTACTTCTCTCTTTCTTTATTACCTCAGATTGTATAGAAGTCTATGAGGAAATGTTCCTACTTCTCTCTCTCTTTATTACCTCAGATTGTATAGAAGTCTATGAGGAAATGTTCCTTCTTCTCTCTCTCTCTTTACTACCTCAGATTGTAAAGAAGTCTATGAGAAAGTGTTCCTACTCACAGATTTGGGGTTGTTGTGGTATCTGGTGGCGTCACAGACCACGCTGTAGCCGATCAGACTGTCTCCAGGAAACAGGAAGTTGTTCCCCACCGGCGACAGCAGAACCTCTTTAGTCTCCGGAAACAGCCACTCGATGGAGATATCAGTGAGGACCGGACACATGGTCTTCTTCAGGGACTTTATCATCTGTGGACAGAGGTGGAAAGTAACTAAGTGCATTTACTTCAGTAAAATGTGTAGCTACTTGTACTCTACTTGAGTATTTCCATGTTATGCTACTGTGTACTTTTACCCCACTACAGTTCAGAGGTACATGGTATACTTCTACTCTACTACAGTTCAGAGGTACATGGTGTACTTCTACTCTACTACAGTTCAGAGGTACATGGTGTACTTTTACCCCACTACATTTCAGAGGTACATGGTGTACTTTTACTCCACTACAGTTCAGAGGTACATGGTGTACTTCTACTCTACTACAGTTCAGAGGTACATGGTATACTTCTCCTCTACTACAGTTCAGAGGTACATGGTATACTTCTCCTCTTCTACAGTTCAGAGGTACATGGTATACTTCTACTCTACTACAGTTCAGAGGTACATGGTGTACTTCTCCTCTACTACAGTTCAGAGGTACATGGTGTACTTTTACTCCACTACAGTTCAGAGGTACATGGTGTACTTCTACTCCTCTACAGTTCAGAGGTACATGGTGTACTTCTCCTCCTCTACATGTATTTAATCCCTTTAGTTACTTCACAGATGTGGATGAATGATGTGAAATCTGACCAAGTGTTAAATCAGACTTTAGTTCCACCTGGAGTAAATCCACAAGCTACCCTGCAGTATACAAAGTCATTCAAACTAGCTGCACCTTTACCAGCTTTGAGAACACTTTCATGATCAATCATTATAAAACATATCAAATATATTATTCTGAAATGGACCAATCTGCACAATGACTACTTTTACTGTCACTACTTTCACTATATTTTGATGAGAATACTTTTCTACTTTTTCTTGAGGAACATTTTGAATGCAGGACTTTTACTTTTACTCTAGTACAAGATCTGAGTACTTCTACTTTTACTAAAGTACAAGACCTGGGTACTTCTACTTTTACTAGAGTACAATATCTGATACCTTGGGCTGCAGCCTCTCTCCCTCAGACAGGAACTCTGCGGTTCCTCTGGACACGGCGGCCAGGCCGAGAACCAGCCGCCTGCAGGCCGTCTGCCCGAGGCCGAACGTGAAGCACCTGCAGAGAGACAGCATTAATCAAAGGAAGTTGTTGACGAGGCCATCTTAGGGTAGGAATACCGTGAACATAGTTTACCACATGACGAAGGAATAAATACACACACACACCGTCGGCGTTGCTTCAACCGGAAGTGACACGTTTTATTGCGCATGTCCATTTTATCACGGCAATACAGGAAGTGACTTTTAGTATAAGGGTATAAAATAAACAGATTCATATCTTATAATTCAACACCCCCTCTTACTCTTATACTGCACACATTCTCAACATAAATTCAATGTAAACACCTTGTACACTTGCACAATAACACAGTGTTTTTAAACTTCTGGGGTTATTTACATTCCAGACAAATACTTTACACATTTCTCACTTTTGACCTTTGTTGCAGGTTTTAGTGAAAATATCAGCTTATAACCATATCATCTGTAGGGCAATAGTCAACGGTTATCATGTTTATAAAAGGTATTCTGCTTTAATAGCACTTTTTATTTGTCTTCTATGCATATATTTTAATGTATGTTCCTGTAGAGCAGCGGTTCCCAACCTTTTTCCCCTCAGGGCGCACATTCAACCATAAACAATACGGAGGCTAAATAAAGTTCTGATTGGTCGATTCAGAACATGTGGCACGTTGTTAATCCAGTAGAACAGACCGGACTGTAATGACCGTTGCCAAGGACTGTAATGACCGTTGCTAAGGACTGTAATGACCGTTGCCCAGGACTGTAATGACCGTTGCTCAGGACTGTAATGACCGTTGCCAAGGACTGTAATGACCGTTGCTAAGGACTGTAATGACCGTTGCCAAGGACTGTAATGACCGTTGCTAAGGACTGTAATGACCGTTGCTAAGGACTGTAATGACCGTTGCTAAGGACTGTAATGACCGTTGCTAAGGACTGTAATGACCGTTGCCAAGGACTGTAATGACCGTTGCCAAGGACTGTAATGACCGTTGCTAAGGACTGTAATGACCGTTGCTAAGGACTGTAATGACTGTTGCTAAGGACTGTAATGACCGTTGCCAAGGACTTTAATGACCGTTGCTCAGGACTGTAATGACCGTTGCTAAGGACTGTAATGACCGTTGCCAAGGACTGTAATGACCGTTGCCAGGACTGTAATGACCGTTGCTAAGGACTGTAATGACCGTTGCTAGGACTGTAATGACCGTTGCCAAGGACTGTAATGACCGTTGCTAAGGACTGTAATGACCGTTGCTAAGGACTGTAATGACCGTTGCTAAGGACAGTAATGACCGTTGCCAAGGACTGTAATGACCGTTGCTAAGGACTGTAATGACCATTGCCAAGAACTGTAATGACCGTTGCTAAGGACTGTAATGACCGTTGCTAAGGACTTTAATAACCGTTGCTAAGGACTGTAATGACCGTTGCCAAGGACTGTAATGACCGTTGCTAAGGACTGTAATGACCGTTGCCAAGAACTGTAATGACCGTTGCCAAGGACTGTAATGACCGTTGCTAAGGACTTTAATGACCGTTGCCAAGGACTGTAATGACCGTTGCTCAGGACTGTAATGACCGTTGCTAAGGACTGTAATGACCGTTGCTAAGGACTGTAATGACCGTTGCTAAGGACTGTAATGATGTTGCTAAGGAGGATCAAGAAAGAGAAAGGAGGTTCACTTTTAAAAAGAATCTTAATAATGAAATGTTTCCACACAAATCATAATGTTTTGCTAATTATTTGGCGGCCCACAGGTTGGGAACCGCTGCTGTAGAGCAATAAGAGCCTCCACTGCTTTCTTTAAAATGTCTCTTTTTATTTTACTGCTCTTAATCTTCTGAACTCTTTTTTCTCCGTATGATTTTAAAGCAATTATACATTTATCTTTTTATTTGGATTGAATTTGGAGAATGTTATCAGTACTTCTTAAGATGTAATCATTGTTTTTAACGTTATTTATTGACTAATCCTGCTAGTAATTAAAGGTCTTTCAAAGGTTTATATTTGCGTCTGATATATTTATTAGTCTGTGTTTCTGCTCGTTAAAACACTTTGTGCTGCAGGTTTGTATGAAAGATAAGATATACTCAACCTTAAATTGGGAAATGCTTTCGTTGCAGCAGCATGTCAAACAAGTATTGCTCATAATTAGAAATAAAAAAGAGAAGAAAATGTACAATTATTCAATTTACAAATCTTAAAACAGCAGATCAAACATGTGAGTGACCATGAAGCTGGAATCTGAAGGGTTAAATGACAGCTAACGGAATATAAAGGGGAGGCGTGTGGCGTAGTGGGTTGTCCGTTGGTGTTCGGATCAGGGGAGCACAGGTTCAAACCCCACTGCAGTCAGCATGTCGTTGTGTCCCTGAAACACTTCACCCCAAATGGCTCCTGTGGGGATTGTCCTCAGTATTGAGTATGTTAGTCGCTTTGGATAAAAGCGTCAAACAAGCAACATGTAATAAAGAGGGATATTATGAACCTTTAGTGATCCCCTGAAGCTGAGTTTCTGAAAGCTGGTCGGATGCACTGAAACTGTTTCCATGCATACATTTGGTTTCCTGATTACACGTCTATATGGTTCATAGATGTGTTTGTGCTCAGAGACGATGCAGAGTAAAGAGTACATTAATGAATGTCTTGTAATATAATCAGATGCCACAAAAAGATATCAATACCAATATCTGTGGAGCACGTTTGTTTCCACAGATAACATTTAAAAGCTTTATTTCTTCTCCTCCTCCTCTGAGCTCCCAGAATGCCTTGCAGCGTTGCTCTAATGTCCGCGAGTTAAAGGGAAATGTCGCCTTGCATAATAAATAATAATCCCTCACCTAATGACTCAGGAAGTGAGCTCTGAGTCCCTAATGCAATCATCCATCAAAAGAGGGGGGGTCAATTACCTCCAGAGACCGAGCTGCAGAATAAAATCATTTCTCTTTGTGTTTCTACTCCTTTGCTCTGAAAGCTTCCGGATGAATCCTGTGATCCTCCTGATCCTTCAGAGCTCTGCATTTCATTAAAAAGACGGGCCTGGATCCTCTGAGATCTGCAGGATCAGCTGTTCACGTTGTTAAAGGTTTCACAGAGAGGCTCTCTGTCCGTCTCCTGACCCTGATGCGCCCCTCACTCTGGGACAGGGTCTGGATTCATTGATCGGGTTTTAATAACTTGGGCAATTTTTAACCTTTAGCAGTTTCAGCAATCTCCTTAGTAGTTATCTATAGAAGTAAAATAACATAAAACAGTTTTTGCTTTTCTTATAACATATTAATCACTGCAATACTTATACAATGGAAGGCTCTCTCTGATTGGCTCAGTTAAATCCAGCTGGGTTTTTTTTCTTTTGGAACGGGCAGTCTATCGCTGCATAAGGACGGTGGTGGCGAAGTCCATAGGGACTTGGCTTGGCAACTGGAAGTGCTACCGAGGTGTCCCTGAGCAGGGCACCGTTCCCTACACTGCTCCTAACACTAAGATGGGTCAAATGCAAAGACTTGTCTGGCAGTGGCTCAGTCAGTAGGGACCGGGAGCCGTAGGGTCGCCGGTTCAAGCCCCCGAACAGACCTAAATAGTGGACTGCTACTTGGAGAGGTCCCAGTTCACCTCCTGCCCTGCCGTGGTGCCCTTGAGCAAGGCAATAGGGAGCTTTAAGGGACATCTACAGGTTGAACACACTACAGGTGAATATAAAACTGACTAACTAACATATATCACCACGAATGACCCCCCTTTATATAATATACCCCTCTAATATACCCCCCCCCCCCTCAGTACCTGATGGAGCGGGCCTGGCTCCGAATCAGCTCGATGACGGCCCCCGTGTTGCGGACCGCTCCATCAGTGATGAGGAACAGGAGGCGGGGGTGTCCTCTGAAGGAGGGCTGACGGAGGATCCAGATCAGGGGGTTCAGGACGTTGGTTCCTCCCATGTCGCCCCGGAGCCTCCGGACGTATTCAGAGGCCTGGACCAGGTTCTCCTGAGGGGGGGGGGGCATGTAGAGGATATTAAACTTGTGTTGGGAAAATGAATGTCCTCTTCCAACATGAGAGTAACATGATAACAAAGGTGTCCCAACTGTAGCTGTGTGTACATACAGGATGTCTGATTACCTAGAAGAGCATCAGGACTGTTTTAGGCATATGATAGCTATGTGATTAACATGATGATTCAGCCTCTATGGAGAGAGACATATGACAAGCATGATCATTTCTGACGTGGAGCTAATCTGAACTAAACATTGAATACTGCTTTCTATTCCTCCATCTTGTGACTGTGTAACTCCTTCTCTTGGATATCAGCATGTGAAGGACACTGTTCAGGAACTAGTTGATGCTCTGTATGTGATGACTCCTTCCATTCTGGAGAGGATCACAAATACATGGATCCTGAGATTGAAGCTCAAGCCGGGGACCAGTGACAGTTTTCTAACACTAACTGGCTCATCTTCTGGAAGTACCGTATCGACCCGAATATAATACAGGACCTGGATGAGTTCAGGTTTACCTCCTCGTAGCTCTGGCTGGTCGGGAACAGGGGCTTGAAGGTGGACCCGAAGCCGATGATGTTGAAGAGGCAGCCGGGTTGCAGACTCTTCAGGATCAGAACCATAGCATCCTGCACCCACACACACACTTCAGATATACAACATGTCTGCTAGAGGTATCAGCTGTTCTGTCTCTGCAAGACCAGGAGGTTTAATATATCAGACGATGTGAGAGCGTTCAGCTTAATTATGTTTCACTGTGGGTTCCCCCCCTTTATATCCAATTTAAGGAATTTCAAAGTCCAATTCCCTTGAAATTCGAGGCAGAGTTTTAGACTAGGATCGAGGGTTGATACCTTTGATAATCAGAAGCTTTACAGAAACTCATCCAGTAAGAAATATCAAAACCATTGATATTCCTGCACTAAAGATCAACTCAATGTTCTGCGTCTCATTCTAAAACCTTTACTGCTTGGTTTTTCCCGTATCTTCTATGATCCATGGGAGCCCTGTGATTGAGTAGTTTTAAATGTAGATATGGAACATAATGTTAACTTGTCCCCAGCCTCTCATTATCTTTAATAACCGGTCAGCATTTCTAAAGAGACGTCACTCTCAGGGTTTGAATGCATGTTTTGTTCCATTATGTTAAAGTGGATTCAGACCTCTGAGATGATTCTAAGGCGTCTCTTTAAAAGTTTCTTCCATCAGTTGAAACTCACTTTGTTCACGTACAGAAATACATCTTGAACTTTACATTATTTCTGTCCTGCAGTCAGTAGCTTGGCAACAAGTTATTTTAAGGTAAGAAATAAACACAGTTGTTAGGTCGAAGATATGTGGAGATCATCTCACATAATAATCTCTTTTTATGTCTTTTGAAACATTGTTATGCAGACCTGAGCTAACCAGCTTCATCTGATTCGAATTTAAATGTCGATATCTGTCTTTGTGAAGCAGTCCGGTGCTTTTTAAAGTCCCAGAATTCTCGTTCTTTTCTGTAAATCTCCAAATTAAGATTTTCTTCCGAAAATGTCAACAATTTTTGAAAATTGCGGAAATCCTAAATTTACCATAAATCGCCCGAATTCTTGCTTTTTTCTGATAATCTCAAATTTCTGACTTCTTTGTAAATCTCAACATTCCCACTTTTTCCTGTAAATCTCAACATTTTCACTTTTTCCTGTAAATCTCAACATTCTCACTTTTTCCTTTAACTCTCAACATTCTCACTTTTTCCTTTAAATCTCATCATTCTCACTTTTTCCTTTAAATCTCAACATTTTCACTTTTTCCTTTAAATCTCAACATTCTCACTTTTTCCTTTAAATCTCAACATTTTCACTTTTTCCTTTAAATCTCATCATTCTCACTTTTTCCTTTAAATCTCAACATTCTGACTTTTTCCTTTAAATCTCATCATTCTCACTTTTTCCTTTAAATCTCAACATTCTCACTTTTTCCTGTAAATCTCAACATTCTCACTTTTTCCTGTAAATCTCATCATTCTCACTTTTTCCTTTAAATCTCAACATTCTCACTTTTTCCTTTAAATCTCAACATTCTCACTTTTTCCTTTAAATCTCATCATTCTCACTTTTTCCTTTAAATCTCATCATTCTCACTTTTTCCTTTAAATCTCAACATTCTGACTTTTTCCTTTAAATCTCATCATTCTCACTTTTTCCTTTAAATCTCAACATTCTCACTTTTTCCTGTAAATCTCAACATTCTCACTTTTTCCTTTAAATCTCAACATTCTCACTTTTTCCTTTAAATCTCAACATTCTCACTTTTTCCTTTAAATCTCATCATTCTCACTTTTTCCTGTAAATCTCAACATTCTCACTTTTTCCTTTAAATCTCAACATTCTCACTTTTTCCTTTAAATCTCAACATTCTCACTTTTTCCTGTAAATCTCATCATTCTCACTTTTTCCTTTAAATCTCAACATTCTCACTTTTTCCTTTAAATCTCAACATTCTCGCTTTTATTCAGAAATTCCAAAAATGTTGATTTTCTTTTTAGAAAATCTCAAAATGTTGAGTTTTTTATGAAAATCTAAAAATGTTGAGTTTTTTATGAAAATCTAAAAATATTGAGTTTTTTTATTAAAATCAAAAAATATTGAGATTTTTATTAAATCTCAAAATTCAATTTTTTCTACTTCTCACTTTTTTCTGTAAATCACAATAATCTGAAAATCTCAGAATTCTAATTTTTTTTCATAATTTCTCTAAATTCAGATTTTGATCTTAAAATGATGAACATTTCTGAATTCTAACTTATTTTTATGTCCTCTAAACGCTGCACGTGTTGCTGAAGATGTTTCTTCATGAGGAACATTTGGGTTTTTATATCTGACTCCTTTCTGAAGCTGCTTCTCCTGATGAAGAGGTTTGGAAGAGTCGCAGTAGAGCAGGGGTGCCCACACTTTTTCAGCTTGGGAGCTACTTTTAAAATGACCAAGCCCAAATGATCTACATACAGGGCCGCCCCTGCCCAATCTGTGTCGCGAGCGCGGGGGGGTGCGCTAAACGGCGGATAAGCTGTGGCGCGCTTACACTAATTGCGCCGCATAAGCGCATAATAGTGCGTCGCATTTGCGCTTCAGATGAGGAGGTGAGGCCCCCTCAAAACTGCATGAACCCGTATGGCACAATACAACTCAGACTGGCTTACCTGTGCATCAATCAAGTGGCAAATGCCATCGTAAGGATGGATGATAGGCTAACTTTAAAAAAAAAACCTCTCCTGCAGACTGTCCCTGATCCATGTCTCATAAACCTCTCCTGCAGACTGTCCCTGATCCATGTCTCACATAAACCTCTCCTGCAGACTGTCCCTGATCCATGTCTCATAAACCTCTCCTGCAGACTGTCCCTGATCCATGTCTCTCATAAACCTCTCCTGCAGACTGTCCCTGATCCATGTCTCACATAAACCTCTCCTGCAGACTGTCCCTGATCCATGTCTCTCATAAACCTCTCCTGCAGACTGTCCCTGATCCATGTCTCATAAACCTCTCCTGCAGACTGTCCCTGATCCATGTCCCACATGTATAACTCTCAGACATGTTGCACAGCCTCTTAAGAAACATAACGTTCATTAAGATCCTTGAGTTTATCAGCGTTCTCCTTTTTGATGATAACTGGCACTTTGGAAATGAGTGTTTGCATCTGAGCAGAAATATCAGCCGCTGCAGCCTGAAGGAAATCTGAGGTTTAGATTCATGGGTTTATTCTTATTCAATTATGACTTTCTGAATGAATGCATACACATTTAGGGAGGGGACTACTCCAGGCTTCACAGGTGTTTGAGGTGTGTGTTGTCACAGGTGTTTGAGGTGTGTGTTGTCACAGGTGTTTGAGGTATGTGTTGTCACAGGTGTTTGAGGTATGTGTTGTCACAGGTGTTTGAGGTGTGTGTTGTCACAGGTGTTTAAGGTGTGTGTTGTCACAGGTGTTTGAGGTGTGTGTTGTCACAGGTGTTTGAGGTGTGTGTTGTCACAGGTGTTTGAGGTGTGTGTTGTCACAGGTATTTAAGGTGTGTGTTGTCACAGGTATTTCAGGTGTGTGTTGTCACAGGTATTTCAGGTGTGTGTTGTCACAGGTGTTTGAGGTGTGTGTTGTCACAGGTATTTAAGGTGTGTGTTGTCACAGGTATTTAAGGTGTATGTTGTCACAGGTGTTTGAGGTGTGTGTTGTCACAGGTATTTAAGGTGTGTGTTGTCACAGGTGTTTGAGGTCTGTGTTGTCACAGGTGTTTGAGGTGTGTGTTGTCACAGGTGTTTGAGGTGTGTGTTGTCACAGGTGTTTGAGGTGTGTGTTGTCACAGGTATTTAAGGTGTGTGTTGTCACAGGTGTTTGAGGTCTGTGTTGTCACAGGTGTTTGAGGTGTGTGTTGTCACAGGTGTTTGAGGTGTGTGTTGTCACAGGTGTTTGAGGTGTGTGTTGTCACAGGTGTTTGAGGTGTGTGTTGTCACAGGTGTTTGAGGTGTGTGTTGTCACAGGTGTTTGAGGTGTGTGTTGTCACAGGTGTTTGAGGTGTGTGTTGTCACAGGTGTTTGAGGTGTGTGTTGTCACGGGTGTTTGAGGTGTGTGTTGTCACAGGTGTTTGAGGTGTGTGTTGTCACAGGTGTTTGAGGTGTGTGTTGTCACAGGTGTTTGAGGTGTGTGTTGTCACAGGTGTTTGAGGTGTGTGTTGTCACAGGTGTTTGAGGTGTGTGTTGTCACAGGTGTTTGAGGTGTGTGTTGTCACAGGTGTTTGAGGTGTGTGTTGTCACAGGTGTTTGAGGGTGTGTTGTCACAGGTGTTTGAGGGGTGTGTGTCACAGGTGTGTTGAGGTGTGTGTTGTCACAGGTGTTTAACATGATGGATAATAAATGATATAAAAGATCACCTGACTCGGCTGATGTTGGCTCCGCTCATGCTGCCACTTCTGTCCAACAGGAAGATATATTCCCCTTGGCCCCCCCTCGGGTCCTGACCCCCCTCAGGTCCTGGCCCCCCTCAGGTCCTGGTGACCCCCCTCGGGTCCTGACCCCCCTCAGGTCCTGGTGACCCCCCTCAGGTCAGGGCAGAAGTTGAGCATCACCACTGGGTTGTGCAACAGGTCTTTGTGCAGCCGGCGGTTCATCATCTCCACCTGAGAACCAGAGTCAGAATCAGAACCAGAATCAGCTTAATGATAACTAAGAAGCATGCACATAAAAAATATTAAAGATAAAAAAAATCTAAAAAATTACACAATTTACAAAAAACTCATCCTGTAACAGTTGTGAGGATTTAGCAGCCAGGTAGATATCGCACATTATTAACGGCATATATATATATTGCACATAGTTGGTAGTTGGTATTTAACAACAAGGAGGGTTGTAGTCTAGACCTGGAGGGGGGGGGGGGGGGGGGGGGGGGGAGTGGGGGGGGTTAATGCTCTGCAGACAGGAAGTGGGAACATGTTGCCATGGAAACAGGTTTAATGTGACAGTGCTGCTCAGAGAGAGAGGGCGGGGGGATAATAACTCATGCATGATGTAAGCGTGTTATCACTCTCAGTGCTATGTTAGGGTGTTACATCAGGAGAAAACATTTACACTTTATTATTTAGGTTTCATTTTAGATTTTTAGAACTTTAACTTCTTTTAATTTATATTATAATTACATTTATTTCGTATTATTATAATATTATTTTTTAAATCATTTTTTTTAGATATTTTTCATATTTTAAAATCATTTGTAATATTATTATTTTTTAATTAAATATTATTTTGCTTATTGAAATGTTTTCTTATTCCTACTCGTATCATTAAAGCTAGTATTCCTGATCTTATTATTACTACTAATAATATTATTTTACTATTTAAGTTACCGGGTACCAGCATGCTGGGAGGACCCTCTCCTCAGCCCAGATGCATGCTGGGAGGACCCTCTCCTCAGCCCAGATGCATGCTGGAAGGACCCTCTCCTCAGCCCAGATGCATGCTGGAAGGACCCTCTCCTCAGCCCAGATGCATGCTGGAAGGACCCTCTCCTCAGCCCAGATGCATGCTGGAAGGACCCTCTCCTCAGCCCAGGTGCATGCTGGGAGGACCCTCCTCAGCCCAGGTGCATGCTGGGACTCTCACCTTCCTCAGGTCGCTCCCGTCCTTCTTCACAGCCTTGATGAAGTCGCTGCGTCCGTGCAGAAACTCGTCGTATTCGTCCGGCGTAATGTCTCCGCTCTCAATCAGGACGTGAGGGACGTGAGGCTCTGAGGACACATTCATAACATCACTACATATATCTTTATACATTCATGTCAAATAACTGCACGTCATTAAAGGTGTGTTTAAATATCAATCATTTCAAACTGTACGTTTTACATTTATATTCAATCTAATATTTAATATTCCATTCCTCACACACTTAATAATAATATTAATACATGACACTTATATAGCGCTTTTCTAAAAATTCAAAGACACAAAATGAAGAAAATACGTACAGAGTCAAACAGAAACCCAATGTTTTGATGGTCAGAGATTGAATGCAGTGTTGAGCAGGTGGTCTGAGTGATGGTTGAATGCAGTGTTGAGCAGGTGGTCTGAGTGATGGTTGAATGCAGTGTTGAGCAGGTGGTCTGAGTGATGGTTGAATGCAGTGTTGAGCAGGTGGTCTGAGTGATGGTTGAATGCAGTGTTGAGCAGGTGGTCTGAGTGATGGTTGAATGCAGTGTTGAACAGGTGGTCTGAGTGATGGTTGAATGCAGTGTTGAGCAGGTGGTCTGAGTGATGGTTGAATGCAGTGTTGAGCAGGTCGTCTGAGTGATGTTTGAATGCAGTGTTGAGCAGGTGGTCTGAGTGATGGTTAAATGCAGTGTTGAGCAGGTGGTCTAAGTGATGGTTGAATGCAGTGTTGAGCAGGTGGTCTGAGTGATGGTTGAATGCAGTGTTGAGCAGGTGGTCTGAGTGATGGTTGAATGCAGTGTTGAGCAGGTGGTCTGAGTGATGTTGAATGCAGTGTTGAGCAGGTGGTCTGAGTGATGGTTGAATGCAGTGTTGAGCAGGTGGTCTGAGTGATGGTTGAATGCAGTGTTGAGCAGGTGGTCTGAGTGATGGTTGAATGCAGTGTTGAGCAGGTGGTCTGAGTGATGTTTGAATGCAGTGTTGAGCAGGTGGTCTGAGTGATGGTTGAATGCAGTGTTGAGCAGGTGGTCTGAGTGATGGTTGAATGCAGTGAGGGAGGAAGGGTCTCTGACTAAATAAATAACTACAGACTAATATCTACTCAGACTAGGACTCAGGGGTTAAACTGCCTGCGTATTAAAGATGTTAACAATCTAACTTATACCCTGCAGAAACCTGATAGACACAAACACACACACACAAATGCACACACACACACAAATGCACACACACAAACGCACACACACACACACACACTCTGCCCACTCAGTGTTATTTGTGCAGACGCTGCAGGTTATTGATCTGAATCCTAGCTCTGACTCTGTGTGGGAGGACAGAGGTGTCTGCAGGTGGAAAGAAAAGATACCACCATGAACATTACGGACATTAACACAGTTATATTATATATTACAAGTTTACTGACAGGTTAAAGATGCATATGAGGCGTTATGTGACGCTAACTGTTGGTGAGTTTAGGAGAAATCTGTAGAGTTATTCAAATAAACTCCTGGAGGAGGACTTTGGTTTTAATTCCACGAGTCTTAAAGAAGACGTGTTATGGAAGAAAAATAGACAAGAAATCAGAAAACCAGTGCATAAGTATAACATATTGTTGTCTAAATGAAACTCAGGGTTAAACTAGAACATGGTGTGTACTGTCAGTGCCTAAAATACTTTAATAATCGCATTTTAATTAAACCTCTCAGCAACCAAAATGTTATTCACTTCTTCAGTAAATCGAACACAAACAGTCAGTGAAATAAACTCCTGGAGGAGGATTATAGAGGCTTTCTGTGCCCACGTCTGAGAGAACACATGTTAGATTTGATCATATATATAAATATGAGTACTGTTAAACACCTGAACTTCTGAAAGAACATCCATAACATTCATCTGTTTGCAACTTATATGTATCAATATTCCAATTACTTGTATAGCACTATTCTGCAATATTTCTCCTATTCTATTTTATTGTATTTACGGTTGGAGGAGCCTGTGACCTGCGATCTTCATTGATATATCTGCACTGTAGCTCTGTACACATGACAATAAAAGCCTTGAATCTTAAACTATATAAGTATATAATAGTACGGGGTACCGCTGGGGTAGATGAGGATCTCCACGGGACAGTCGTAGGTGTATTTGTCGGCCAGAGTGATCATCACGCTGGTGGCCGAGCGAGCCTGAGGGTCCGCATCCGCTCTGACAGCATGAGACGGACTCTCCACACCTACACACACACACACACACACACACACACACACACACACAGACACACACACACACACACACACACATACACACACACAAAGCAAGTTCAGTTTAATATGCATGGAAGCTGGAGGCTCTAATCATGACGTCAAGTAAAATACAATATATTTAATCACAGGATTCCTCAAAGATTACAACAACAACATAAAATAAACATATTAAACAAACATTTTATAAGAAGTCATACTTAAAGAATTACAATGAGGTTTCAGACCTGATTGATTCTTGCTTACAGGATAAATAAAAAATTACTTTTGTTAAATGAGCAGAACACAAATTCTGCAGAGAAGATTTAGCATTCAGACACAGCTCTGTGTTTTCTGCAAAATAGCTTAATTAAAAGGAAATGTGCAATGACTTTAAAGGGGACCTATCATGCTATATTTAAATAATATATAAGGTATATATATATAAGATATATTAATACATTTTAATTTTCAAAATAGGAAACAGATCATGCATTTTAGCCATGCCTCATTTTGCCTCACCCCAGCTCCGTCTTTGCAAGGTCTGATTCAGCTGACCACGCCCCCATGCGGAAGAGGGGGGGCGTGACACGGCCCCGGCACGAGCGTCATGTTATCATGCTTGCTGTGATTACGAGTGGAGAGTCAACATGGCCCAACCTCTCATTCCCCTGATTGGTGGAGAGTTGACCAATCAGGCGGAGTGCACCTACATTACGTCAAAAGGTGCAAATAAAAAATCCACCCGTATCAAATCCGTTGCAGACCCGTTTTAGAGATTTGGGTACGGAGGAAAAGAGAGAGGGTTGTGTTTTCTGACACTTTGTGAGTTCCCTGGAACACCGGGGACACATATGTATAAAAGACATCACAAAGTGCATTTTGCATGATAGGTCCCCTTTAAGGAAACAAAACATTGATGTAAAGAATTAAAGAACAAAAACAGCTGTTAAAACATTATAATAATATAAAATCATGTGTTATAATGACCTGCGAGTCGATAAGCTGGAAGATGAACTGATAATCCATGGAGGTTATTCATTTAAAGTATAAAACATGATATAGTAATGTGATATACTGACCTGCTAACAGATAAGGAGCCCGTATCTCCAGCTGGAAGTTGAACTGGTAATCCATGGAGTTGATCGCCTCCTCCTCCATCAGCGAGGCCAGGCAGAGAGGGGGGGGTCCGGACTGATCGGGAGGGCTGGAGGCACAGCTGGACCGCTCCCTCCTGAGTGACAAATATATTCAAATCATGATGAAACATATTGAGAGGAGTCATAAACATCCACACAAACATACAACATAAATAACAAGTACATATCTATTTGAAGAAACCCCCCAGTTAACGGGGAGAAACCCCCCAGTTAACGGGGAGAAACCCCCTAGTTAACGGGGAGAAACCCCCCAGTTAACGGGGAGAAACCCCCTAGTTAACGGGGAGAAACCCCCCAGTTAACGGTGAGAAACCCCCTAGTTAACGGGGAGAAACCCCCTAGTTAACGGGGAGAAACCCCCCAGTTAACGGGGAGAAACTGAGCAGATCATAATCATATTTCTAAATGGGACATATGCCACACTAAATGGCTTGAATTTTACCTTTAGCAACAAAAAACAAGCTTCTCAAATGTAGCTCCGTCACATGTGTTAGCTTGGCCCAGGGACACAACATCACATGACCTGGCCCAGGGACACAACATCACATGACCTGGCCAGGGACACAACATCACATGACCTGGCCCAGGGACACAACATCACATGACTGGCCCAGGGACACAACATCACATGACCTGGCCCAGGGACACAACATCACATGACCTGGCCCAGGGACACAACATCACATGACCTGGCCCAGGGACACAACATCACATGACCTGGCCCATGGACACAACATCATCATGACCTGGCCCAGGGACACAACATCACATGACCTGGCCCAGGGACACAACATCACATGACCTGGCCCAGGGACACAACATCACATGACCTGGCCCAGGGACACAACATCACATGACCTGGCCCATGGACACAACATCACATGACCTGGCCCAGGGACACAACATCACATGACCTGGCCCAGGGACACAACATCACATGACATGGCCCAGGGACACAACATCACATGACCTGGCCCAGGGACACAACATCACATGACCTGGCCCAGGGACACAACATCACATGACCTGGCCCAGGGACACAACATCACATGACCTGGCCCAGGGACACAACATCACATGACCTGGCCCATGGACACAACATCACATGACCTGGCCCATGGACACAACATCACATGACCTGGCCCAGGGACACAACATCACATGACCTGGCCCAGGGACACAACATCACATGACCTGGCCCAGGGACACAACATCACATGACCTGGCCCAGGGACACAACATCACATGACCTGGCCCATGGACACAACATCACATGACCTGGCCCAGGGACACAACATCACATGACCTGGCCCAGGGACACAACATCACATGACCTGGCCCAGGACACATCACATGACCTGGCCCAGGGACACAACATCACATGACCTGGCCCAGGGACACAACATCACATGACCTGGCCCAGGGACACAACATCACATGACCTGGCCCAGGGACACAACATCACATGACCTGGCCCAGGGACACAACATCACATGACTGGCCCATGGACACAACATCACATGACCTGGCCCAGGGACACAACATCACATGACATGGCCCAGGGACACAACATCACATGACATGGCCCAGGACACAACATCACATGACCTGGCCCAGGGACACAACTCACATGACCTTGCCCAGGGACACAACATCACATGACCTTGCCCAGGGACCAACATCACATGACCTGGCCCCGGGACACAACATCACATGACCTGGCCCAGGGACAAACATCACATGAGTAACATATTACACTACTCGTTACTCTCTGCATAAAGTAACTCGTTACTTTACTCGCCGGCCGCCCTCCCTGCAGGCAGATCACGCAGACTGCGGCGCACCTACAGTGTGAGCGCGCCACAGTTTTGCCTCTGCGAGACTCCACTTGCACCCCAATTACTATTGCAATAAGGAAGACATAACACAAGTCTTTCTTTTGATATGCTCTTTAATAAAATAGCCTGCCAGCCTACCACAACAAGCTAACAGTCTGTGAAACAACGTGAGAGCATTTCAAGAGAAACACTGTAGTAACGGAACAAGTGGGCCATATCAATGTGATGTGACACTGGCAACACAAACAATACTTTACAAATAAATAGCCTGTATAAAACAACATCCTCACTCTGGGTTCGGGGTCCTTAGCTATTAGCTTCACCTTAGCATGTGTTCTTTGCAGGTGCTTGTTGAGGTGTGACGTGGTGTTTACAGCAGTGGATAACAGCTGCTGGCCTGGACACACTTTGCACCTCACCGTCACATTCCTGTCTATTCTTCGGACCAACTCAAAATAATGGGCACACCTCCACCCCTCCAAAGTTATCGCTGACTCAGCCATGTTGATGCAGCACTGCCCGTGGAGATGTGGACGCACAAGTCGCGCAGATTACGTACATATAAACCTGCGGCGGAAACCCCTCTTGTCTGTCAGTGTGATTATGACTGATTTTATAAAAGTAAGGAAGTAACGCGTGTCAGGGCAATGTTAGTAACTGTAGTGTGA
>CM062267.1:353081-365581 GCA_031216635.1 Dissostichus eleginoides | reverse complement strand
AGTAACTATCAGCTGAATATCTTTCGGTTTTAATCTCTGTAATGCTTTGCCTTTGCTTACCGGAGGTTTTAAAAGTGCCGAGATGTACGATTCTCCTGAACGCAGCCTCGGGGTAACGGTCGCGCCTCTTCAGCTGAAAACACAGTTTTCATTTAAAGCCTTTAAAAAGTGAGTTTTTATCTTTAAGTAAAAACTCAGGTGAATCTGAAACATGTCCGGAGACTCCTGGGATGTGTCTGTGGACGTGCAGGAGGCTTCAACTGCCCGCTCACAGGTGAGTTTACAGGTGTATTATCAATCAAAACTCCATCACACACACGCCTTAGCTTAGCATGCCGTTAGCTTAGCACGCTGTTAGCCTAGCACGCTGTTAAATATAAGATGTATATATAAGAAATATACATAAATATTCAGTTTAAAGCTCTGAATCCAGTTTTAACAACAAAAGCGATGTTAGGATGTAATGTATAAGATAAGATAAGAAGGTAAGATAAGGTACTTTATTGATCCCAAATTGGGGAACTGTTTGCTTTGCAGCAGCATCAAAAACAACTAGAAAATAAACAATGCTAGAATTCAAACTTCTCAAAATAAAATTAAAACCGCATTAAAAAGTAGGAAATATATACAAGACTGTGAAGATAAAACCTCTATGAACTCTGACAATAAAACACTATTGAAGGGCTCGCATGCTGTTAGCCTAGCATGCCGTTAGCTTAGCACACTTTCATTAAAATGTAATTAACGAGATCGTTGTGTTTTCTTCAGTTGGACTTCCTAAAGAAAGTGGACCCGTGTCTTCCTGCTGGGATCAGAGAGACAGACATCAATGGTGATTACTTTCTAATGTTATAAATTTAAATGAACTTGAATGTAATTGTTGCATTTCTGTTGTTGACTCAGTTGTTTGTGTTCAGTGCGTTTAATTAATTGAATAAACAGTGTAATGCTGAGTATAATATTTATATATATTATGAATGTGTTGATCCTGGAAATGTCAGAAATGGATTCAGCATCTTCAATAACCTCCAAAGACATTTTTAACTATTGTCCACATAGGCTATAATTAATGCTAACTTGTGCTAATTGTGTAAATGTCCCAACAGGTTAGCATCCAGCTAGTGAACTGTCAACGGAGGGGGGGAGGGGGAGCATTTCCATGCTTGCACCAGGGCCGGGGGAGGGGTTACAAGGCTCGCGTCTTGTGCTGCATTCACTTGCACTCGGACATTAGGGATTTTCTCTCATAAATATCCGATGAGCCAAAACTTTGCTTTCAAAACAAAGCTGCCAACTGGGGCAGCAGCGTATGCACCACCAGCCCTCGCCCTCCATGATCAAGCGGCTTCTCCCATTTTGTTGTCAATGTTTTGACTGAACTTTGTTACTGTTCACATATAAGCAGTGTTCCAATAACCCATTTGGTATCGGGGGAGCCCTATTTTTTTGGTGCACGCCAGGGAGATCAATATACTTTTTGCCTCTTTGCAAATCTCACATCCACATTTTTTTTTTTTTGATGAAAAGACATGGATTCCTTTCATTCCACTCCCTCCATCTGTTCTGTGTCCAGTTGAAAAACTGGACACTCCCCTGAAGTCGGCCTTCAGGGGAGCTCCCCCCCTCTTTAGGGGAGCCAAGCTCCCCCTGGCTCCCCCCCATTTCGAACACTGCATATAAGTAAACATTACGTTTGAATTATTTAGTGAGCTGGTGTTATTTTTTTCAAACCGCATGTTGGCACCACGCGCTGTCCACCTACTTATTGATCCACTATCAGCGTCAGTGCATCCCGCTGCCAGTGTGCCTGTGCTGTGTGTCATTCACTCTCAACATGGATAAAAGTACAATAAGCATTCTTCAGGTGTAGGTAGATTCTCTATTCGGACATTATAGCCTATAGGTGCGACTGTCGGTCCGATATTGTAAAAAAAATGTATTCTCAAAATAATTTTCCGGGCCAAATATTATTGCTGGCGGGCCACCAATGGCCCGCGGCGGGCCGCCTGTTGCCGACCCATGCTATCCATGCTATCTGATGCTATCCATGCTATCTGATGCTATCCATGCTATCTGATGCTATCCATGCTATCTGATGCCATCCATGCTATCTGATGCTATCCATGCTATCTGATGCCATCCATGCTATAGATGCTATCCATGCTATAGAGGCTGTCTGATGCTATATATGCTATAGATGCTATCTGATGCTATAGATGCTATCTGATGCTATAGATGCTATCTGAAGCTATAGATGCTATCTAATGCTATAGATGCTATCTGATGCTATAGACGCTGTAGATGCTATCTGATGCTATTGATGCTATCTGATAATATAGATGCTATCCATGCTATAGATCAGGGCTATTCAACTTCATTAGCAAGTGGGCCAAATAGGAAAATCACTGGGGGTTTGTGGGCCACACAATACTTTTTTCAAGGAGTCACTACAAATAACTCTTGCTTACAGTAGTGTTAATAGATACTAATACATGAAATGAACTAGTCAAGAGCATCCCTTTTTGTTTGACTTTAATTGTATCAACAGAAATCCTTACAGAAAGCAACCAGTCCATAAAAAAGTAGGAAAGCTTCGGTTACAAGGCTTGACACAAAAGTGCAAAATGTTGCATCTTTAAAACTAAGGAGACATGAGGTTTTTTCACCCAACAGTTCCATGTCCACTAATGTGCAAAACAAGATGAATATAATAAAACAGTATTCATCACATTAACAGTAAGTAGCCCTGTTTATAATATCCTCAACACTTCCAAGCATACATAAGGTGCTTTGAAGACAACACAAATCCATAAAATGTAATACTAAATGCAAATAGAACATAGTAAAACAATAGCCATCAGACTCACAATAACATTCATATCTTGGAAACATTTTTACAATTTGCAAAACTGTAAGTAGGCTTGTTTGAATGACCATAAAATGAATGACCATAAAAACAGATCTGCCTACATACCATGCATCAGACTTCTGTCATGTTTAGCCTGTTTGAGTCAGTGAGAGAAATTACACTGCCTTGATTTAGCTATTTCAGCATAGCTTGGCTCATAAGTGGTAAGAGCAATCCTGAGACACTCATGCAACTTCTCATTGGCCATGGAGCAACGTGCCCTTGTTTTGATGGCATTCATATGAGAAAAGCTAGACTCACAAGTATAGGTAGATCCAAACATTGTCAGTATAAGCAAGGCCACCTTCCTCATTGTGGGGTACTGATACTGGCTAACATGGTTAGACCAAAAGTCCACTGCACCCTCAGACTGCAGGAGCTGCTTTAAAGCAAAGGAAGACTGCACATCAACCAGCTCCATCTGAAAGAGGCTCTCATCAATGCAAGATATTACCTCTTTTACTTTTACACAGAAGTCTGCATCAGGCTTGATGGTAAACGGGTCACGAGCAAACTGCAATACCTCAATTGGAATGCTGAAGCCTTGGAATCTGTCAGTAAAGTTATCAGTCAATTTTGTCATGAAGTCTGTCATGACTGGCGTTATGTTTGCTCCAGGTGATGTGGTCATAAATGCACGGAGTTTTGGGAAGTGCAGCAGTTTTGTTGTCAGGTCTGTTTTGAAGATCGTTAGCTTTGTCTTGAAGGCACAAAGTCTTTCAACCAAATCAGCGATAGACTTTTCGCGACCCTGCAGTTCGCAATTCAAAGTGTTCAAGTGTCCAAAAATGTCACACAGAAAGTAAACTTCTGCCATAAACTGTTCATCTAACATGCGCTCCAAGAGGTTTGTAGCTCGTTTGTGCTTACATGTGCGAAGGAAAGACACAATCTCCTGGCGGAGTTCACAGAAACGATCCAGGACCTTTCCTTTGCTGAGCCATCGGACATCGTTATGGACGAGTAAGTCCGTGTGTTCAGCAAACGTGTCAGCAAGCAGCTGACGGAACAGGCGATGTTGTAGGCTGGAGGTTGAGCGAATGAAATTCACAATGTTCATGACAGTGTCCATGGTGTTTTTCAAATCACCACTGAGCTTTGCACACAACACAGATTGGTGAATTATACAGTGTAAATACTGCATGTGTGGTGCTATGGCAGATAGACGCGCCGCCAGCCCCTGCACTCTGCCGATCATAGCCGGAGCGCCATCAGTGACTAACAGGCACACTTTTTTAAAATCCAGTTGACGTTCGTTAAAAAACGAGACTATCTTTTGAAAGATAACCTCACCTGTAGTGTGTCCCTCCAACGGAATAAGCCCCAGAAGTTCTTCCCTAAAGCGATCTCCATCGAAAAACCTCACATAGATGCACAGCTGGGCCATGTCAGTAGTCAGTTGATTCGTCCACAGCGATTGATATAAATTCCGCTTTTCGAAGGTTTTCCAAAAGCTTCCCCGACACATCCTTTGTAGTTCCACTCTGCGAAGGGTTGTTGTGTCTGAGAGAGGTACTTTTTTAATGGCTGAAGTGACGCTGTCTTTTACCTTTGGGTCAATAATCACTTCATCGATGACAGCAAGCATGCATTCTTTAACGGTCTCCGCGTCGGTAAAGGGCCTCTTCTGTCTGGCTAGTGTCCAGGCTACTCGCAGGGATGCTATCGTAGCTCTCTCTTGTTCCGTGCAAAAGCGACTAAAAGCCACTTGACTCCGTTCAAATGATGCTAGCAGTCCCTGTACTTTCCTTCTCCGTTCCTCTGAGCCCACGGGAAAACTGGCAGAAAACGAGCCGTGATTTGAGTTGTAGTGTCGCTTTACGTTGTATTCTTTCATCACGGATATACTTTCGTTGCACAATAAACACACCGGTTTATTACTTGTTGCGGCTGGCAAAGTAAATACATATTTGTCAGTCCATTCATTCTGGAATTGGCGATTATCCGAATCAACTTTACGTTTCTTGTGCTTGGAGAGAGACATCTTGAAGCTGTTGTTAGAAGCTGTTGTTATTAACTAAAGTACATTATCTGTGGCCCGCGAACCTAGTGTGTAACGTGAGTTTGAATGAGCCAATGGCAAGTGCGGAAACAGTGCGGCTGTTTTTTTTTTAATGAGCAAAATAACGGATTCAAAATAATTCAAATGAATGGTAAAACCAGCGTTTTCACCGCATCGTCGAATTTAATGTGAATAGACATTAGTTTTATTTATGCTATTACACATATGTCATTTCGATTTGCAGGCAGGCAACCTCTTGCGGGCCAGAAAAAAGTTCTGAAGGGCCTGATACGGCCCGTGGGCCGCTAGTTGAATAGGCCTTCTATAGATGCTCTCTGATGCTATAGATCCTCCCAGAATGCACTGCGGTTCCCAGTATAACGGTTGTTTCCAGAAACATTCCTCTGTTTGCATCGTGCTAATTATTGATCTATATATCATATTCCATTTACTTGTATACTTGTATGTACTTGTATATAAAGTCGGCCTGAAGCATCCTTTGTGCTCCAGTCGATCCTCTTAGTAAACACAGAGCAACATGTTATTAAAGGGTCTTCAACATGTTATTAAAAACACATATTTAATTGTTTGCTGGTGTTTCAGGGAATATTGAACCGCAGACGGATGTCTCTCTGGGCGGGGGTCCTCCTTCAGACCTGGCGGAGCAGTCTCTGCTCAACAAGCTGATCCGGAGTTCTCTGGTGAGGAACATGAACCAGGTGGAGGTTCTGCAGAGAGACCCCAGCTCCCCCCTGTTCTCTGTGAAGACCTTCGAGGAGCTGCGTCTGTGAGTGAGGGGGGGGAGGAGAGTAATATTTAGTATCTTCCAGTAGCAGGAAACTAATCTGTAGAGTTTACTTCAGTAGTTATTACAGTAGGTACTCAGTTACTCCTCTCTGTGTATATATGTTTCCTCCTGAGGAAGCCAGAGCTGCTGCGAGGCGTTTACTGTCTCGGCTTCAACCGTCCGTCTCGCATCCAGGAGAACGCTCTGCCCATGATGCTGGCCCAGCCGTGAGTCTCTCTCTGATCAATAACATCATGTTTTTACTGTAATATCACTAACTGACTGACCCATGATGCTGGCCCAGCCGTGAGTCTGTGATCAATAACATGTTGTTACTGTAATATCACTAACTGACTGACCCATGATGCTGGCCCAGCCGTGAGTCTGTGATCAATAACATGTTATTACTGTAGTATCACTAACGTACCGACTGTAGTATCACTAACGTACCGACTGTAGTATCACTAACGTACTGACTGTAATATCACTAACGTACTGACTGTAGTATCACTAACGTACCGACTGTAGTATCACTGACTGACTGTAATATCACTAACGTACCGACTGTAGTATCACTAACTGACTGACTGTGGTATCACTAACGTACCGACTGTAGTATCACTAACTGACTGACTGTGGTATCACTAACGTACCGACTGTAGTATCACTAACGTACTGACTGTAATATCACTAACGTACTGACTGTAGTATCACTGACTGACTGTAATATCACTAACGTACCGACTGTAGTATCACTAACGTACCGACTGTAGTATCACTGACTGACTGTAATATCACTAACGTACCGACTGTAGTATCACTAACTGACTGACTGTAGTGTCACTAACGTACCGACTGTAGTATCACTAACTGACTGTAATATCACTAACGTACCGACTGTAGTATCACTAACTGACTGACTGTAGTATCACTAACGTACCGACTGTAGTATCACTAACGTACCGACTGTAGTATCACTGACTGACTGTAATATCACTAACGTACCGACTGTAGTATCACTAACTGACTGACTGTAGTATCACTAACGTACCGACTGTAGTATCACTAACTGACTGACTGTAGTGTCACTAACGTACCGACTGTAATATCACTAACGTACTGACTGTAGTATCACTAACTGACTGAGTGTAGTATCACTAACGTACCGACTGTAGTATCACTAACTGACTGACTGTAATATCACTAACATACCGACTGTAATATCACTAACTGACTGACTGTAGTATCACTAACGTACCGACTGTAGTATCACTAACTGACTGACTGTAGTATCACTAACGTACCGACTGTAGTATCACTAACTGACTCACAGTAATATCACTAACGTACTGACTGTAATATCACTAACGTACTGACTGTAGTATCACTAACGTACCGACTGTAGTATCACTAACTGACTGACTGTAGTATCACTGACTGTAGTATCACTAACGTACTGACTGTAGTATCACTGACTGTAGTATCACTGACTGTAGTATCACTGACTGTAGTATCACTAACGTACTGACTGTAGTATCACTAACTGACTGACTGTGGTATCACTAACTGACTGACTGTAGTATCACTAACGTACCGACTGTAGTATCACTAACTGACTGACTAGTATCACTAACTGACTGACTGTAGTATCACTAACTACTGACTGTAATATCACTAACGTACCGACTGTAGTATCAGTAACTGACTGACTATAGTATCACTAACGTACCGACTGTAGTATCACTAACGTACCGACTGTAGTATCCCTAACGTACCGACTGTAGTATCACTAACGTACCGACTGTAGTATCACTAACTGACTGACAGTAGTATCACTAACTGACTGACAGTAGTATCACTAACGTACCGACTGTAGTATCACTAACGTACCGACTGTAGTATCACTAACTGACTGACAGTAGTATCACTAACTGACTGACTGTAGTATCACTAACGTACCGACTGTAATATCACTAACGTACCGACTGTAGTATCACTAACTGACTGACAGTAGTATCACTAACTGACTGACTGTAGTATCACTAACGTACCGACTGTAATATCACTAACGTACCGACTGTAGTATCACTAACTGACTGACAGTAGTATCACTAACTGACTGACTGTAGTATCACTAACGTACCGACTGTAGTATCACTAACTGACTGACTAGTATCACTAACTGACTGACTGTAGTATCACTAACGTACTGACTGTAATATCACTAACGTACCGACTGTAGTATCAGTAACTGACTGACTGTAGTATCACTAACGTACCGACTGTAGTATCACTAACGTACCGACTGTAGTATCACTAACGTACCGACTGTAGTATCACTAACGTACCGACTGTAGTATCACTAACGTACCGACTGTAGTATCACTAACTGACTGACAGTAGTATCACTAACTGACTGACTGTAGTATCACTAACGTACCGACTGTAATATCACTAACGTACCGACTGTAGTATCACTGACTGACAGTAGTATCACTAACTGACTGACTGTAGTATCACTAACTGACTGACAGTAGTATCACTAACGTACCGACTGTAGTATCACTAACGTACCGACTGTAGTATCACTAACGTACTGACTGTAGTATCACTAACTGACTGACAGTAGTATCACTAACGTTCCGACTGTAGTATCACTAACGTACCGACTGTAGTATCACTAACGTACTGACTGTAGTATCACTAACTGACTGACTGTAGTATCACTAACTGACTGACTGTAGTATCACTAACGTACCGACTGTAGTATCACTAACGTACCGACTGTAGTATCACTAACGTACCGACTGTAGTATCACTAACGTACCGACTGTAGTATCACTAACGTACCGACTAGTATCACTAACTGACTGACTGTAGTATCACTAACTGACTGACTGTAGTATCACTAACGTACCGACTGTAGTATCACTAACGTACCGACTGTAGTGTCACTAACGTACCGACTGTAGTATCACTAACGTACCGACTGTAGTATCACTAACGTACCGACTGTAGTATCACTAACGTACCGACTGTAGTATCTGTCAGTCTGTGATCACTAACATCATGTTATTGATCACAGACTGACGTTAGTACCTTTCAGTCCTCAGAACCTCATCGCTCAGTCTCAGTCAGGAACAGGAAAGACTGCAGCGTTCTCTCTCGCCATGCTGAGCCACGTGAAGCCAGAGAACCACTGGACTCAGGTCAGTTCCATATATCTATATATATCTATATCACTAGAGAACCACTGGACTCAGGTCAGTTCCATATATCTATATATATCTATATCAACAAGAGAACCACTGGACTCAGGTCAGTTCCATATATCTATATATATCTATATCACTAGAGAACCACTGGACTCAGGTCAGTTCCATATATCTATATATATCTATATCACCAGAGAACCACTGGACTCAGGTCAGTTCCATATATCTATATCACCAGAGAACCACTGGACTCAGGTCAGTTCCATATATCTATATCACCAGAGAACCACTGGACTCAGGTCAGTTCCATATATCGATATATACACAGGCATGAAAATCACTCACCTTTCGGCGAAATTCGCCGTTTTGAAACCAAAATAGGTGACCTACGTGAATCGTGTAGATTCGATGAGAAAATATTTAAGGGGGGGGGGGGTAGGTTCAGAGGCCGTAATGGTACGCACCGTTGGGTGACGAGTGGAAGACGAGACCCAATCACTGCCGCTGAGAGAGTCTCTCAGCGGCAGTGATTGGGTCTCGTCTTCCACGGTGCGTACCGTTACGGCCTCTGAACCAGCCCCAGAGATCAGTGAACTGCGAACAGGTGCGCGTGCCAAAAGGGACCTGATCATTGGTTTACAAGCAGTTCGCTTCGCTCGTGCTGACCAGAGCGGGATCCAGACCACCATCAGAAGCTGAAAGCACGCCTGGCCTCGGCGATTCCGCACAGCATGAATCGCTCCCGACTCGGGGAGGTAGTGACGAATGTGTAATGTGAACACAGCAGGAGAGAACGCAACGTTAGACAGCTAGCACTAAAGCTCCGGTGGAAAATGATTAGCTAACGCTACCGTTAACGTTAGCCTAACATTAGCTAGATATCGTTACTAAAGTTAGATGCTAGCTTGTATAGCTTACGGTAAATCACAAAAAAGAAAAACTGGTTAATGTTAGTGCTACTTTCTAAAATCTCTACAACTCGTTTTTCCAGGACGTGTTGATGATTTTGAGGTGAGGGGACTGACAAGGCTGAAGGGTAAAGTGGTCCACCGTTCTATCAATAAGGCTAAACTAGAAGTTAGTGCTAACACTAATACAAACATTATTTTTGCAGAATGAGTGTGTTAGGGGAGAAGGATTCAGCCATTGTTAAACAGCTGGATGCTGGATTGAAATGCAGCTGGAACTGGTCGTGGCTAAAACTGGAAGGCAAGGTCTCAGTAAAAGAGCAAGAGGTGTCCTTTCATCTAGGAGATGTATTCATCAAAATCAACAGGCAGGGATTCGCCAGATGCATTCTCTGCCACAAAGAGATCAATTATGCTAACAAAGGCAGCCATGCTCTGCAGGCTCACTGCCAGACGGAAGTTCACAAGAAGAAGGTGCAGATGATAGCTTCCACTCATAGTGTTGCCAGCAGCTTCCTTCCAGCATCAGCTAGGGTGAATCCAGCAAGCCAGAGTCAAGCCAACCAGGGGTCAGAAACAATCAGGCAGCAGTGCCAGGGAAAGATCCCCGTACCAGTTATAAACCGCATAGCAAATGCAGAGGTAGGTGGTGTAGGCCTGTTAGTCAGCACAGGCAGCATAGACAGAGTACACTAGCACTTTGAGATTGTTATTTTTATTATAACAATAATAATCATTTATTATTATTATTATTATTATTATTATTCACAATCAGCTGCGGTCACTGGCAGCATCATCACCTAAACATGGAATACACTAGCTTTACATTAATTACATAATTTGTGTTCTAGGCAATGGTCCTTGGAACCTTGGCGGAGCATTCCATCCCGTTTTCTAAGGCTCCTGGAAACCACTGTATTGTGTGTTTTAGGCTATCTTTGCCAATAAAATGTATTAAAATCTGAATTACATAACATTGTATTGGCTGTCAGTCATGATGGAAGAGTAGACAAGTTAAGTTACAGCATGTCCACCATCTGCATATGCATTAAGCCATTTGCATTAAGCCCTTACCACATTGTGCCTCATATACTGTAAATGTTAGACCCAGTGACAGGCTGGCATGAAATGTCTTGCATAATACTTAGTAAGGAGGCCATAATATTTTTGACTCATGGCTGAAGTTAAGTTTCTCCAGCTCTCCCCAGGTTGGCAAAAAAATGCATCTCAAAATGCATCAGATTGATGCTTTAAAATATGGAATATTCAAATTTTCTTCCGGGGGAGCATGCCCCCGGACCCCCTAGAGGGATAATATCCTTCTCACCTTTTTCACCCCTGACCCGTTTTCATGCCTGATATATCACCAGAGAGCCACTGGACTCTGGTCAGTTCCATATATCTATATCACCAGAGAGCCACTGGACTCAGGTCAGTTCCATATATCTATATCACCAGAGAGCCACTGGACTCTGGTCAGTTCCATATATCTATATCACCAGAGAGCCACTGGACTCAGGTCAGTTTCCATATATCTATATCCCAGAGAACCACTGGACTCAGGTTCAGTTCCATATATCTATATCACCAGAGAACCACTGGACTCAGGTCAGTTCCATATATCTTATCACCAGAGAACCACTGGACTCAGGTCAGTTCCATATATCTATATCACCAGAGAGCCACTGGACTCTGGTCAGTTCCATATATCTATATCACCAGAGAGCCACTGGACTCAGGTCAGTTCCATATATCTATATCACCAGAGAACCACTGGACTCAGGTCAGTTCCATATATCTATATCACCAGAGAACCACTGGACTCAGGTCAGTTCCATATATCTATATCACCAGAGAGCCACTGGACTCAGGTCAGTTCCATATATCTATATCACCAGAGAACCACTGGTCTCAGGTCAGTTCCATATATCTATATCACCAGAGAGCCACTGGACTCAGGTCAGTTCCATATATCTATATCACCAGAGAACCACTGGACTCTGGTCAATTCCATATATCTATATCACCAGAGAGCCACTGGACTCAGATCAGTTCCATATATCTATATCACCAGAGAGCCACTGGACTCAGGTCAGTTCCATATATCTATATCACCAGAGAGCCACTGGACTCAGGTCAGTTCCATATATCTATATCACCAGAGAACCACTGGACTCAGGTCAGTTCCATATATCTATATCACCAGAGAACCACTGGACTCAGATCAGTTCCATATATCTATATCACCAGAGAACCACTGGACTCAGGTCAGTTCCATATATCTATATCACCAGAGAACCACTGGACTCAGATCAGTTCCATATATCTATATCACCAGAGAACCACTGGACTCAGATCGTCCATATATCTATATCACCAGAGAACCACTGGACTCAGGTCAGTTCCATATATCTATATCACCAAGAACCACTGACTCAGGTCAGTTCCATATATCTATATAAGCAATAGCTCACGACAGGCCGTTGTATATGGTCATTATCTCACAGCTAAGGGGCGTGGTTCAACCCCCCTAGCTGTGATATACTGAGCATATCTCACAGGGCGTGGTTCAACCCCCTAGCTGTGATATACTGAGCATATCTCACAGGGCGTGGTTCAACCCCCTAGCTGTGATATAATGAGCATATCTCACAGGGCGTGGGTCAACCCCCTAGCTGTG
>CM062267.1:323081-348081 GCA_031216635.1 Dissostichus eleginoides | reverse complement strand
TCATTGAAGTTAAACTGACAGGCGACAGAGATCCACCGTTTCCCTGCAGCGAGGCACCCCCCGTTGACAGTTCACTAGCTCCCCCCGTTGACAGTTAGCTAGCTCCCCCCGTTGACAGTTCACTAACACCCCCCGTTGACAGTTAGCTAGCTCCCCCGTTGACAGTTCACTAGCACCCCCCGTTGACAGTTAGCTAGCTCCCCCCGTTGACAGTTCACTAGCTCCCCCCGTTGACAATTATCTAGCTCCCCGTTGACAGTTCGCTAGCTCCCCCCGTTGACAATTATCTTGCTCCCCGTTGACAGTTCGCTAGCTCCCCCCGTTGACAGTTCACTAGCTCCCCGTTGACAGTTCGCTAGCTCCCCCCGTTGACAGTTCACTAGCTCCCCCCGTTGACAGTTCGCTAGCTCCCCCCGTTGACAGTTCGCTAGCTCACCCCGTTGACAGTTCGCTAGCTCCCCCCGTTGACAGTTCGCTAGCTCCCCCCGTTGACAGTTCGCTAGCTCCCCCCGTTGACAGTTCGCTAGCTCCCCCCGTTGACAGTTCGCTAGCTCCCCCCGTTGACAGTTCACTAGCTCCCCCGTTGACAGTTCGCTAGCTCCCCCTGTTGACAGTTCACTAGCTCCCCCCGTTGACAGTTCGCTAGCTCCCCCGTTGACAGTTCGCTAGCTCCCCCCGTTGACAGTTCGCTAGCTCCCCCCGTTGACAGTTCGCTAGCTCCCCCCGTTGACAGTTCGCTAGCTCCCCCCGTTGACAGTTCGCTAGCTCCCCCCGTTGACAGTTCACTAGCTCCCCCCCGTTGACAGTTCACTAGCTCCCCTCACTAGCTCCCCTCACTAGCTCCCCCTGTTGACAGTTCACTAGCTCCCCCCGTTGACAGTTCGCTAGCTCCCCCTGTTGACAGTTCAGTATTTTGAACTGTTCACGTGGGCTGGGTGAGATTCCAGGGCTGATTTTTAGTCCCAGTCAGCCCCTGGATCAGATGGACCTTTATTTATCCTCTTGGGGAAATGCAGGCGTCTATAGAGCGGTGCAGTGACGTGCCCTAAAACCCGGAAGTAAGCTCCTTCCTGTTCCCTGGTCTCAGAGCCAATGGGATCTCTCCATAGGATTTTGGAAAATAGCTGTAAATAAGGTCCGTGGTTGAGACACATTGAAGAGACGGATCACGTTTTGTTCAGGATAATCTCCACATGTCTACCCTACTTTTATAATGTAAATAAAGGAACTACAGCCGAGTCCAGCAGCACGACTTCAACGTCACGCCAACTTCAGATCCATATTCAAACACACAGATTCTAAAGGGAACGAGTTGAAGCGTTTGTTGGAACAGTCTGCAGGAGGCAGGTACTTGCTTTCAAGCAGAACAGGGCAAACTAACTTAGAGGAGTGTTCACGTGTTCGGCGTAATGACGTACAACGTCCTCCAGACTTCTGTAGTCCTATTCAGCCACTTGGTAACAACCATCGTTTCTCAGACACCTCAACTCTTCAGAGATCCCCAGTGGGGTCACTGCTGATGGATTTAATGTCCTAGAACAAAACGTGATCCGTCTCTTCAATGTGTCTCAACCACAGACCTTAGTTCAGCTAGTTTGCTTTGATACCCTCTGGAGGGATCCCATTGGCTCTGAGACCAGGGAACAGGAAGTGGTGAAATGCTGACTCACTTCCTGGTTCTAGGACTCATTCCTGCACCTCTCTATAGCAGCAACAGTCAGTTAAAAACAGGATTCACACAGGGTGAAAATAAAGATAGAATACAAATGAAAATGATAATACAGCAAAGATAACGTGATAAAGTGACTTTTGAAACAAGATGTCACAGTACAGAGTTGAGTCTGAACATGTGAATAATAATGAATCCTGTATCTACGGACCTCCTCTGATCTATTCATGATGTTAAGATACGGACAATCACAACTTTCACTTCATAGGAATTATTACTTTTTTTGTCCAAACTCAAAATGATGACTTTTTTCCTCAGAATCTTGATTTGATATTTAATGAGTTGGTTAACGCCGACCTCCATCTTTGATCTGGGAACTGAAAATGATCTGGACTTGTTGTCTCTCTGCCTTGACGTGTTGTTCTGCATTTCTACGGTAACGTTGTGTTTTGTGAGCGTGCTGTTCTGTGTCATCGGTCCAGTTTATACTCACTTCATATGTTAAAGGCTCTAGCTTGTGTTGTCAGAATGATGCTCATGCTGTCTGTGTGTGGAGACAATCAATCAATCAATCAATCAGATCTGCATCTAATATAAGGGTTAGGGTTAGTTTAACGGGAGATATTAACAATAAGTGTTGTGTGTGTGTGTATCTCTGTGTGTGTGTGTCTGTCTGTGTGTCTGTGTCTCTGTCTGTGTCTGTCTGTGTGTTTGTGTCTGTCTGTCTGTGTGTCTCTGTCTGTGTCTGTCTGTGTGTGTCTCTGTCTGTCTGTGTCTGTCTGTGTGTGTCTCTGTGTGTGTCTCTGTCTGTCTGTGTGTCTCTGTTTGCGTGTGTGTCTGTCTGTCTGTGTGTTTGTGTCTGTCTGTGTGTGTGTCTGTGTGTTTGTGTCTGTCTGTCTGTGTGTCTCTGTCTGTGTCTGTCTGTGTGTGTCTCTGTCTGTGTGTGTCTCTGTGTGTGTCTCTGTCTGTCTGTGTGTCTCTGTGTGTCTCTGTCTGTGTCTGTCTGTGTGTCTCTCTGTCTGTGTGTGTCTCTGTCTGTCTGTGTGTCTCTGTGTGTGTGTATCTCTGTGCGTGTGTCTGTGTGTTTGTGTCTCTCTGTCTTTGTCTGTCTGTGTCTCTGTCTGTCTGTGTGTCTCTCTGTGTGTGTGTGTCTGTGTGTTTGTGTCTCTCTGTCTGTGTCTGTCTGTGTGTCTGTGTCTCTGTCTGTCTGTGTGTCTCTCTGTGTGTGTGTCTGTGTGTTTGTGTCTCTCTGTCTGTGTGTCTCTGTCTGTGTCTGTCTGTGTGTCTCTCTGTGTGTCTGTGTGTCTCTCTGTGTGTCTCTCTGTGTGTGTGTCTCTCTGTCTGTGTGTGTCTCTGTGTGTGTCTCTGTCTGTCTGTGTATCTCTGTTTGCGTGTGTCTCTGTGTGTCTCTGTCTGTGTGTGTCTCTCTGTCTGTGTGTGTCTCTGTCTGTCTGTGTCTCTGTGTGTGTGTATCTCTGTGCGTGTCTCTGTGGGTGTGTGTTTGTGTCTCTCTGTCTGTCTGCCTGTGTGTCTCTGTCTGTCTGTGTCTCTGTCTGTGTGTTTCTCTGTGTGTGTCTCTGTCTGTCTCTGTGTGTGTGTGTGTGTGTGTGTGTGTGTGTCTCTGTGTGTGTGTGTGTGTGTGTCTCTGTGTCTCTCTCTCTCTGTGTGTGTGTGTGTGTGTCTGTCTGTGTGTTTGTGTCTCTCTGTCTGTCTGCCTGTGTGTCTCTGTCTGCCTGTGTGTCTCTGTCTGTCTGTGTCTCTGTCTGTGTGTTTCTCTGTGTGTCTCTGTCTGTCTCTGTGTGTGTGTGTGTGTGTGTCTCTGTGTGTGTGTGTGTGTGTGTCTCTGTGTCTCTCTCTCTGTGTGTGTGTGTGTGTCTGTCTGTGTGTTTGTGTCTCTCTGTGTCTGTCTGTGTGTCTCTCTGTGTGTTTGTGTCTGTGTGTCTCTGTCTGTGTCTCTCTATCTGTGTGTGTCTCTGTCTGTCTGTGTGTGTGTCTCTCTGTGTGCGTGTGTGTCTCTCTTGTCTCTCTGTGTGTGTGTGTCTCTCTTGTCTCTCTCTGTGTGTGTCTCTCCGTGCGTGTGTGTCTCTGTGTGTGTCTCTCTTGTCTCTCTGTGTGTGTGTCTCTCTGTGTGCGTGTGTGTCTCTCTCTGTGTGTGTGTCTCTCCGTGCGTGTGTGTCTCTCTTGACTCTGTGTGTGTGTGTGTGTGTGTCTCTCTGTGTGCGTGTGTGTGTGTGTGTGTAGACCCGCAGGACGGCCTCCTGGCTGGCAGGGCGCCTGACGGAGGAGGGTCACCAGGTGGCGCTGCTGAGCGGAGAGCTGACGGTGGAGCAGAGAGCGGACGTCATCCAGCGCTTCAGGACCGGCAAGGAGAAGGTTCTGGTGACGACTAACGTGTGCTCCAGAGGTCAGAGGTCATCTCTATATATCATATCAGAGGTCAGGGTTTATATCCACAGTATCAGTTATTCATATCCCTTCTTCTCTCTCAGGTATAGACGTGGAGCAGGTGACCCTGGTGGTGAACTTCGACCTCCCGGTGGACATGGAGGGTAACGCAGACAACGAGACGTATCTCCACCGGATCGGACGCACCGGGCGTTTCGGGCGCCGAGGCTTCGCCGTCAACATGGTGGACAGCGAGCGCAGCATGGAGCTCATCCGGCAGATCGAGAGGCATTTCAGTACGTCATCAATATTACATACACACAACTAACTAATCAGGTCCATCTCCAGGTGGGTTCACACGTACGAGGAATTTGACTCGAAGTACATGTGAACCCACCTGGAGATGGACCTGGTTCTGATCATCAGACTGCTAACACCTGATAACCCTGTGTCTCCTCAGACCGCAGCATCAGCCGGCTGGACCCGGGAACCTGCAGGAGATGGAGCTGCTCATCAGCTGATCAGCTCTTACAGCTCTTGTGTGTGTTATAGTGTCACTTTGAGTTGTGTTCAGGCTCCTTGTTTACCTGTTGTTTGCAGATGCATGTTGTGTTTTTATTTACCTTCAGATGTAATGTGATGTTCAGATGATGAGTCAGTGTTCCTCTGGATCTGGAGCTGTTCTCTTTCTGTGAGAGTGAATAAATCCTGCTGTTGCCCTACAACAACAACAACCGTGTGTTTCCTGAAACCTTGTGAGCTACTGTCAGACTCTGACTTCTCTCAGGATTCTGAGTCTGAGCTACCAGGGGCCGTGGTGGTTAACCAGTCTGTTAGAAAGTCACAATATTGACTTTTGTCTCAGGATGTTTTTAGAATTCTGACTTTTCTCAGATTTTATTTTTTTCTCAGATTTAAATTTTTGGAGAATTTATCATTTTCTCAGAAATCGGAAAGAGTAAGGATTTTGACTCTTTTCCTCAGAACCAAAAAAAATGTAGATCCGTTACTTTGAATAAATACTCAGAGGTTCGGGGCCACAGGTAAAACAGAGCTCTGACCTCAACTTCATGAGTTCTCCTCAGCTCTGAACAAAGCATTCAATTTGGCCAAAAAGTCAGAATTACTTTATTTTCTTGGTCCTTTTTTCAGAATTGATATTTTTCTCAGAATTCAGACTTTTCTCTGAGAACTCAAGAAAGTTAGTTCAGGAAGTGGAGGAGAGGGTTTTGAGAAAAATGGTCAAATCAATTCCTACATTTCCTGAAATCTTCTTGAAAAATGACCTGCTGAATCTACCCTGAGACACACACACACACACACACACACACACACACACACAGTGAGAGACCCTCAGCAGGCTGTGGAGGTGCTGGGGGAGGTCTTCACTATCACTGAGGAGCTGTACTCCAAAAATGACCTGCTGAATCTACCCTGATACACACACTGAGACACTAACACACAAACTGAGACACACACACAGAGACACTAACACACACACTGAGACACTAACACACACACTGAGACACACACACACAGAGACACTAACAGTGAGACACACTGAGACACTAACACACACTGAGACACTAACACACACACTGAGACACTGAGACACTAACACACAAACTGAGACACACACACAGAGACACTAACACACACACTGAGACACTGAGACACTAACACACACACTGAGACACACACACAGAGACACTAACAGTGAGACACACTGAGAGACACTAACACTGAGAGACACTAACACACACACTGAGACACACACAGAGACACTAACAGTGAGACACACTGAGACACTAACACACACACTGAGACACTAATGGCGCGTTTCCACTACAGCGCGGAGCCCGGTTTAAGAGGGCTGTGACGTCAGCGGCCCGACTTTGGTTGCGTTTCCACTTGGCCTAGTACCGGCCGGCGGGTCCTAATTCACAGTTTTTCTGGCCTCATAAAATCGTGGTTTTAGGGCCAGGAACAACCAGGCTGAGTTGTGACGTCAACACTCTCGACTGCTGATTGGTCAGAGAGAATCGTCACAATCGGCGCGCTAGATAATCCCTAGCGTCGCACATATATATAGCGAAGCTTGCAGCATTTTTATAAACAGCATTTTTGTCAACAGAGGAGCTAAAATGGCAAAGAAAAGCACGCCGTGGTTGGTCGAGGAAGTGACGACGTTCCTACATTACATTGCAGATGATAAGATCCAGCGGGAGCTCGACGGGACAACTCGCAATATTAAAGTATTTCAGGAGGTCTCTACACAGATGTCCACAAGCGGCTACTCGAGGACTGTCGTGCAGTGTAGGGAAAACTCAAAAAGATGAAGAGTGAATATCGCTTGGTCAAAGATAATAACAACACGAGTGGTGCCAGTAGGAAAAACTGGAAGTGGTTTGAGCTAATGGACACCATTTACGGCCATAGACCGGCTAGCGTTGGGAGGGATGGAGGCCTGGACTCTGCAACGGCGTTACTGGAGTCTCTGCATGGTACGTTTTTTCTAACGCTCTGTTATTTGCTTGAAAGCGTTGTGTCCCTATCTGTTCTAAAGCTCACTTCTAACAAATAAGTCGTCACGGCAGTTTTAAGCAGCGTGACTCCGCCCACCAAAAAGCCGATCGCTCCGCCTACACTGCGTTACTATAGTTACTGCCCCAGTTCCTAAACTGTAATGGAAACGCGCCATCAAGTGAGCTGGTCCTAACAAGGCCTAACGAGGCCGAGCGAGGCCGGGCTCCGCGCTGTAGTGGAAACGCGCCATAAGAGACACTAACACACACACAGACACAACACACAGACACTATCACACAGAGACACACACTGAGAGACACTAACACACACACACACTGAGAGACACTAACACATACACACACAGACACACAGAGACACTAACACACACACACACTGAGACACTAACACACACACAGACACAACACACAGACACTATCACACAGACACACACTGAGACACTAACACATACACACAGAGACACTAACACAGAGACAAACACAGACACTAACACAGAGACACACACTGAGACACTAACACATACACACAGAGACACTAACACACACACAGACACAACACACAGACACTATCACACAGAGACACACACTGAGAGACACTAACACACACACACACACTGAGAGACACTAACACAGAGACACACACTGAGAGACACTAACACAGAGACACTAACACAGAGACACACTGAGAGACACTAACACAGAGACACACTGAGAGACACTAACACAGAGACACACTGAGAGACACTAACACAGACACACACTGAGAGACACTAACACAGGACACACTGAGAGACACTAACACAGACACACACTGAGACACTAACACAGGACACACTGAGAGACACTAACACAGACACACACTGAGAGACACTAACACAGAGACACACTGAGAGACACTAACACAGACACACACTGAGAGACACTAACACAGGACACACTGAGAGACACTAACACAGGACACACTGAGAGACACTAACACAGACACACACTGAGAGACACTAACACAGAGACACACTGAGAGACACTAACACAGACACACACTGAGAGACACTAACACAGAGACACACTGAGAGACACTAACACAGAGACACACTGAGAGACACTAACACAGAGACACACACTGAGAGACACTAACACAGAGACACACACTGAGAGACACTAACACAGAGACACACTGAGAGACACTAACACAGAGACACACACTGAGAGACACTAACACAGAGACACACACTGAGAGACACTAACACAGAGACACACTGAGAGACACTAACACAGACAGACGCTTCCTGTAAACAGACGGAGACTCAAAACAAACATGATCAATTAAAACATGTTTCTGTTAATGTGCAAACCAGGTGTTTCTGACCCGAGCAGGTGAGTTTCTACCTGAGGAGGGAGGTGAGTTTCTACCTGAGGAGGGAGGGGAGCAGGTCACATGACTTCATGACCTGCTCCACATCATGATGACTCAGATCTGTCACTAAATATGTTTATAATGAATTTAAACTGGTTATAAAACGTGTTTCCACGGGAAGTGCGTCTGTCTGCGTCTCCATGGTCACCTGGCCGTCACAGACCAGTTGTCATGGAGACGGTGTTTGGATGGAGGCGGGGCTCCCCCTGCTGGAGGAGAGCGGAACTGCAGCTGGAATACACCAGAGTTATATTATTATATATAGGTGTGTTATCACCTCACACACACTTTACATCTGCAAGTACCAGGAACAAGTACTCAAAGTATTCCTAACGCAGCACTACCCATCAGGAACAAGTACTCAAAGTATTCCTAACCCATCAGGAACACGTACTCAAAGTATTCCTCACGCAGCACTACCCATCAGGAACACGTACTCAAAGTATTCCTAACGCAGCACTACCCATCAGGAACACGTACTCAAAGTATTCCTAACGCAGCACTACCCATCAGGAACAAGTACTCAAAGTATTCCTAACGCAGCACTACCCATCAGGAACACGTACTCAAAGTATTCCTAACGCAGCACTACCCATCAGGAACAAGTACTCAAAGTATTCCTAACGCAGCACTACCCATCAGGAACAAGTACTCAAAGTATTCCTAACGCAGCACTACCCATCAGGAACACGTACTCAAAGTATTCCTAACCCATCAGGAACACGTACTCAAAGTATTCCTAACCCATCAGGAACACGTACTCAAAGTATTCCTAACCCTCAGGAACACGTACTCAAAGTATTCCTAACCCATCAGGAACACATACTCAAAGTATTCCTAACCCATCAGGAACACGTACTCAAAGTATTCCTAACCCTCAGGAACACGTACTCAAAGTATTCCTAACCCTCAGGAACACGTACTCAAAGTATTCCTAACCCATCAGGAACACATACTCAAAATATTCCTAACCCTCAGGAACACGTACTCAAAGTATTCCTAACCCATCAGGAACACGTACTCAAAGTATTCCTAACGCATCAGGAACACGTAATCAAAGTATTCCTAACGCATCAGGAACACGTACTCAAAGTATTCCTAACCCATCAGGAACACGTACTCAAAGTATTCCTAACGCATCAGGAACACGTACTCAAAGTATTCCTAACCCTCAGGAACACGTACTCAAAGTATTCCTAACCCATCAGGAACACGTACTCAAAGTATTCCTAACCCTCAGGAACACGTACTCAAAGTATTCCTAACGCATCAGGAACACGTACTCAAAGTATTCCTAACCCATCAGGAACACGTACTCAAAGTATTCCTAACGCATCAGGAACACGTACTCAAAGTATTCCTAACCCTCAGGAACACGTACTCAAAGTATTCCTAACCCATCAGGAGCGTACTCAAAGTATTCCTAACCCTCAGGAACACGTACTCAAAGTATTCCTAACGCATCAGGAACACGTACTCAAAGTATTCCTAACCCTCAGGAACACGTACTCAAAGTATTCCTAACCCTCAGGAACACGTACTCAAAGTATTCCTAACCCTCAGGAACACGTACTCAAAGTGTTCCTAACCCTCAGGAACACGTACTCAAAGTATTCCTAACCCATCAGGAACACGTACTCAAAGTATTCCTAACCCATCAGGAGCGTACTCAAAGTATTCCTAACCCTCAGGAACACGTACTCAAAGTATTCCTAACCCTCAGGAACACGTACTCAAAGTATTCCTAACCCTCAGGAACACGTACTCAAAGTATTCCTAACCCTCAGGAACACGTACTCAAAGTATTCCTAACCCTCAGGAACACGTACTCAAAGTATTCCTAACCCATCAGGAACACGTACTCAAAGTATTCCTAACCCTCAGGAACACGTACTCAAAGTATTCCTAACGCATCAGGAACACGTACTCAAAGTGTTCCTAACCCTCAGGAACACGTACTCAAAGTATTCCTAACCCATCAGGAACACGTACTCAAAGTATTCCGAACGCATCAGGAACACGTACTCAAAGTATTCCTAACCCATCAGGAACACGTACTCAAAGTATTCCTAACCCTCAGGAACACGTACTCAAAGTATTCTTAACCCTCAGGAACACGTACTCAAAGTGTTCCTAACCCTCAGGAACACGTACTCAAAGTGTTCCTAACCCTCAGGAACACGTACTCAAAGTGTTCCTAACCATCAGGAACACGTACTCAAAGTATTCCTCACCCTCAGGAACACGTACTCAAAGTGTTTCTAACCCTCAGGAACACGTACTCAAAGTATTCCTAACGCATCAGGAACACGTACTCAAAGTATTCCTAACCCTCAGGAACACGTACTCAAAGTGTTCCTAACCCTCAGGAACACGTACTCAAAGGGTTCCTAACCCTCAGGAACACGTACTCAAAGTATTCCTCACCCTCAGGAACACGTACTCAAAGTGTTCCTCACCCTCAGGAACACGTACTCAAAGTGTTCCTAACCCTCAGGAACACGTACTCAAAGGGTTCCTAACCCTCAGGAACACGTACTCAAAGTGTTCCTAACCCATCAGGAACACGTACTCAAAGTGTTCCTAACCCTCAGGAACACGTACTCAAAGTATTCCTCACCCTCAGGAACACGTACTCAAAGTGTTCCTAACCCTCAGGAACACGTACTCAAAGTGTTCCTAACCCTCAGGAACACGTACTCAAAGTATTCCTCACCCTCAGGAACACGTACTCAAAGTGTTCCTAACCCTCAGGAACACGTACTCAAAGTGTTCCTAACCCTCAGGAACACGTACTCAAAGTGTTCCTAACCCTCAGGAACACGTACTCAAAGTATTCCTAACCCTCAGGAACACGTACTCAAAGTGTTCCTCACCCTCAGGAACACGTACTCAAAGTATTCCTAACCCTCAGGAACACGTACTCAAAGTGTTCCTAACCCTCAGGAACACGTACTCAAAGTATTCCTAACCCTCAGGAACACGTACTCAAAGTGTTCCTAACCCTCAGGAACACGTACTCAAAGTATTCCTAACCCTCAGGAACACGTACTCAAAGTATTCCTCACCCTCAGGAACACGTACTCAAAGGGTTCCTAACCCTCAGGAACACGTACTCAAAGTATTCCTCACCCTCAGGAACACGTACTCAAAGTGTTCCTAACCCTCAGGAACACGTACTCAAAGTGTTCCTAACCCTCAGGAACACGTACTCAAAGTGTTCCTAACCCTCAGGAACACGTACTCAAAGTGTTCCTCACCCTCAGGAACACGTACTCAAAGTATTCCTCACCCTCAGGAACACGTACTCAAAGTATTCCTAACCCATCAGGAACACGTACTCAAAGTGTTCCTAACCATCAGGAACACGTACTCAAAGTGTTCCTCACCCTCAGGAACACGTACTCAAAGGGTTCCTAACCCTCAGGAACACGTACTCAAAGTATTCCTAACCATCAGGAACACGTACTCAAAGTGTTCCTCACCCTCAGGAACACGTACTCAAAGGGTTCCTAACCCTCAGGAACACGTACTCAAAGGGTTCCTAACCCTCAGGAACACGTACTCAAAGGGTTCCTCACCCTCAGGAACACGTACTCAAAGGGTTCCTCACCCTCAGGAACACGTACTCAAAGGGTTCCTAACCCTCAGGAACACGTACTCAAAGTGTTCCTCACCCTCAGGAACACGTACTCAAAGGGTTCCTCACCCTCAGGAACACGTACTCAAAGTGTTCCTCACCCTCAGGAACACGTACTCAAAGGGTTCCTCACCCTCAGGAACACGTACTCAAAGGGTTCCTCACCCTCAGGAACACGTACTCAAAGGGTTCCTCACCCTCAGGAACACGTACTCAAAGTGTTCCTCACCCTCAGGAACACGTACTCAAAGGGTTCCTCACCCTCAGGAACACGTCTTCTTCTAATAATGAACACATTGACAGACAGGAAGAAATGAATCACGAAGCTGTTTTATTATAAACACTGATATACTTTATAATACATTATAGTTCATCAGAGACCTGAAGACCCCCGGAGTCTATTGATCCTAATGTTATTGATCTGACTGATCTGGAGTCAGACCCTAACATCCAGAGGTCTGTGATACAGGCTGTAATGTTATTGATCTGACTGATCTGGAGTCAGACCCTAACATCCAGAGGTCTGTGATACAGGCTGTAATGTTATTGATCTGACTGATCAGGAGTCAGACCCTAACATCCAGAGGTCTGTGATACAGGCTGTAATGTTATTGATCTGACTGATCTGGAGTCAGACCCTAACATCCAGAGGTCTGTGATACAGGCTGTAATGTTATTGATCTGACTGATCAGGAGTCAGACCCTAATATCCAGAGGTCTGTGATACAGGCTGTAATGTTATTGATCTGACTGATCAGGAGTCAGACCCTAATCCAGAGGTCTGTGATACAGGCTGTAATGTTATTGATCGACTGATCAGGAGTCAGACCCTAATATCCAGAGGTCTGTGATACAGGCTGTAATGTTATTGATCGACTGATCAGGAGTCAGACCCTAATATCCAGAGGTCTGTGATACAGGCTGTAATGTTATTGATCTGACTGATCAGGAGTCAGACCCTAATATCCAGAGGTCTGTGATACAGGCTGTAATGTTATTGATCTGACTGATCTGGAGTCAGACCCTAACATCCAGAGGTCTGTGATACAGGTTGTTGTTACAGCTGTTAATGATGATTACTCTCTCTCTCTCCACACTGAGGGGTTAGTGGATAAGAGAGTCCGTCCCAGAGGCTCAGTGGGTTCCTGATTGGTCCATTTCAGAGGATGTTAATACTGATAACACAGGAAGTAAACACTCACAGGAAGTGCAGCCGGTGGCCACGGAGCAACACCATCATCTAAGTATCTGGCCGTGACACACACCTGGCTGTGTGTGTGTCTGTGTGTGTCTGAGTGTGTGTGTGTGTCTCTGTTAGTGTATCTCAGTGTGTGAGTGTTTGTGTCTCTGTGTTAGTGTGTCTCAGTGTGTGTGAGTGTGTGTGTCTCTGTGTTAGTGTATCTGTGTGTGTATCTGTGTGTGTGTGTGTGTGTGTGTCTCAGTGTGTGTGTGTGTGTGTCTCAGTGTGTGTGTGTGTGTGTCAGGGTAGATTGAGCAGGTCATGTTTGGAGTACAGCTCCTCAGTGATGGTGTAGACCTCCCCCAGCACGGGCACGGCCCCCCCCAGCACCTCCACAGCCTGCGGGGGCTCTCCAGCGTTCAGCATCCTCAGGAAGGGGTCTCGGGGGGGCAGCATCCTGAAGGCCAGGCCGGCTGCAGAGCGGATCACCCAGGGGTGGTGCTGCGAGAGGGACTGGGAGTAGGCCAAGGAGCACAGGGTGGGGGGGGTGCCCTCGTCTCTGCTGACCCCCCCCAGGAAGAGCTGCAGCCAGCGGAGTGCTCTGTGGAGCCGGAGGAGGGTCCGGCAGCCAGACACCCCCCTGGTGCCGGACGCAGGGTGATCCCCCCCCTCCACCAAGCCGCTCTGCAGCTCGTACTGAACCATGGACTGCAGCGACAGGTAGTGAGCCCCCTCAGGACCCCCCCGCAGCGACACCAGGATGCTCAGCTTGTTCACCACGTCTTTAGAGATGAAGCCAAACACACTGCCAAGGCTGTTCAGCAACCTTTAAAGAGAGGAGAGAAGAAGAGATGAAGCCAACACACTGTTCAGCAACCTTTAAAGAGGAGAGAAGAAGAGAAGAAGCCAGCCAGCCAGCCACACACACACACACACACACACACACACACACACACACACACACACACACACACACACACACACACACCACACACACACACAGAGTAAAGTTGACTCACTTGACCAGCCCCCTCCAGCCCTCCACATATTGATCCAGGAAGATCTCCTTGCTGTCGGACAGACTGAGCCTGAAGGAGTCGATCACTTCCTGGAGAGAGAACTCCTCCGACATGCTGCTTCAATAACAGAACCAACACAACCAGGAACCAGAACCAAAGGAACCACAACCAGGAACCACTGGAAAACCACCGCAAAACTACCGCAAAACCACCGGAACCACTGGAACCAGAACCAGCAGCTGACCGAGGAGAGACGGTGGTTATTAAATACTGAAGACTGAGGTCAGAACCGGAGAGAGACCGGAGAGAGTGAGAGGAATTAAGACCGGTAGAGACTCTTCAGGAACAACCTGTCAGTCCAGATCCCTCTCTACTGCGCAGACTCCAGATCCGTCTCTACTGCGCCGACTCCAGATCCCTCTCTACTGCGCAGACTCCAGATCCCTCTCTACTGCGCAGACTCCAGATCCCTCTCTACTGCGCCGACTCCAGATCCGTCTCTACTGCGCAGACTCCAACCGGTGAACTCCGGAAAACTGAGGACTGCGCCTTCAAAATAAAAGCGTTGCCTTCTATGAAAATATGTACAAGAACCAAAAGTCAATAATAAAGTAAAATATGAAGCATGTTATGAAGAATATTACGATATAAAGTCACCAGAGTAGATTAAAAAGTACAATACAATGTGAAAAACATATAAAAAGATGTATTGGAAAGAAATACAGTTACAGCTACTTTATTTTGAAGGCACCACCGGAAGTGGTGTCTTGTTTAAAAGAGGGGCAGAAATGATCCTCGTGTTTCTGTTTAGAAGATAGATTCAAACATTCCTCCTTCATTATAAAGTTAGCTATAAAGTTAGTTATAAAGGTAATCAATAGTTTAACCTGTGAGATGCCGGAGATCAAAGTGACGCCGCTGGGTGAGTGACGTCAGGCTGCTAGCCACCGTTAGCTCCTGAATGCTAACTGTCAACAACAGTCTCTGTAGGTTATAGTCTCTAAAGGATGTGTAGTACAGGAGGTTATAGTCTCTAAAGGATGTGTAGTACAGCAGGTTATAGTCTCTAAAGGATGTGTAGTACAGCAGGTTATAGTCTCTAAAGGATGTGTAGTACAGCAGGTTATAGTCTCTAAAGGATGTGTAGTACAGCAGGTTATAGTCTCTAAAGGATGTGTAGTACAGCAGGTTATAGTCTCTAAAGGATGTGTAGTACAGCAGTGGCTCAGTCAGTAGCTTGGACTGTGAGCACAGGATGTATTTATATGTGTATTATTATATGTGTATTAATATGTAGGAGCGGGGCAGGACGTGGGGCGCAGCTGCACACTATATATGTATTTATATATGTATATATGTGTATTAATATGTGTATTTCTGTGTATTCATGTGTGTATGTAGGAGCGGGGCAGGACGTGGGGCGCAGCTGCATTCTGGTCTCCATCGGGGGGAAGAACATCATGCTGGACTGTGGCATGCACATGGGATACAACGATGATGTAATATTACTATCATCACATTAAAGTCAACACATGTTGTTGTTGTTGTTGTGTAATATAATAAGGCTGTGTTTCAGAGGCGGTTCCCAGACTTCTCGTACATCACTCAGAACGGACGGCTCACTGAGTTCCTGGACTGCGTCATCATCAGGTCTTTATTACACTTCTTTAATATAGAGACATGTATTCATGAGGATGAGCCCCTTGAGATGCACCGTCTGGTTTCAAGGGGGTCCCGACAGAAGCAACGTCTCACAGACAGACATGAACTAAACAACAGACAGCAAAGCATGACATGAATATACAAATAAATAAATGTTGACCCATTATCCCAGTCACTTCCACCTGGACCACTGCGGGGCCCTGCCCTTCATGAGTGAGATGGTGGGCTACGACGGACCCATCTATATGACCCACCCCACGAAGGCCATCTGCCCCATCCTGCTGGAGGACTTCAGGAAGATCACCGTGGACAAGAAGGGGGAGACCAACTTCTTCACCTCGCAGATGATCAAGGACTGCATGAAGAAAGTAGTTCCTCTCAACCTGCACCAGACCGTCCAGGTGAGACCAGATCACACACCTGAGGGTCTCCACAGATCAATATCACACACCTGAGGGTCTCCACAGATCAATATCACACACCTGAGGGTCTCCACAGATCAATATCATTTGACTTGATGAGGTATTCTTTCTTCTTGATGAGGCTTATATAACTTGATAACTTAAAGGGTGATTGAACGATTAAAAACTGTCCCTCTGTGGCGTCTTTCTGCCCATCTCTGTCTCTTTAGAGGAGGCTCCGTGGGAAATGTAGTCTTTTATACTCTGTTGACTACAGACGCCACGATTAGGTGGCCTTTCTTATCGAAACAAAATACTGGCTCGTGTGTGTGTGTGTGTGTGTGTGTGTGTGTGTGTGTGTGTGTGTGTGTGTGTGTGTGTGTGTGTGTGTGTGTGTGTGTGTGTGTGTGTGTGTGTGTGTGTGTGTGTGTGTGTGTGTGTGTGTGTGTGTGTGTGTGTGTGTGTGTGTGTGTGTGCAGGTGGACGATGAGCTGGAGATCAAGGCATATTACGCGGGTCACGTCCTCGGAGCCGCCATGGTTCAGATCAAAGTGGGCTCTGAGTCCGTCGTCTACACCGTGAGTCTGAAGAACACCTCCATCACATGGCCTACTGAAACACCTCCATCACATGACCTACTGAAACACCTCCATCACATGACCTACAGAACACCTCCATCACATGACCTACTGAAACACCTCCATCACATGACCTACAGAAAACCTCCATCACATGACCTACTGAAACACCTCCATCACATGACCTACTGAAACACCTCCATCACATGACCTACTGAACACCTCCATCACATGACCTACTGAAACACCTCCATCACATGACCTACAGAACACCTCCGTCACATGACCTACTGAAACACCTCCATCACTGACCTACTGAAACACCTCCATCACATGACCTACTGAAACACCTCCATCACATGACCTACAGAAACACCTCCATCACATGACCTACTGAAACACCTCCATCACATGACCTACAGAACACTCCATCACATGACCTACTGAAACACCTCCATCACATGACCTACTGAAACACCTCCATCACATGACCTACTGAAACACCTCCATCACATGACCTACTGAAACACCTCCATCACATGACCTACTGAAACACCTCCATCACCTGACCTACTGAACACCTCCATCACATGACCTACAGAACACCTCCATCACATGACCTACAGAACACCTCCGTCACATGACCTACTGAAACACCTCCATCACATGACCTACTGAAACACCTCCATCACATGACCTACTGAACACCTCCATCACATGACCTACAGAAACACCTCCATCACATGACCTACTGAAACACCTCCATCACATGACCTACAGAACACCTCCATCACATGACCTACTGAAACACCTCCATCACATGACCTACTGAAACACCTCCATCACATGACCTACTGAAACACCTCCATCACATGACCTACTGAAACACCTCCATCACATGACCTACTGAAACACCTCCATCACATGACCTACTGAAACACCTCCATCACATGACCTACTGAAACACCTCCATCACATGACCTACAGAACACCTCCATCACATGACCTACTGAAACACAATCCATCACATGACCTACAGAAACACCTCCATCACATGACCTACAGAACACCTCCATCACATGACCTACAGAAACAGCTCCACATGACCTAGAGAACAGCTCCATCACATGACCTACAGAACAGCTCCATCACATGACCTACAGAACAGCTCCATCACATGACCTACAGAAACAGCTCCATCACATGACCTACAGAAACAGCTCCATCATGACCTACAGAAACAGCTCCATCACATGACCTACAGAACAGCTCCATCACATGACCTACAGAAACAGCTCCAATCACATGACCTAGAGACAGCTCCATCACATGACCTACAGAAACAGCTCCATCACATGACCTACAGAACAGCTCCATCACATGACCTACAGAAACAGCTCCATCACATGACCTACAGAAACACCTATATATATATATATATATATATATATATATATATATGATATCAGCATCTGTGATAACTTCTTCTATCTGTTTCAGGGCGACTACAACATGACTCCTGACCGACACCTGGGGTGAGTCTGCTGCCATTACACTTCATCATCATCTTCATCATCACCCTCCTCCTCTTCCTCACTCTCTGTGTATGTGTGTGTGTGTGTGTGCAGTGCTGCGTGGATAGATAAGTGTCGTCCTGACGTCCTGATCTCAGAGTCGACGTACGCCACGACCCATCAGAGACTCGAAGCGCTGCAGAGAGAGAGACTTTCTGAAGAAAGTGCACGAGAGCATCGAGAGGGGGGGCAAGGTACATATAAACATCATATACATCATATATATACATAATATATGAGAGTATTATTATTATTATTATTAGTAGTGTGTTTATAGTATAAACTGTGTGTATAGCCTGTATAAGATGTGTGTGTGTGTGTGTGTGTGTGTGTGTGTGTGTGTGTGCAGGTCCTGATCCCGGTGTTTGCTCTGGGTCGAGCTCAGGAGCTCTGCATCCTGCTGGAGACCTTCTGGAAAACTGACCCTTTATTATCACTAAACTCTCAGGACATGGTCTGAAACATAAAGACACCTCGATGAACTGTAGTTTATAAAAACATCCCATAATAACTCTCACCAGCTGATGTAATACCAGTTTCTCCCACAGGGAGAGGATGACCCTGAAAGTATGATGGTGTAATACCAGTTTCCCCCACAGGGAGAGGATGACCCTGAAAGTATGATGGTGTAATACCAGTTTCCCCCACAGGGAGAGGATGACCCTGAAAGTATGATGGTGTAATACCAGTTCTCTCCACAGGGAGAGCATGACCCTGAAAGTATGATGGTGTAATACCAGTTCTCTCCACAGGGAGAGCATGACCCTGAAAGTATGATGGTGTAATACCAGTTCTCTCCACAGGGAGAGCATGACCCTGAAAGTATGATGGTGTAATACCAGTTCTCTCCACAGGGAGAGCATGACCCTGAAAGTATGATGGTGTAATACCAGTTCTCTCCACAGGGAGAGGATGAACCTGAAAGTATGCTGGTGTAATACCAGTTCTCTCCACAGGGAGAGCATGACCCTGAAAGTATGATGGTGTAATACCAGTTCTCTCCACAGGGAGAGGATGACCCTGAAAGTATGATGGTGTAATACCAGTTCTCTCCACAGGGAGAGATGACCCTGAAAGTATGATGGTGTAATACCAGTTCTCTCCACAGGAGAGGATGACCCTGAAAGTATGATGGTGTAATACCAGTTCTCTCCCAGGGAGAGCATGACCCTGAAAGTATGATGGTGTAATACCAGTTCTCTCCCACAGGGAGAGCATGAACCTGAAGTATGATGGTGTAATACCAGTTTCTCCACAGGAGAGGATGAACCTGAAGGCTCCCATCTATTTCTCCACCGGTCTGACGGAGAAGGCCAATCATTACTACAAGCTGTTCATCACCTGGACCAATCAGAAGATCCGGAAGACCTTCGTCCAGAGGAACATGTTCGAGTTCAAACACATCAAAGCCTTCGACCGTTCCTACGCCGACAACCCCGGACCTATGGTACTGAATATATATATATATATATATCTGTGTACCTGCAGGTGGTGCGTTCAGGGTCCCTGGTAGTAATAGTATATCTGTGTACCTTCAGGTGATGCGTTCAGGGTCCTGTTATAATACTGTATATCTGTACTTCAGGTGGTGTTTGCGACGCCTGGGATGCTGCACGCTGGTCAGTCTCTGCAGATCTTTAAGAAGTGGGCGGGACACGAGAAGAACATGGTGAGAGACTTTTTGTTATCATATACAGTGCATCCGGAAAGTATTCATACCCCTTCACTTTGTATGTTACAGCCTTATTTCCATTGGGATTCAATGCATTTGTTTTCTCAACATTCTAGACACAATACCCCACAATGACAGAGTGAACAAAGTTTTTTAATAATTTTTGCAAATGAATTAAAAATAAAAACTCAAATCATATGAACACAGGTATTCACACCCTTTACTCAATACCTTGTTGAAGCACCTTTGGCAGCAATTACAGCCTCAAGTCTTCTTGAGTGTGATGCCACACGCTTGGCACACCTATCTTTGGGAAGTTTCTCCCATTCTCCTGTGCAGATCGTCTCAAGCTCCATCAGCTTGGATGGGGAGCGTTGGTGCACAGCCATTTTCAGATCTCTCCAGAGATATTCAATCCGGTTCAAGTCTGGGCTCTGGCTGGGCCACTCAAGGACATTCACGGACTTGTCCCGAAGCCACTCCTTTGTTATCTTTGCTGTGTGCTTAGGGTCGTCGTCCTGTTGAAAGGTGAACCTTCGCTCTGGAGCAGGTTTCATCAGGATCTCCCTGTACATTGCTGCATTCATCTTTCCCTTGATCCTGACTAGTCTCCCAGTTCCTGCTGCTGAAGAACCCCCCACAGCATGATGCTGCCACCACCATGCTTCACTGGAGGGATGGTGTTCAGAATCAGAATCAGGTTTATTGCCAGGTAGGTTCGCACATACTAGGAATTTGACTTGATGTCATGGTGCAGACATAAAATATAAAAAACAAGAAATCTAATATAAAACACAAAATCTTTTACACCGTAATAAAATACAGTTAAATAGCAGTACAAATTAAATAAAGCAGTAATTCACATGTAAATAGAATGTTATGAATGCATTTTAGAATATAAACTATGAAATGTGAAATCAGAATATGTGCAGAAAGGAGTATGAACACTGTGTGCATTAATGTAATGCATATAGTCTATGATGTGGCAGAGGGGGGGGGCGGGCCTTGTTTAAGAGGCCGGTAGCGGAGGGGAAGAAACTGTTCAGGTGGCGAGAGGTTCTGGTCCTGATGGAGCGCAGCCTCCTGCCAGAGGGGAGGGGGGTGAACAGTTTGTGTCCAGGGTGGGAGGGGTCGGCCACTATCTTCCCTGCCCGCCTCAGGGTCCTGGAGGCATGCAGGTCGTGGAGGGATGGCAGATTGCAGCCGATCACCTTCTCTGCAGAGCGGATGACACGCTGCAGCCTGCCCTTATCCTTGGCTGATGAAGAGAAGTCCCTGTTTCTACTAACCAGTAGCTGAAGAGAAGTCCCTGTCTCTACTAACCAGTAGATGAAGAGAAGTCCCTGTTTCTACTAACCAGTAGATGAAGAGAAGTCCCTGTCTCTACTAACCAGTAGCTGAAGAGAAGTCCCTGTCTCTACTAACCAGTAGCTGAAGAGAAGTCCCTGTCTCTACTAACCAGTAGATGAAGAGAAGTCCCTGTCTCTACTAACTAGTAGCTGAAGAGAAGTCCCTGTTTCTACTAACCAGTAGCTGAAGAGAAGTCTCTGTTTCTACTAACCAGTAGCTGAAGAGAAGTCTCTGTTTCTACTAACCAGTAGCTGAAGAGAAGTCTCTGTTTCTACTAACCAGTAGATGAAGAGAAGTCCCTGTCTCTACTAACCAGTAGCTGAAGAGAAGTCCCTGTTTCTACTAACCAGTAGCTGAAGAGAAGTCCCTGTTTCTACTAACCAGTAGCTGAAGAGAAGTCTCTGTTTCTACTAACCAGTAGCTGAAGAGAAGTCTCTGTTTCTACTAACCAGTAGCTGAAGAGAAGTCTCTGTTTCTACTAACCAGTAGCTGAAGAGAAGTATCTGTTTCTACTAACCAGTAGCTGAAGAGAAGTCCCTGTTTCTACTAACCAGTAGCTGAAGAGAAGTCTCTGTTTCTACTAACCAGTAGAATGAAAAGTCCCTGTTTCTACTAACCAGTAGCTGAAGAGATCCCTGTTTCTACTAACCAGTAGATGAAGAGAAGTCCCTGTTTCTACTAACCAGTAGCTGAAGAGAAGTCTCTGTTTCTACTAACCAGTAGCTGAAGAGAAGTCTCTGTTTCTACTAACCAGTAGCTGAAGAGAAGTCTCTGTTTCTACTAACCAGTATAAGAGAAGTCCCTGTTTCTACTAACCAGTAGGCTGAAGAGAAGTCCCTGTTTCTACTACTAAACAGTAGATGAGAGAAGTCCCTGTTTCTACTAACCAGTAGCAAAAGTCTCTGTTTCTACTAACCAGTAGCTGAAGAGAAGTCCCTGTTTCTACTAACCAGTAGCTGAAGAGAAGTCCCTGTTTCTACTAACTAGTAGCTGAAGAGAAGTCCCTGTTTCTACTAACTAGTAGCTGAAGAGAAGTCCCTGTTTCTACTAACCAGTAGCTGAAGAGAAGTCCCTGTTTCTACTAACCAGTAGCTTATTGCTTATGGAACGCACGTTGGAGAGAAATATTCCGGTAGCGCGTGCGAAGTCCGCGGCACCGGAGACGACGCACCAGTGTCCCGGCTCTTTTCCCTCTCCTGTGGCGTTTGAGAGCTCGAATGCAGGTGAGGGAACCTTTTACGAGAATGTCCAGTAGTTCCACGGAAGAACAGAGAAAAGTGGGAAAGTAATCCGCTGGAGTTGTTTCTCTAATGTTTAGGAGCTCTTCCCTAGTGAAAGAGTTCGGTGTACAGTGTGTAAACACTGAATTAACACACAAAACAAGACAAAACAGGGCGCACCGTAACATCGAAGCGCCATCCCGCGGCGCGGTCTTTGTTTGTTGTTGGCCAGGTGATGAGCGGTGCCTGGTTCCCCCAGACATGATGCTTGGCATTCAGGCCAAATTTGGTTTCATCAGACCAGACAATTTGCTCTTCTCATGTCTGAGAGTCCTCTAGGTGCTCCATGGGGCTTTCATGTGCCTTTTACTGAGGAGTGGCTTCCTCCTGGCCACTCTACCAGGAAGCCTGATTGGTGGAGTGCTGCAGAGATGGTTGTCCTTCTAGAAGGTTCTCCCATCTCCACAGAGGAACCCTGGAGCTCTGTCAGAGAGACCATCAGGTTCTTGGTCACCTCTCTGACCAAGGCCCTCCTCCCCCGATGCTCAGTTTGGTTTGGGCGGCCAGCTCTAGGAAGAGCCTGGTGGTTTCAAACATCTTCCATTTGCAAAAGATGGAGACCACTGTGCTCGTTGGGACCTTCATGCTGCAGAAACATTTTTCTGTACCCTTCCCCAGATCTGTGCCTTGATACAATCCTGTCTCTGAGGTCTACAGACAATTCCTTGAACCTCATGACTTGGTTTGTGCTCTGATATGCACTGTCAACTGTGGGACCTCATAGACAGGTGTGTTCCTTTCCAAGTCATGTCCAATCTATTGAATTTACCACAGGTGGACTCCAGTCAAGCTATAGAAACATCTCAAGGATGATCAGTGGAAACGGGATGCACTTGAGCTGAATGTTCAGTGTCATAGCAAAGGGTGTGAATACTTATGTGCCTGTGATATTTCATTTTATCATTTTTAACACATTTGCGAAAAATTCTTAAAAACCGTTTTCTATTTGTCATTATGGGGTATTGTGTGTGGAATGTTGAGACACAAAAATGATTTAATCCATTTTTAAATAAGGCTGTAACAAAACAGAATGTGAAAAAAGTGAAGGGGTATGAATACTTTCCAGATGCACTGTACCTGTAATGAGTGGCTGTTGACCTCTGTCAGGCGATCATGAGTTCAACACACCTGGGACAACCAGCTGCTGTTGTTGTGTTCAGGTGATCATGAAGGAAGCTCACCTGTGACAACCAGCTGCTGTTGTTGTTGTTGTTGTTGTGTTCACGTGATCATGAAGGAAGCTCACCTGTAATAACCAGCTGTTGTTGTTGTTGTGTTCAGGTGATCATGAAGGAAGCTCACCTGTGATAACCAGCTGTTGTTGTTGTTGTGTTCAGGTGATCATGAAGGAAGCTCACCTGTAATAACCAGCTGTTGTTGTTGTTGTGTTCAGGTGATCATGAAGGAAGCTCACCTGTGATAACCAGCTGTTGTTGTTGTTGTTGTGTTCAGGTGATCATGAAGGAAGCTCACCTGTAATAACCAGCTGTTGTTGTTGTTGTGTTCAGGTGATCATGAAGGAAGCTCACCTGTAATAACCAGCTGTTGTTGTTGTTGTGTTCAGGTGATCATGAAGGAAGCTCACCTGTAATTACCAGCTGTTGTTGTTGTTGTGTTCAGGTGATCATGAAGGAAGCTCACCTGTGATAACCAGCTGTTGTTGTTGTTGTGTTCAGGTGATCATGAAGGAAGCTCACCTGTAATAACCAGCTGTTGTTGTTGTTGTGTTCAGGTGATCATGCCGGGTTACTGCGTTCAGGGTACCATTGGACACAAGATCCTGAACGGACAGAGGAAGCTGGAGTTGGAGGGCAGGTCTACGGTGTGTGTGTGTGTGTGTGTGTGTGTGTGTGTGTGTGTGTGTGTGTGTGTGGGTGTGTGTGTGTTGTTGTGTGTGTGTGTGTGTGTTGTGTGTGTTGTGTGTGTGTGTGTTGTGTTGTGTGTGTGTTTGTGTGTGTGTGTGTGTGTGTGTGTGTGGTGTGTGTGTGTTGTGTGTGTGTGTGTGTGTGTGTGTGTGTGTGTGTGTGTGTGTGTGTGTGTGTGTGTGTGTGTGTGTGTGTCACAGCTGGAGGTGAAGCTGCAGGTGGAGTACATGTTGTCAGCTAACAGTGTGTGTGTGTGTGTCACAGCTGGAGGTGAAGCTGCAGGTGGAGTACATGTTGTCAGCTAACAGTGTGTGTGTGTGTCACAGCTGGAGGTGAAGCTGCAGGTGGAGTACATGTTGTCAGCTAACAGTGTGTGTGTGTCACAGCTGGAGGTGAAGCTGCAGGTGGAGTACATGTCCTTCAGTGCTCATGCAGATGCTAAAGGGATCATGCAGCTCATCAGGATGGCTGAGCCCAGGAACGTGCTGCTGGTTCACGGAGAGGCCGTCAAGATGGAGTTCCTCAAGGGCAAGATCGAGCAGGAGTTCAGTGAGTACCCTCAAGATCAATAGGCGCTTTCACACCGGAGTACTTTTCCCCGTACTTTTCCCGTTTAGTTCCGATAGTTCCTGGGATTTTGCGTTCACACCAAAAGAGAACTTAGTTCATGAGAACTTTTACCCCCTTTGCTAGAGAGGTGGTACTTTTCCTGGGAGAAAACATTTCCAATTTCGGATTGGCTGGGCGAATTGCAAAACCACGCCCCGT
>CM062267.1:296644-322081 GCA_031216635.1 Dissostichus eleginoides | reverse complement strand
AAGTAAAGGCTAACAGAGCACTGTGCTAACACAAGTAAGGCTAACAGTGGGCACTGTGCTAAAACTAGTAAAGGCTAACAGTGAGCACCGTGCTAACACTAGTAAAGGCTAACAGTGAGCACCTTGCTAACACAAGTAAAGGCTAACAGTGGGCACTGTGCTAACACAAGTAAAGGCTAACAGTGAGCACTGTGCTAACACTAGTGAAGGCTAACAGTGATCTGAAGAAAGTGTGTGTGGTCTGTTTCTGTTCACTGATCTCATCCAACACAGTCTCACAGCATTTCGTGTTATAGTCACGAAATTAATCTATTGATTCGTGTTCACCAACACAATTTCGCCATTTTTTTCGTGTCACACAACGATTTTAAAAGCAATGTAAATAATAACAAATTAGAAGAAAAAACAGATTAAAAATACAGATTTCAGTATTCTGAGGCTCTGAGCCATTTCTTTTCCTCACGGACGGCAAAAAACTCTGACATTATACAATTTAAAATAAAAGGGATAGGATTAGGCTTAGGGTAAGATATTGAGTAAGAACATGTTTTTATGAACCACACAGCGTCTGGTCTTCCAAGACCCGACCGGACAAAAAGATGTGGTGCAGGCACGAAACATACTACCAATAGAAATACATTGCTTTTAAAATCGTTCTGTGTGACACGAAAAAAATGCGAAAATCGTGTTGGTGAACACGAATCAATAGATTAAATTAATTTCGTGACTATAACACGAAATACCGTGAGACTGGGTTGTCTCATCACAGATTTTTACTCAATGATAAATCACAGAAACTGAAAACTTTCATCTGTTTTCTCTCTCCATGACATCTGAGCCGCACGGAAATAGACTGATTGTGTGTGTGTGTGTGTGTGTGTGTGTGTGTGCGTGCGTGTGTGCGTGCGTGCGTGTGTGCGTGCATGTGTGTGTGTGTGTGCGTGCGTGCGTGCGTGCGTGCGTGCGTGCGTGCGTGCGTGCGTGTGTGCGTGCGTGCGTGCGTGCGTGCGTGTGAATCACTCTGCTATTTTTGGAGCTGAGTCTCTCCCGGCTGAGCACCAAACCTGCTTCTGTCAGTAGATCAGCAGTTAGCCTAGCATTCAAGCTTAAAGAATGTAAGCAGGGGGAAACTGTTACCTTAGCTTAGCATAAAGACTGGAAGCAGATGGAAACTGTTAGCCTAGCTTAGCATAGAGACTGGAAGCAGGGGAAACCTCTCCATCACCTGATCTAAACAAAGACTAATCCAGCAAACAGGATGAAATTATTTTAAAATGTGGACATAAGATATATTTATATAAGTCTCACCAACTGCGTCAAACTAAGAGACACCCCATAATAATCTGCTACAGATTCATGTTCTCAGAGAAGACTTCATTAGCCCTCCTGCAGCAGATATCAGAGGGTCATTCACCTCGCTCATATTTAATTATAAAACATGATGACTGAGCGCTGTCCTCTAACGAGACTCTGAGACAAACCGCTTCTGATTTACTCCTTTACTCTGACTCCTTAAACAAACTCTGTAAGCTGGAGCTTATGTATGTATGTGTGTGTGTGTGTGTGGGTGTGTGTGTGTGTGTGTGTGTGTGTGTGTGTGTGTGTGTGTGTGTGTGTGGTGTGTGTGTGTGTGTGTGTGTGTGTGTTACCGGGGCTCCCCAGCTCGTGTTCTCCGGTGCTTCTTCCCTCTCCTCCGGTGTTTCTTGCCGCTGGCCGCCGCGTGTCCGGATCCTGCAGAGACGGCTGAGAGACGAGCAGAAAAACGAGTCATTAAAGTGTACATCATGTGTCTTTATATGAATACAGTATAACATGTTACCATCATGTGTTCCTGAAGTGTCTTTATATTAATACCATCTCTAACATGTTATCATCATGTGTTCCTGAAGTGTCTTTATATTAATATAATATAACATGTTATCATCATGTGTTCCTGAAGTGTCTTTATATGAATACAGTATAACATGTTACCATCATGGTTCCTGAAATGTCTTTATATTAATACAGTATAACAAGTTATCATCATGTGTTCCTGAAGTGTCTTTATATTAATACAGTATAACAAGTTACCATCATGTGTTCCTGAAGTGTCTTTATATTAATACAATATAACATGTTACCATCATGTGTTCCTGAAGTGTCTTTATATTAATACAATATAACATGTTACCATCATGTGTTCCTGAAGTGTCTTTATATTAATATAATATAACATGTTATCATCATGTGTTCCTGAAGTGTCTTTATATGAATACAGTATAACATGTTACCATCATGTGTTCCTGAAGTGTCTTTATATTAATACCATCTCACTAACATGTTACCATCATGTGTTCCTGAAGTGTCTTTATATGAATACAATATAACATGTTATCATCATGTGTTCCTGAAGTGTCTTTATATGAATACAGTATAACAAGTTATCATCATGTGTTCCTGAAGTGTCTTTATATTAATAAAGTATAACATGTTATCATCATGTGTTCCTGAAGTGTCTTTATATGAATACAGTATAACATGTTACCATCATGTGTTCCTGAAGTGTCTTTATATTAATACAGTATAACATGTTATCATCATGTGTTCCTGAAGTGTCTTTAAATTAATACAGTATAACATGTTACCATCATGTGTTCCTGAAGTGTCTTTATATGAATACAATATAACATGTTATCATCATGTGTTCCTGAAGTGTCTTTATATGAATACAGTATAACATGTTATCATCATGTGTTCCTGAAGTGTCTTTATATTAATACCATCTCACTAACATGTTACCATCATGTGTTCCTGAAGTGTCTTTATATTAATACAGTATAACATGTTACCATCATGTGTTCCTGAAGTGTCTTTATATTAATACAGTATAACATGTTACCATCATGTGTTCCTGAAGTGTCTTTATATGAATACAGTATAACAAGTTATCATCATGTGTTCCTGAAGTGTCTTTATATTAATACAGTATAACATGTTATCATCATGTGTTCCTGAAGTGTCTTTAAATTAATACAATATAACATGTTACCATCATGTGTTCCTGAAGTGTCTTTATATTAATACAGTATAACATGTTACCATCATGTGTTCCTGAAGTGTCTTTATATTAATACAGTATAACATGTTACCATCATGTGTTCCTGAAGTGTCTTTATATAATACAGTATAACATGTTATCATCATGTGTTCCTGAAGTGTCTTTATTGAATAACAGTATAACATGTTACCATCATGTGTTCCTGAATTGTCTTTATATTAATACAGTATAACATGTTACCATCATGTGTTCCTGAAGTGTCTTTATATTAATACAGTATAACATGTTACCATCATGTGTTCCTGAAGTGTCTTTATATGAATACAGTATAACAAGTTATCATCATGTGTTCCTGAAGTGTCTTTATATGAATACAGTATAACATGTTACCATCATGTGTTCCTGAAGTGTCTTTATATTAATACAGTATAACATGTTACCATCATGTGTTCCTGAAGTGTCTTTATATTAATACAGTATAACATGTTATCATCATGTGTTCCTGAAGTGTCTTTATATGAATACAGTATAACAAGTTATCATCATGTGTTCCTGAAGTGTCTTTATATTAATACAGTATAACATGTTATCATCATGTGTTCCTGAAGTGTCTTTAAATTAATACAATATAACATGTTACCATCATGTGTTCCTGAAGTGTCTTTATATTAATACAGTATAACATGTTACCATCATGTGTTCCTGAAGTGTCTTTATATTAATACAGTATAACATGTTACCATCATGTGTTCCTGAAGTGTCTTTATATTAATACAGTATAACATGTTACCATCATGTGTTCCTGAAGTGTCTTTATATTAATACAGTATAACATGTTATCATCATGTGTTCCTGAAGTGTCTTTATATTAATACAGTATAACATGTTATCATCATGTGTTCCTGAAGTGTCTTTATATAATACAGTATAACATGTTACCATCATGTGTTCCTGAAGTGTCTTTATATATAATATAACATGTTATCATCATGTGTTCCTGAAGTGTCTTTATATTAATACAGTATAACATGTTACCATCATGTGTTCCTGAAGTGTCTTTATATGAATACAGTATAACATGTTACCATCATGTGTTCCTGAAGTGTCTTTATATTAATATAATATAACATGTTATCATCATGTGTTCCTGAAGTGTCTTTATATTAATACAGTATAACATGTTACCATCATGTGTTCCTGAAGTGTCTTTATATTAACCATCTCACTAACATGTTACCATCATGTGTTCCTGAAGTGTCTTTATATTAATACATAACATGTTACCATCATGTGTTCCTGAAGTGTCTTTATATTAATACAGTATAACATGTTATCATCATGTGTTCCTGAAGTGTCTTTATATTAATACAGTATAACATGTTACGATCATGTGTTCCTGAAGTGTCTTTATATTAATACAGTATAACATGTTATCATCATGTGTTCCTGAAGTGTCTTTATATTAATACAGTATAACATGTTACCATCATGTGTTCCTGAAGTGTCTTTATATGAATACAGTATAACATGTTACCATCATGTGTTCCTGAAGTGTCTTTATATGAATACAGTATAACTAACATGTTAGTAACGCAGGTGCTGTGGGGTCCAGTAGAACCACAGACATGTGTTGATGTTTACATAATGAAGAACCTACCTATCAACATGCTGCTCCGGTGCTCCGTGTCTCCGACAGTGTGTAGCTTCAGCTTCTCTCTCGGTTCTCTCGCTTCTCTTGCTTCTCTCTCGGTTCTCTCGCTTCTCTTGCTTCTCTCTCGGTTCTCTCGGTTCTCTCTGCTTCTCTCTCGGGTCTCTCTGCTTCTCTCTCGGTACTCTCTCGGTTCTCTCTCGGTTCTCTCTCGGTCAGGTGCACCCGGTCCCGTTACTATTAGCCTGTTAGCCTGTTAGCTTTAGCCTGTCAGACAACAGCTGATGGGATGACGTCAAGTTAGCCTGTTAGCTCCGTTAGCTCCAGCTGCAGATCAGCGGCTCTCCTGCAGTCACACTGTGTGTCCCGGGTCTGTTTACCGGGTCAGTGAACCGGGTCAGTACTGGGTGTGTCCCGGGTCAGTGACAGGACGGTACCGGGTCAGTACCGGGTCAGTACCGGGTCTGTAGTCCGGGTAACGGTCCGGTTCCTCTGTGTCCTCGCGGCTCTCAGCAGCTGCTGTCAGTCACCGGACACCGGGCTCTGCGCATGCGCAGTGAAGGGCCATGCTGAGCATGAGACTGGACTGAAAGACCTTTATAATACCTTCATATTTAATACCTTCATATATACTATAATACCTTCATATATAATATAATATCTTCATATTTACTATAATACCTTCATATTTACTATAATAACTTTATATATAATACTGTAGTGCCGATAAAAGGGAGTCGGAGGCGGGGTATTCAGAATGGACTTCCACACTTTATTATCCATTAATAACTCTCAGGTAAGTACATGTGCTGCATTGTATGATAAGCTAGCATCAATAACCTCAAACCCCGGTACCCTCACTAACGAGTCCGGGTTGCAACACAACAATCACAATGGTGAATTATGTCCCATAACGTGTCACCACACAAGCCCCCCCAGAATTCACCCATAAACAAAATCCGCGTGGCGGGGCGGAACGACAGGTCGACCCCCACGACTCCTGAGCACGGGAGTCGGGAAAACGACCTCCGCATATGCGGCCTCCGGGAGAGGCGAGACCGGAACAACGGGCCTCAAGTCAGTGACAGGGACCAAGGCCGGGGGACGCCCCCGTCGCGGAGGTCGTGCCAGCACCACCGGCTGGCCCAAATCCAAATGGGCCGCCTTCAACCGGTCTACAGAAACGCGCTCGGCCTTACCACCCAGGTCGACCACGAAGTTCTTGTCCCCGTGCTCCAAAACACGGAAAGGTCCGTCGTAAGGAGGCCGTAGAGGACCCCTGTGCGCATCGTGCCGTATGAAAACGTGCTCCGCCGAGCGGAGATCCGCGGGAACCCGGAACACCTGAGTACCATGTTGGGCAGTAGGAATCGGAGCAAAAGTCTCGGCGGTGTCCTGCAGGCAAACCCGCTGTGCCGACGCCGACCAGGAAACCGATGCGTTAGGGAGGAAATCCCCTGGAACTCTCAGCGGCTGGCCGTAGACCATCTCAGCCGTGGAACACTGCAGATCTTCCTTGGGCGCGGTCCGCAGGCCCAGCATCACCCAAGGCAGCTTGTCGACCCAATTTCCGTCCTTCAGGCCGGCTCTGAGCGCTGCCTTCATGGAGCGATGGAAACGTTCACAGAGGCCGTTAGCCTGAGGGTGATAAGCGGTTGTCCTGTGAAGCTTAACCCCCAGACCACACGCCACGGCGTTCCAGAGCTCAGACGTGAACTGCGCACCCCGGTCAGAGGAAATGTCCGACGGGGTGCCAAAACGACACACCCACGTCGCAATGAAAGCCCGGGCTATGTCAGCCGCCGACGTCGACGCGAGAGGAACCGCCTCCGGCCAACGGGTCGTCCTGTCCACCATGGTGAGGAGGTAGGAAAAACCCTGAGAGGAAGGCAATGGACCCACTAGGTCGACGTTGACGTGGTCAAACCTCCTCTCCGGCACCATGAAACGTTCCAAAGGAGCTTTTGTGTGGCGATGCACCTTAGCGCGCTGACAAGCCACGCACTCACCAGCCCAAGTCCTCACGTCCTTTTTCAGTCCCCGCCAAACGAACTTCGCGGCCACCAAGCGCACCGAAGGCTTACCGCCGGGGTGGGACAGGTCGTGCACCGCCTCGAAAACGGAGCGCCTCCAACCGGCGGGAACGACCGGCCGCGGCAGGCCTGTGGAGACGTCGCAGAGGAGAGTAACGCCTGCGTCACCGAAAACCACGTCCTCCAAACGCAGCCCCAAGCTGTCCTCCTTTAGGGCCTGTACGCCGGGGTCCGTGACCTGGTCCGCCGCCATGCGGGTATAGTCCAGGCCCAACTGCACGGCCCCGATGACGACCCTGGAGAGGCAATCTGCGACCAGGTTCGATTTGCCAGCCACGTGCTTAATGTCTGTGGTGAACTCCGAGATGTAAGACAGCTGCCGCTGCTGGCGTGCAGACCAAGGCTCAGCCACTTTTGCCATGGCGAACGTGAGCGGCTTGTGGTCGACAAACGCCGTGAATTCACGGCCTTCCAGCAAAAAACGGAAGTGCCGCACGGCAAGCCAAAGTCCAAGGAGCTCTCGGTCAAAAGCGCTGTACCTGCGTTCCCTGGGCGTCAGCTGACGGCTGAAAAAGGCGAGCGGCTGCCAAGCGCCATCCACCCACTGCTCGTGCACCGCACCAACGGCGTAGTCCGATGCGTCTGTGGTAATGGAGATGGGAGCCGTGGGCGATGGGTGTGCCAGCAAAGCCGCTTGAGCCAACGCGGTCTTGACCTCAGTAAAAGCGACCTCCGCTTCTGCTGTCCAGTCGATCGCCTGGACGGGGGTCTTGCCTTTCAAAGCCTCATACAGCGGCCGCATGATGTGGGCGGCTCGGGCGATGAAACGGTGGTAGAACGTCACCATCCCCAGGAACTCCCGGAGCGACCGGGCTGTGAGCGGGCGAGGAAAAGCCGCAACAGCCTCCACCTTCGCCGGCAGAGGTGCCGCTCCGCCCTTGGTGACGCGGTGCCCGAGGAAGTCAATGTCAGACACCCCGAACTGGCACTTTGCAGGATTGATAATTAATCCATGTTCGTCGAGCCGCGTGAAAAGGGATCGGAGGTGGGACAGGTGCTCCTCCACTGAAGCGCTGGCGACGAGTATGTCGTCCAGGTAAACGAACACAAACGGCAGGTCCCGCAGCACCGAATCCATCAGGCGCTGGAACGTCTGAGCGGCATTCTTGAGTCCAAAAGGCATCCGCAGGAACTCAAAAAGTCCAAAAGGCGTTATCACTGCTGTCTTGGGAATGTCCAGGGGGTGCATGGGCACCTGGTGGTATCCACGCACCAGGTCCACTTTAGAAAACACCCTCGCACCGGCCAGATGCGCCGAAAAGTCCTGAATGTGCGGCACCGGATAACGGTCAGGCGTAGTGGCGTCGTTGAGTCGGCGGTAATCCCCGCACGGGCGGAAACCGCCGTTCGGCTTGGGAACGACGTGCAGAGGAGAGGCCCAAGGACTGTCGGAGCGGCGGACGATGCCCAGGCGCTCCATGGTTGCAAACTCCGCCCTCGCTACAGCTAGCTTAGAAGGGTTCAACCGCCGGGCCCTGGCGTAGACAGGGGGACCTTCGGTAGTGACGTGGTGCTCCACGCCATGCTTGGTGGTGAGCGCAGAGAAGGTGGGCAGCGACAGGTCTGGAAACTCGGCCAACAGTCTGAGAAAAATGTCCGACCCCGACAGCGAGCCCGACAGCCCGTCGTACGCTGCGCTGCCGAGTGTGCACACAAGAGAGGAAAACGTCAAGGCATCAACCAAGCGTTTATTCTTAACGTCCACTAAGAGTCCATGAGCACACAAAAAATCTGCCCCGAGGAGGGGAAAAGAAATGTCCGCTGTCACAAAATCCCAGCTGAAACGCTGTCCTCCGATGCACAAACACATAGGCCTCACGCCGTACGTGCGAATGGGACCGCCGTTAGCCGTCGTCAACCGCGGTCCGTGCCCTCCCCGAGCGACGTCTTCCCTCGACGCGGGAACCACACTCCGTTGAGCGCCCGTGTCACACAGAAACAGGCTCCCCGAAATGCTGTCGCTGACAAAGAGAAGCCTGCACGTGCCGCCGACGCTCAGGGCCACTACTGAGCGCCGGCACCTCCGTTTCCCGGAGGTTTGTAGCTGCATGGAGCGACGCACTTCTTCGCCATTGTCCCGAAACGTGCGTGGTAAAAACACTCTCCGGTGTCTCCACGCCGGCTTGACATTGCCGCGTCCGGCCTCCGCCATGCCGTCTTGACCGTAGATGGGCCGCTGAGCGTCACAGCTAACGCCTCTGCACCGGGCTGTTGTGTAGCCAGGAAAAAACGGTCCGCTTCCTCAGCCAAGGCACGGGGCTCCGTGACGGTTGTGTTGGCCAGCGCCGTCTGGACCCGGGAAGGCAAGTGGCGTAGGAAAATCTCCATGAACAAAATCTGGGGATCTTCCCCCCCTAGCAGATTTAGCATTTTCTCCATGAGATGAGACGGTCTGCTGTCCCCCAGGCCTTGAATGTCTAGAATCTGGCGGGCTCTCTCCTTAGCAGATAAGCTAAATGTCTTAAGGAGGAGAGCCTTAATCGCCTCATATTTGCCATGGTGCGGGGGAGCAGCGATAAATCCCACCAACCTGGATGAAGTGGAGCTTCCCAGCGCTGCCACTACATGGTAGTACTTCAAGTCCCCATCACGGACTTGTCTGCAGGCGAAATGCGCTTCCACGTGGGCGAACCATGCTGCCGCGGCGTGCTCCCAAAACTCCGGCAACTTTACAAAAACATTGCTATCAGCCATGTTCAATGAGTCTTCGGAAACTTTCGCGAAAACGTCAGGGTCACCAGTGTAGTGCCGATGAAAGGGAGTCGGAGGCGGGGTATTCAGAATGGACTTCCACACTTTATTATCCATTAAACTCTCAGGTAAGTACATGTGCTGCATTGTATGATAAGCTAGCAATAACCTCAAACCCCGGTACCCTCACTAACGAGTCCGGGTTGCAACACAACAATCACAATGGTGAATTATGTCCCCATAACGTGTCACCACAATACCTTCATATATACTATAATACCTTCATATATACTATAAACAGGCTTCCTCAAAGTCCGGACTCCGGTCCGGATCCGGACCGAACCACAACTGTCTCTGGACTCTGAGCAAATTATACTTTTCATATGTATTATCTGTATTATCTGTATTATCTGTGTTATCTGCGAGACATCGCCACAACGCAACGAGTCAAAATTCTCCGCTATGTCCACTGTAAACAGTGCTCTGCATGTCCGACTGTTCCAATGTCTGTGTGTGTCTATCAACGCATTGGTCCAATCACATTCAGCATCCCGTCAGCGTTTTTGTCCCCCACCAACAGTCTGCAAATCAGAGGCAGAGTAGGCGGGTCTTCGCGGAATGCGGGTGGGAAAAATGCGTGTCTCGTCTCTCCCCAGCTGCCACCCCAGTTGGCAGCTTTGTTTTGAAAGAAAAGTTGTGGCTCATCGGACATTTATGAGAGAAAGTCTCTAATGTCCGAGTGCAAGTGAATGCAGCACAAGACGCACGTCTTGTAACCCCTCCCCCGGCCCTGGCGCGAGCGTGGAAATATGATTGGCGGCGATTTCATTTGAACGGGACGGTGCAAAACGAGAAGCATTCGGACCCAAGTACTGAAGGAATGAGGTGCGGTCTACAATGACAGAGAAGAGCCTGTCAGTTTGGCTGCACTCAGCATTGAATCAAAACGCACTAAAGCTGTTGATCTTAATCAGTTTGTGAGGCGTTTCGCTGAACAAAATGGTAATCGCCGCATTCAGCTGTAATAAACATGTCAACTTGATGCTCTGCTCACGGATGAGCATACAAAACTGTTAAGATGATGACCTTACGTGTGTAAATATATTTTTTCTCTGTGGGGTCTGCCCCCAAAAAACAGTTTTAAGTCCTGAGAAAGTCAAATAAGACGGTGTGTCAAACTACACTGCCCAGCCAACAGAAAGTAACCACTTTGATTTAACTAGGCCAGTAGGTAAGGACTTTCCACTGGATAATAACTGAAGTATAAAAGAATGCATGACTGAAGTGTTTGAAGGCAAACAAAAAGAGGAAATAACAGGTCAAATCAAGCAAATCCCCCTGATTCCACAGCAACCAGAAGAACATAAATACTGGCTGGTGATTTGATTAATCAGCTTTGTGATGGAATACAAAATGCACAGTGCATTTCCTTAGCCGTGGATGAGTCTACTGACACCACTGACAATGCTCAGTTGCTGGTGTTTGTGAGCTTTTATGATGAGGCAAAGGGGGAGTTTGTTGAAGATGTGTTGGGCCTGACGAACCTCAGTGGACACACAAGGGGGAAGACATTTAGAAAGCAATAATGGGACTGCTGAATGAAAGAGGGTGCAGCTCTTACACTGCGACTCTGAGGGATCAAGCACAGACACAATAACAATGAAAACTGCTGCATACAGATTATTTTTGTTTTTGCAACCTCGTGTTAAGAATCTTGTTGCAATTGTTTAAAAGTTTGAATGACCGTAATAAACGGACCTTTGTCTTATTGAAAAATGTCTTTGGACCTTTAAGATTTGTATTTGAGTACCCCTGCTATATACCTTCATATATACTATAATACCTTCATATATACTATATACCTTCATATATACTATAATACCTTCATATATACAATACTACCTTCATATTTACTATAATACCTTCATATATACTATAATACCTTTATATATACTATAATACCTTCATATATTACTATACCTTCATATATACTAATACCTTCATATACAAACTACCCATATACTATAATACCTTCATATATACTATAATACCTTTATATATACTATAATACCTTCATATATACTATAATACCTTCATATATACTATACCTTCATATATTACATAATACTTCATATATACTATAATACCTTCATATATACTATAATACCTTCATATATACTATAATACCTTCATATATACTATAATACCTTCATATATACTATATACCTTCATATATACTATATACCTTCATATATACTATAATACCTTCATATATACTATAATACCTTCATATATACTATAATACCTTTATATATACTATAATACCTTCATATATACTATAATACCTTCATATATACTACCTTCATATATACTATAATACCTTCATATATACTATAATACCTTCATATATACTATAATACCTTCATATATACTATAATACCTTCATATATACTATATACCTTCATATATACTATATACCTTCATATGTACTATAATACCTTCATATATACTATACTACCTTCATATATACTATAATACCTTCATATATACTATAATACCTTCATATATACTATACTACCTTCATATATACTATACTACCTTCATATATAATACCTTCATATATACTATAATACCTTCATATATACTATACTACCTTCATATATACAATAACATCTTCATATATACTATACTACCTTCATATATACTATAATATCTTCATATATACTATACTACCTTCATATATACTATATACCTTCATATATACTATATACCTTCATATATACTATAATACCTTCATATATACTATAATATCTTCATATATAATATACTACCTTCATATATACTATATACCTTCATATATACTATAATACCTTCATATATACTATACTACCTTCATATATACAATAACATCTTCATATATACTATAATACCTTCATATATACTATACTACCTTCATATATACTATATACCTTCATATATACTATAATACCTTCATATATACTATACTACCTTCATATATACTATATACCTTCATATATACTATAATACCTTCATATATACTATAATACCTTCATATATACTATAATACCTTCATATATACTATAATATCTTCATATATACTATAATACCTTCATATATACTATACTACCTTCATATATACTATAATATCTTCATATATACAATACTACCTTCATATATACTATATACCTTCATATATACTATACTACCTTCATATATACTATAATACCTTCATATCAGAGGTCTCGTTAACCGAATATTTTCCGTCTATGACGGAATTTTTCCAAGAATGACGGAAAAATCTGAAAGCAGTCCGTCATTTTGACAGATTAGAACACAACTCGGAACAGCGCCAAAATGTCCACCAGCGGCCCACATTATATTACATCCTTAGTGGCCAGGTAGACTGAGGGCCATCTACTGTACTCTACTGTACTGTAACTATTATTTAGTAATTCACACCCCTGTCCAGTTGGTGGCGAGTGTGTGCATATTAAGTAGCTATTGTCTAGTCTTGTATTTGACCTCGTTGATTACCTCGTTGTTTAACCGGCTTTAGCAATCGCAAAATGTCACGGCAGCTGAGTGTCCGAAGCAGCAGAGGGACAAGCGAGTGGCAAGGAGTTGAAGCGGGAGTACCGGGTTCAGTGGGAGCAAGAGTTTAAGGCTGAGGAGGGAAGATGGCAAAATGTTTTTTGCAATCTCCCTTGATGCGTTTGACTACGCACAAGCGGGCACCAGTCCCAGTTTAAATCCATGCGGCCCAGGAGGAAGGCCTGAGTTCAGGCTAGGCTACAGCAGGTCAATTGAGTTGTTCTTGTAAATGTTTTGTTCATATTTTAATTGTAATTGTCTCATTTCAAACAATGGCAATCATTCATATTCGTGTTGACATGAAAAGTGACCGCACGGTCGGAGTCTCTGTTCATCTTTTTTTTTCTCCATGTCTTTAAAAGTTCTGTATGAATCATTAAAAAAAGGAATGAATGAACATGTGCTGCTTAGTACCCAAACATAAATATTAAATATGTCTCATCATTAAAACATGAAAAATAAAATGACGGGTAATAATGGATTATGACGGAGATTTTACGATCCTGTCCGTCAAAATGACGGACAACGAAAAAGTCTAACGCAACCACTGCTTCATATATACTATAATACCTTCATATATACTATACTACCTTCATATATACTATACTACCTTCATATATACTATACTATCTTCATATATAATACCTTCATATATACTATAATACCTTCATATATACTATACTACCTTCATATATACTATACTACCTTCATATATACTATACTATCTTCATATATAATACCTTCATATATACCTTCATATATACTATAATACCTTCATATATAATACCTTCATATATACTATAATACCTTCATATATAATACCTTCATATATACTATAATACATTCATATATACTATACTACCTTCATATATACTATACTACCTTCATATATACTATAATACATTCATATATACTATAATACCTTCATATATAATACCTTCATATATACTATACTACCTTCATATATAATACCTTCATATATACCTTCATATATACTATACTACCTTCATATATACTATACTACCTTCATATATACTATACTACCTTCATATATACTATACTACCTTCATATATACTATAATACCTTCATATATACTACCTTCATATATACTATAATACCTTCATATATACTACCTTCATATATACTATACTACCTTCACAGACAGCCTTTGGACGAGCCCCCATATGTTACGGCCACAGCCTCTGCTCCGCTGTAGTGGCTCGCGCTGAGACACGCAACAACCAGCACTTGGTAACCAGCATTTATTATTATGGAGCCAAACGGGAAAGAAGGTCTGGAGGACTGGCCAAAAAAGAACCAAAGGAAGGAGGGAGCCCGAGCCAGCCACACCAGGGGCCGTAGGACCCAGAGCTCCCCCCCCCAACCAAAAGTCAAGCGTAAACCCTATGGGAACAAAATAAAGCCGCGAAAACTGGTCTACCAGGTCCTCCAGCCTAAACATAAACACATCTACAGCACACACAATTTAGGTCTTTAAAGGAGAGGGTCTCCCGGCCTCAGGAGAGGCTTAGCTCAAACCCCACTACATAACAAAAGGTCTTTAAAGGAGAGGGTCTCCCGGCCTCAGGAGAGGCTTAGCTCAAACCCCACTACATAACAAAAGGTCTTTAAAGGAGAGGGTCTCCCGGCCTCAGGAGAGGCTTAGCTAAAACCCCACTACATAACAAAAGGTCTTTAAAGGAGAGGGTCTCCCGGCGAGAGATCCTTCTCCTCCAGCTTCTCTTTATATATCCACGACTGAGTCGTAGGGCAGAGGCGGAGCCAGGGGCAGACCAGGTGCACCTGGGCAGAGGCGGAGCCAGGGGCAGACCAGGTGCACCTGGGCAGAGGCGGAGCCAGGGGCAGACCAGGTGCAGCTGGGCAGAGGCGGAGCCAGGGGCAGACCAGGTGCACCTGGGCAGAGGCGGAGCCAGGGGCAGACCAGGTGCACCTGGGCAGAGGCGGAGCCAGGGGCAGACCAGGTGCACCTGGGCAGAGGGAGGGGAGCACGTAACAACTATAATACCTTTATCTATACATTCTATAATATCTTAACAATAACAAACAATAATTTAAAGATGTTCTTTAATTTATTCAGAATAAATATACTATATAAGGTTATATATAAATTAGGGCTGTCAGTCGATTCAAATAGTTAATCGCAAATTAATCGCACATTTTTTATCTGTTCTAAATGAACCTCAGAGGGATCTTATCAACATATGAGAGGACAGATAGGCTTTATGCAAATGTTCGTTTATTATCATTTGAACAATGACAAATATTCTCATGAATATTGAACACAACAACCTGTGTGTGTGTGTGTGTGTGTGTGTGTGTGTGGTGTGTGTGTGTGTGTGTGTGTGTGTGTGTGTGTGTGGGTCAGAATAATGCGCTGTGACCCCGAGGTGACTCGTCACTGAGTGAAGTCCAATAGTCTCCGGTGAGCGCCACTGTGGAAGTCTTTCTTAAATCCTCCTCTACTTCCGCTTCTTGGACTTCATACAAGTTGTGTGTTTCCGACACAGTGGCTCTGGAAGGCAATCCATGAGTGCAGTCGTTGGATGCGACCGAATGATATCACGCAGCCCCTCGTCCTCCACGAGCTGGAGCCCCTCGTCCTCACGAGCTGCAGCCCCTCGTCCTCCGAAGCTGCAGCCCCTCGTCCTCCACGAGCTGGAGCCCCTCGTCCTCACGAGCTGGAGCCCTCGTCCTCCACGAGCTGCAGCCCCTCGTCCTCCACGAGCTGCAGCCCCTCGTCCTCCACGAGCTGGAGCCCCTCGTCCTCCACGAGCTGGAGCCCCTCGTCCTCCACGAGCTGGAGCCCCTCGTCCTCCACGAGCTGCAGCCCTCGTCCTCCACGAGCTGCAGCCCCTCGTCCTCCACGAGCTGCAGCCCTCGTCCTCCACGAGCTGGAGCCCCTCGTCCTCCACGAGCTGCAGCCCCTCGTCCTCCACGAGCTGGAGCCCCTCGTCCTCCACGAGCTGCAGCCCCTCGTCCTCCACGAGCTGGAGCCCCTCGTCCTCCACGAGCTGGAGCCCCCCATTTAGCCATCTTTGTTTCCAGGCGTCTCCCCCGCACACTTTCAAGTGTCCAGGCGTCTCCCCCGCACACTTTCAAGTGTCCAGGCCGCACATTTTCAAGTGTCCAGGCGTCTCCCCCGCACACTTTCAAGTGTCCAGGCGTCTCCCTTGCACACTTTCAAGTGTCCAGGCGTCTCCCCCGCACACTTTCAAGTGTCCAGGCGTCTCCCCCGCACACTTTCAAGTGTCCAGGCGTCTCCCCCGCACACTTTCAAGTGTGGTCTGCCAGCAGGAGCGGCCTGTCGGCATCAGCAGTGTGCTTGAATTGTATAGACGGTATTTTAAACTCGACGCGCTCTGAAACTACGGGGCGGCCGAGGACAAAAAATGCACATGCGTTAATCGCGTTATTAACGCGTTAACTTGACAGCCCTAATATAAATATATATATAAATCACATGACCACAGAAAACTGTTAAAATTATAACTTTATTTTTACAAACGGTTCGGCCTCCTGCCATCTCAGACTCAGATCTGCAGGTATTTACACACGGATAGCAGACTGTTAGCAACCTGTTAGCAACCTGTTAGCAGACTGTACACACTCTGCTGATACACACTGCTGATACACACTCTGTTGATACACACTCTGTTGATACACACTCTGCTGATACACACTCTGTTGATACACACTCTGTTGATACACACTCTGTGCTGATACACACTCTGCAGAAACACAGTGCTGATACACACTCTGCTGATACACACTCTGTGCTCATACACACACACTTTATTCCCTTAGAACACGCTCGGTAACAAACAGGCTTCTTGACGTCCAGACTAAAAAAACTGTACAGAGATCAGGAGGTCACCATCATCCTCATCATCTTCTTCATCATCACACGCATGCAGAGTACTACAACTACGGGTCAAACACAGGCTCTTAAAACACGCAAGGCAGAACACAGAGGAGATATTAAACAGCGATAACCATCAGAAATATATCAGAGGTATAAGAAGAAGAAAAGCAGGAAGATCATTCAGAAAACGCCTCGTCTGTTTCAGACCAGCAGACAGGCTGTCATATTGCCTTAGAGTGAGGTCAGTCCATTACACTGAAAGCATCCAGGAAGTACCCTGTACCAGAGAGTCCAGGGAGTACCCTATACCAAAGAGTCCAGGAAGTACCCTGTACCACAGAGTCCAGGAAGTACCCTGTACCAGAGTCCAGGAAGTACCCTGTACCACAGAGTCCAGGAAGTACCCTGCACCAGAGTCCAGGAAGTTCACTGTACCAGAGTCCAGGTAGTACCCTGTACCACAGAGTCCAGGAAGTACCCTGTACCACAGAGTCCAGGAAGTACCCTGCACCAGAGTCCAGGAAGTTCACTGTACCAGAGTCCAGGAAGTACCCTGTACCACAGAGTCCGGGAAGTACCCTGTACCACAGAGTCCAGGAAGTACCCTGTACCACAGAGTCCAGGAAGTACCCTGCACCAGAGTCCAGGAAGTTCACTGTACCAGAGTCCAGGAAGTACCCTGTACCACAGAGTCCAGGAAGTACCCTGTACCACAGAGTCCAGGGAGTACCCTGTTCAAGAGATGCTAGTTGTATTGTGCTGCTAGCCGTCAGTAGCTAGTCGTCAGTAGCTAACCGTCAGTAGCTAGCCGTCAGTAGCTAACCGTCAGTAGCTAGCCGTCAGTAGCTAGCCGTCAGTAGCTAGCTTTCACGTTGATTTTCCTGAGCTGGATCAGGTGCATTTAGATTGTGTTTGTTATTGTAGCGTAATGCTATGCTAGCTGTACTTTCACAATATGAGTAAAACAATACAATGAATTTATCTTCCCATGATGCAACAGGACACACAATGAGAGACAGACGGCGCCACCTAGCTGCAGAGTGAAGGCACAGCAGGGATAAATAGGTATAAATAGGACTTACAGTATGTACATGTAATAAGTTAGTAACTAGCTAACACACACACACACACACACACATACATACACACGCACACACACACATACACACACACGCACACACACTCACACACACACGCACACACGCGAACACACTCCCCACGTTTCAAGATTGTTTTACCGTCTTTTAGTTTCAGTGAAATGGAGTCTCTGAGGCTGAATCTGATCTGTTGTTGAGGCGAGTTAGCATGTTAGCATGTTAGCATGTTAGCATCATCGCTAGCTGGTGAAAGCAGAGGGTTCAATTATAAACACCGTCTTAACATGCTTTGTTTTCTGTTCATTACACCTGTTAGCAAAAATACATTGACTTCCAGACCAGCGAACAGGAAGTGCTTCATGTGATCACAGTCTACACCAAGTAAACCTGAGAGCAGAGGAAGACTGGAGGGGGTTCTGGACCAGGTAGATGGTTCTGGACCAGGTAGATGGTTCTGGACCAGGTAGATGGTTCTGGACCAGGTTGATGGTTCTGGATCAGGTTGATGGTTCTGGACCAGGTTGATCGTTCTGGACCAGGTTGATGGTTCTGGACCAGGTAGATGGTTCTGGATCAGGTTGATGGTTCTGGATCAGGTTGATGGTTCTGGACCAGGTAGATGGTTCTGGATCAGGTTGATGGTTCTGGACCAGGTAGATGGTTCTGGATCTGTTATTGCTGGCTTCAGTAGTATAAAAAACACCCAGCATGTCAGAGATCAGCAGGTCGATTATAAAAACTACAAAGTGTGCTTAGTGAGTCCCCACAGAGCAGAGGACTCTGGGTAACGTAGTGAAGGCAACAGGCGGTGCTCTCTGATTGGTGGATTGTCAATTCAGGTTTGGTTCGAATGCTGCTGCAAAAACTTGATCTCCTGAGAGTGACTATAAAAACTCACACACACACACACACACACACACACACACACACACACACACACACACACACAGGAAGACACAGTGTTAACAGAGTTTCTGTCTCTGAGCTTCTTAGTCCTCTTCTTCCTCAGCAAGGAGTCAGAGGTCATCAGAGGTCATCAGAGGTCAGTGACCTTGTTCTCCACCAGGGCGGCGACCTGCTGTAGCCGATAGGCCAACTGCATCTTCTGACCTGAGGCGTCCTCCTCCAGAGACAGGATGATCTGACAGACAGGTGAGAGAGAAACAGGTGAGGAGAGACAGGTGAGAGAGAGACAGGTGAGAGTGACAGGTGAGGGGAGACAGGTAAGAGAGAGACAGTTGACAGAGAGACAGGTGAGAGAGAGACAGGTGAGAGAGAGACAGGTGAGGGGAGACAGGTGAGAGAGAGACAGGTGAGACAGACAGGTGAGAGAGAGACAGGTGAGAGAGAGACAGTTGACAGAGAGACAGGTGAGAGAGAGACAGGTGAGATAGAGACAGTTGACAGAGAGACAGGTGAGGGGAGACAGGTGAGAGAGAGACAGGTGAGAGTAAGGTGAGACAGACAGGTGAGAGAGACAGGTGAGAGAGAGACAGTTGACAGAGAGACAGGTGAGAGAGAGACAGGTGAGAGAGAGACAGTTGAGAGAGAGACAGGTGTGAGAGAGAGACAGTGTGAGAGAGAGACAGGTGAGAGAGAGACAGGTGAGAGACAGACAGGTGAGAGAGAGACAGGTGAGAGAGAGACAGGTGAGAGAGAGACAGGTGTGAGAGAGAGACAGGTGAGAGAGAGAGACAGGTGAGAGAGAGACAGGTGAGAGAGAGACAGGTGAGAGAGAGACAGGTGAGAGAGAGACAGGTGAGAGAGAGACATTTTGAATGAGAAATCAAAGTGTGTGTTACCTGGTCGTAATATTTGTTGATGTACTTGTAGAGTTCATGGAGAGCAACAAGAGTGTTCATCTCTGAGGCAAAGCTTTGCTGAAATGTAGAAACATATGGAATTATTTCAGTATTTAGAATATAAATTGAATAAACTTGTATATACTTATTTATTTACTGCATGTATCTTTATATTATCAAGAAGTGTATCACGAGTAGTTGTACTCAGTAACATGTTGTGTTTCTTACCCCGGAGAGTTCAGTCAGAGTGGAGTTCATCTCCTGATAACACCCTGAGGCTGAGCTGTGGATATCACTGTAATACCTACACACACACACACACACACACACACACACACACACACACACACACACACACACACACACACACACACACACACACACCACACACACACACACCCACACACACACACACAACACACACACACACACACACACACCCACACACACATTATAGCATGTTCCTTCACATTTGAAATGATTGTCCATAGTTCATAGCCCTGGAGCTCTCACCTCTCCACCAGCTGCTTGTATCGGGGGATCTCTCTGGCATACAGCAGCTTGTTCACAGGAGAGTCCTGATTGGACAGAAAGTCAGAATGAGGTCACATGACAGACAGGCAGACCAAGCCCCCAGGAAGTGCTCCGGACTCTGAGGAAAATATTCGTAGTGGCCAAACGGCGGTACTACAACGTCCGTATCAGTCCGTGACGTCACTGGGCCCAGAAAGACTTAAGGTTGTAAAATGCACTAACAGCCGAATCTAGATTTATTTTCTCAAATCAAATCAAGTTTTATTTATAAGCACATTTAAAAGCGATTTTTGGTCGAGCCAAAGGTCTGTACATGTAATAAAAACATTACTACAATCACAATAAAAGACAATAATTTACAACAGAAATATAAAAAACTAAAACTCAGGGAAATGTCAGGAGTCGTGCTCCGCTCTGACAGAAGGCCAGGGGAGAAGAAGTGAGTCTTCAGTGAGGGTTTAAAACCCCTAGGGTCTGGGCCGACCTCACATGGAGGGGCAGAGTGTTCCAGAGCCTGGGGCCAGCTGCTGCGAAGGCTCGGTGCCCTCGGGTTTTGAGCCTGGTCTTGGGCACTATCAGCAGCAGCTGGTCAGCAGACCTTAAAGCTCTGGGGTGTAGCGCTGGAGGAGTTCTGCTATACAGGCCGGAGCCAGCCCATTCAGGGCTTTGGAAACTAATAAAAGGATTTTAAAATCAATTCTGAACCGAACTGGAAGCCGGTGCAGAGAGGCCAGAGTTGGGGTGATGTGGTCACGCTTTTTATGGCCAGTGAGAAGACGTGCAGCTGCGCTCTGAACTAGCTGCACTGAGAAGCGACGGTCTGTCCGGTAGGACCTGAACCATGTAAAGGCAGAGCCTGTGATGCCTGCGGACTGTTCAAGCCGTGACAACAGGATGCCACGGTCCACAGTGTCAAAGGCCGCTGTCAGGTCCAACAGCACCAGGACAGCTGGGCTACCTGAGTCGGCGGCTAGGAGCAGACCATTAAAAACTCTTAAAAGGGCTGTTTCAGTGCTGTGCATGGGTTTGAAGCCAGACTGAAACTTTTCATGGATTCCATGCGTGGTTAAGAACGACTGTAGCTGGACATAGACTACTCGCTCCAGGGCTTAAGATAAAAAAGGTAGCTGGGAGATGGGCCTAAAATTTGCCAGAATGGAGGGGTCGAGATTTTTCTTTTTAAGTAGTGGCTGCACCACGGCATGTTTGAAGGCAGCTGGGACACATCCTGAGCTAAGAGAGGTGTTTATTAGTAATAAAATACTTGCTCCAACTGATTTGAAAACATCTCTGAGAAGGCGAGAGGGAATGCTGTCTGAGGTGCAGTTTGTCGGCCGCAGGTGCTTGACTACATCCGAGAGAGAAGAGAGGGATCAGGCTCAAAGTGGTCGAGGACAGCAGGGCACAGAGGGAGCAGGATCTGGGGTAGCATTAGTGTGGGCTAGCCTAAGAGCAGATACTTTTAAAAAAATGTAAGAAACTTATCACAGAGAGTATTCATTCTACTGAGCCGAGAGCAGGACCGGGGCGGGGCTTAATGGCAGGAGGCGGGGCTTAAGGGAAACTCAACTGCGCCGATGGGTAATCTGTGACGTTTTGAGGCCATTTTGTCCTCATGCGCCAATGAGCAGCTCTCATAGGAATGCACAAGCCCCGCCTCCAGTTCTTATGGAGGTAGGCAGGCAGACAGACAGACAGGCAGGCAGGCAGACAGGCAGGCAGGCAGGCAGGCAGGCAGGCAGGCAGACAGGCAGACAGACAGACAGACAGGTCTTACCCGCCCCACTTTGTGCTCCGAGGTGGTACAGGAGTCGATGAAGGTCTGAGCGATGACAGACAGCACGGCGTCGATGCTGTCGGTCACCTGAACATCCAGAACAAACTGAGGGTTCTTCAGGATGTTCACCCAGAACCTGAGAGGGAGACTGAGAGACAGACAGGCAGACAGACAGACAGACAGGCAGACAGACAGGAAGTCAGGTTTCTGTCCAAATGTGACAATCATTTTAACTGAAGCACTTACAAAGGATTAGGCTGTTAGGATATCACTGCAGAAGAAGAGAGGTCTGTGTGAGTATGTGTGTGTGTGTGAGTGTGAGTGTGTGAGTGTGAGTGTGTGTGTGAGTGACAGGTGTGTCCAGACCTGTTGGTCTTCCAGATGTGGACGTCTCAGGGTCGTCGATGCCGTGTTTCTCCGCCATGTCGTCCAGGAAGTCGAAGAAGAAGCGGACAGCGATGGGAGGAGGACGTTTCGTGCTGAGGATCGCCACGAAGACATCGTCCACGAACTTCTGCAGCGTCCCTACAGAGAGACAGACAGGTGGGAGGTCAGAGTCACCTGGGCAGGTACATCTCAGGTGTGTTACCTTTATGGACAGGTTAACTCAGGTGTGTTACCTTCATGGACAGGTTAACTCAGGTGTGTTACCTTCATGGACAGGTTAACTCAGGTGTGTTACCTTATGGACAGGTTAACTCAGGTGTGTTACCTTCATGGACAGGTTAACTCAGGTGTCCGGTTAACTCAGTGTGTTACCTTATGGACAGGTTAAACTCAGGTGTCGGTAACTCAGGTGTGTTACCTTCATGGACCGGTTTAACTCAGGTGTGTTACCCATGGACCGGTAGATCTCAGGTGTGTTACCTTCACTGACAGGTAGATCTCAGGTGTGTTACCTTCACTGACAGGTAGATCTCAGGTGTGTTACCTTCATGGACAGCAGGAGGGTCAGGTAGATCTCAGGTGTGTTACCTTCATGGACAGCAGGAGGGTCAGGTAGATCTCAGGTGTGTTACCTTCACTGACCGGTAGATCTCAGGTGTGTTACCTTCATGGACAGGTAGATCTCAGGTGTGTTACCTTCACTGACAGGTAGATCTCAGGTGTGTTACCTTCATGGACAGGTAGATCTCAGGTGTGTTACCTTCATGGACAGGTAGATCTCAGGTGTGTTACCTTCATGGACAGGTAGATCTCAGGTGTGTTACCTTCATGGACAGGTAGATCTCAGGTGTGTTACCTTCATGGACAGGTAGATCTCAGGTGTGTTACCTTCATGGACAGGTAGATCTCAGGTGTGTTACCTTCATGGACAGGTAGATCTCAGGTGTGTTACCTTCATGGACAGGTAGATCTCAGGTGTGTTACCTTCATGGACAGCAGGCGGGTCAGGTAGATCTCAGGTATGGCCTTGGCTCTCTCTCTCTCCCTCATGCTGCTCTTCCGGTGTTTTGGGATCTCTGGATCCTCGCTGCTCTTCACCAGATGCCAGAGCCGCAGCCCCTCGTCCTCCTCGCCCTCCAGCATGGGGGTTTCTGCAGGCAACAGAACATAACATCTAGAACCAGAACCCTCGTAAAGGCAACAGAACATAACATCTAGAACCATAACCCTCGTACAGGCAACAGAACAATAACATCTAGAACCAGAACCCTTGTACAGGTAACAGAACAATAACATCTAGAACCAGAACCCTCGTACAGGCAACAGAACAATAACATCTAGAACCAGAACCCTTGTACAGGTAACAGAACAATAACATCTAGAACCAGAACCCTCGTACAGGCAACAGAACAATAACATCTAGAACCATGAACCTTGTACAGGCAACAGAACATAACATCTAGAACCAGAACCCTCGTACAGGCAACAGAACAATAACATCTAGAACCATAAACCTTGTACAGGCAACAGAACATAACATCTAGAACCAGAACCCTTGTACAGGCAACAGAACAATAACATCTAGAACCATAACCCTCGTACAGGCAACAGAACAATAACATCTAGAACCAGAACCCTCGTACAGGCAACAGAACAATAACATCTAGAACCAGAACCCTCGTACAGGCAACAGAACATAACATCTAGAACCATATTCCTCGTACAGGTAACAGAACATGTGTTTGTGGTTCTGTAGATGTGGTTCTGTGTGTGTTGGAGATGTGGTTCTGTGTTCTGTAGATGTGGTTCTGTGTGTTGTAGATGTGTTTCTGTGTGTGTTTTAGATGTGGTTCTGTGTGTGTTGGAGATGTCGTTCTGTGTGTGTTGAAGATGTGGTTCTGTGTGTGTTGTAGATGTGGTTCTGTGTGTGTTGTAGATGTGGTTCTGTGTGTGTTGGAGATGTCGTTCTGTGTGTGTTGAAGATGTGGTTCTGTGTGTGTTGTAGATGTGGTTCTTTGTGTGTCGTAGATGTGGTTCTGTGTGTTGGAGATGTGGTTCTGTGTGTTGGAGATGTGGTTCTGTGTGTGTTGGAGATGTGGTTCTGTGTGTGTAGTAGATGTGGTTCTGTGTGTTCTTACTCTCTCCGGTCTGGAACACCTGATGGACTCCAGCTGGGCTCACGGAGCGGGGGATCAGAGCCACGGTGGCTCCGTCAGGAACCTGAAGAACCACAGATCATGTTTCAGTGACTGAGGAACAGAACCCTTACCTGAGGAGAACCTCTCTGTGTTCTGCAGGACCTCTGCACCACTGCAGTCTGTGATTGGTGGGTTAGAGCCGCTCTGTGATTGGTGGGTTAGAGCCGCGCTGTGATTGGTGGGTTGGAGCCGCGCTATGATTGGTGGGTTAGAGCCGCGCTGTGATTGGTGGGTTAGAGCCGCGCTGTGATTGGTGGGTTGGAGCCGCGCTGTGATTGGTGGGTTGGAGCCGCGCTGTGATTGGTGGGTTGGAGCCGCGCTGTGATTGGTGGGTTAGAGCCGCGCTGTGATTGGTCAGTTAGAGCCACGCTGTGATTGGTGGGTTAGAGCCGCTCTGTGATTGGTGGGTTAGAGCCGCTCTGTGATTGGTGGGTTGGAGCCGCGCTGTGATTGGTGGGTTAGAGCCGCGCTGTGATTGGTCAGTTAGAGCCATGCTGTGATTGGTCGGTTTACCTTGTAGTGCTGCAGAGTGTTAACTCGTTTCCAGCGGCCCTGAACCACCGCAGTGACATCATCATCTGAGAGAGTCAGGTGACCCGCCTGCCCAGAACGCCACTCTGTCAATGAATAGAGGTGTGAGACGGGTGAGAGGGGTGAGACGGCTGAGACAGGTGAGA
>CM062267.1:271644-294144 GCA_031216635.1 Dissostichus eleginoides | reverse complement strand
TATTTCGTATATGGCTCCGCCCTCTAAGGCTATCGCTATTGGGTAATCCCCTGCGCGCCCGCGCAGCACTGAAACACTTGTAGTCCACGCCCACCCGCAAGGTGGGCCCCACCCTCGGGCTCCCTTCCGGTATAAATAGGAAGGAGGCCCGACAATCTGCTCCCTCTTTTCTTCACGAGAAAGTACTGAAGCACTGAGCAAATCTGGAGCAATGAGTGCCAACTGCGTCAGGAATTGTCCCTCATGTGGCTCCGGATACATCATGAGCTACGACCGGCACACGTCATGCGAATCCTGCCTGGGGCCAGAGCACGCGTACGCGGCTCTCAGCCAGCGGGTCGCATGCACCCACTGTGCACGTCTCCCCGCGGCCGACAGGAAGCGCAGAGCGGACGCTCTCGCTGCTGCGACCGTGGAGGACGATTGGCCCGTCCAGGCTTTCGAGCCTGCGGGCGGCAGCCTCATGTCCCTGGAGCCGAGGGCCGGGCAGGAGTCGGACGACTCCTTCCCCACCTCCCTCCACGGTTCACCGTGCGGTTCTCCCCTCCCTCCTCTCCCCCGGACGGGGGAGACAGAGTCGGAGCAGGGTGCCGACTGGACGGCAGAGCACGCGGTCCCCTTCTCCGTCATCACGGCGTTGCCGGCGATAGGCGGCATCCTGGGGGAACTGCCGGAGATCATAGCCAAGGCGGCCGCCTGCAGAGGTCTCCCCGTTCCCCTAGCTCAGGAGAGGTGTGCTCCGGACGACATGGCCACACGTTTATTTTCCAACTTTGTGTCTGAGGCATCAGTATCAAGTGTTTCTCGCATATCCCCCACTCTGCCAGCTGCCTATAACCTATCGGTTAATAGCCAGCAGGGCTTGTTGAAAAAACCTGCAGTTTTTAATCTATCGGTTAATAAACTGCGGTGTTCACTGACTAAACCAGCTGCCACCAATCTGTTGATTAGTAGGCAGCAGGGCTCGCTGCATTCCTCTGTCCGAGATACGCCTCCTACACACGGTCATAATAAGCCCATGAGGGCAGTTATGACGCCTCATGTGGACGTCACTGCACACACCTCCACCCATCCCCTGAGCGTGTACGCGCCTCATGATGAGAGCAGGAGTGATATGCAGCGTGTGGAGGCTCCCTCACAGCCCTTTCGCGCCAGGCCCACCTTGGGTTGCCGCACGGGCAGCGGCGGCGAGGGCTCTGACGTGGCTCGTCACCATGACGACCACAACACATCTCGAGCACGTGCGCCCGCTCTCAGAGTGTTTCTCAGAGTGGCAGCACGTGTGTCTGATGGACAGATGGATGAGCAGGTTGATCAGCAGAGGGTACACCCTGCAGTTCACCTCTCCCCCCCCACAGTCCAGTCAGAGCTGCGGGAACTCCTGTTGAAAGAGGCTATTTCCAGGGTTCCTCAAGGGGAAGAAAATCAGGGGTATTACTCCCGCTATTTTCTTATCCCGAAGAAGACAGGGGGAATGAGACCCATCCTCGATCTGTCAGTCTTCAACAAAGCAATAATGAAAAGGCCTTTTCACATGCTGACGATCAAACAGGTGCTGGAGTGTGTTCACCAGGGGGACTGGTTCACCTCTGTAGACCTGAAGGATGCTTACTTCCACGTACCCATCATCCCGAAACACAGGAAATTCCTGCGTTTCTCATTCCAGGGAATAGCGTACCAGTACAACCGTCTGCCGTTCGGTTATTCCCTGGCTCCTCGCACCTTTTCGAAGTGTGTAGAGACGGCGCTGCAGCCGCTACACAGAGGAGGGATGAGAGTACTATTTTACCTGGACGACCTGCTGTTGCTGGCTCGCTCCAGGGAGGAAGTTGCTTTACAGACGGTACAGCTCGTATCACATCTGTCAAAGCTGGGTTTCTTAATAAATTGGAAGAAGAGCCGTCCTCTTCCCTCCCAGAGTATTGTTTACCTGGGGGTGGAATTGAACTCAGCCCGCATGAGAGCGCGACTCTCACAGCAGAGAGTGGAGGCACTGACAGCTCTTCTCCGACGCGTCACACCTCGCAGCGTGGTGACTGCCCTCTCCGTGATGCAGCTGCTGGGCATGATGGCAGCTGGTCACGTGGTGATCCCCCTGGGTCTCCTTCACATGAGGATACTCCAGAGGTGGTTTATTCGCCTGCGCATCGACCCCGTGCGACAGAAGAGGCGCATGGTGGCCATCCCTCCTTCCGTGGGTTCAGACTTAACCTATTGGAAAAGTCCCCACGTGCTGTCAGCGGGGGTGCCCCTGGGCAGAGTTACGTCACACATCTCGGTGTTCACAGACGCATCTCTCTCAGGGTGGGGAGGAACGTGTATGTCGCAGGCAGTGGGGGGACAGTGGCCGGCTCACATGTCCCTCCACATAAACGTGCTGGAATTGCTCTCCGTACGGAGAGTAATCCAGCATTTTGCCCCGTTGCTGCGGAATCAGCATGTGTTGATTCGCACAGACAACAACAGCATGGCGCAATAGGCTGGGTTGTTATCTGAGCGGGTGTGTCTGTGCTTCCAGTACCGGGGGGACCCAGTGGGGCGCAGACTACATCTGGCTTCGCCATTAACCCAATAGCGATAGCCTTAGAGGGCGGAGCCATATACGAAATAGAACTGAAGTTACCTACTGTAACTCCAGCTTCTATGAGTATTGGCGTAGCCCTCTAAGTGCTGGGCCCCACTGGCTCCACGAATAGCTGAAGAAAAGTTGTTTTGTGTGGGAGCAGATTGTCGGGCCTCCTTCCTATTTATACCGGAAGGGAGCCCGAGGGTGGGGCCCACCTTGCGGGTGGGCGTGGACTACAAGTGTTTCAGTGCTGCGCGGGCGCGCAGGGGATTACCCAATAGCGATAGCCTTAGAGGGCTACGCCAATACTCATAGAAGCTGGAGTTACAGTAGGTAACTTCAGGTGTGTTTATTTACGTACCGGCGCAGCATGAGTTGGGGTGTATTTGTTTACGTACCGGCGCAGCATGAGTTGGGGTGTGTTTGTTTACGTACCAGCGCAGCATGAGTTTGGGTGTGTTTGTTTACGTCCCGGCGCAGCATGAGTTGGGGTGTGTTTGTTTACGTACCAGCGCAGCATGAGTTTGGGTGTGTTTGTTTACGTACCGGCGCAGCATGAGTTGGGGTGTGTTTGTTTACGTCCCGGCGCAGCATGAGTTTGGGTGTGTTTGTTTACGTACCGGTGCAGCATGAGTTGGGGTGTGTTTGTTTAAGTACCGGCGCAGCATGAGTTTGGGTGTGTTTGTTTACGTACCAGCGCAGCATGAGTTTGGGTGTGTTTGTTTACGTACCGGCGCAGCATGAGTTGGGGTGTGTTTGTTTACGTACCGGTGCAGCATGAGTTGGGGTGTGTTTGTTTAAGTACCGGCGCAGCATGAGTTTGGGTGTGTTTGTTTACGTACCGGCGCAGCATGAGTTTGGGTGTGTTTGTTTACGTACCGGCGCAGCATGAGTTTGGGTGTGTTTGTTTACGTACCGGCGCAGCATGAGTTGGGGTGTGTTTGTTTACGTACCGGCGCAGCATGAGTTTGGGGTTCTTGGCCACGTACTGCTGCACCAGGTCCTGCAGGAGGCCCTTCATCACCTCGGTGAAGTACTCCAGCTTGTCGTGCAGAGCGACGGTCAGAAGGCTGGCCACGTAGCCCCGGTCCCTCTGAGAGAAGCCCTGCTGCGCCTCCAGAGTGTGGATGAACTGCACCGGGGACAACATACACTCTTTATATTAAACAACCGGAGACAGCGTCATCCTCAACAACTGAACGAATACATTTACAACACATATAGAGACAGTATTTATAATAAACCGAGACCCCCCCCCACGTATAGAGACAGTATTTATAATAAACGGAGACCCCCCCCACGTATAGAGACAGTATTTATAATAAACGGAGACCCCCCCCACGTATAGAGACAGTATTTATAATAAACGGAGACCCCCAACGTATAGAGACAGTATTTATAGTAAACGGAGACCCCCCCCACGTATAGAGACAGTATTTATAATAAACGGAGACCCCCCAACGTATAGAGACAGTATTTATAATAAACGGAGACCCCCCCCCACATATAGAGACAGTATTTATAATAAACGGAGACCCCCCCCCACATATAGAGACAGTATTTATAATAAACGGAGACCCCCCCCACGTATAGAGACAGTATTTATAATAAACGGAGACCCCCCCCCACGTATAGAGACAGTATTTATAGTAAACAGAGACCCCCCCCACGTATAGAGACAGTATTTATAATAAACGGAGACCCCCCCCACGTATAGAGACAGTATTTATAATAAACGGAGACCCCCCACATATAGAGACAGTATTTATAATAAATGGAGACCCCCTCCACGTATAGAGACAGTATTTATAATAAATGGAGACCCCCTCCACGTATAGAGACAGTATTTATAATAAACGGAGACCCCCCCCACGTATAGAGACAGTATTTATAATAAACGGAGACCCCCCCCATGTATAGAGACAGTATTTATAATAAACGGAGACCCCCCCCCACGTATAGAGACAGTATTTATAATAAATGGAGACCCCCTCCACGTATAGAGACAGTATTTATAATAAACGGAGACCCCCCCCACGTATAGAGACAGTATTTATAATAAACGGAGACCCCCCCACGTATAGAGACAGTATTTATAATAAACGGAGACCCCCCCACGTATAGAGACAGTATTATAATAAACGGAGACCCCCCCACATATAGAGACAGTATTTATAATAAACGGAGACCCCCCCCACATATAGAGACAGTATTTATAATAAACGGAGACCCCCCCACGTATAGAGACAGTATTTATAATAAACGGAGACCCCCCCACATATAGAGACAGTATTTATAATAAACGGAGACCCCCCCCCACGTATAGAGACAGTATTTATAGTAAACAGAGACCCCCCCCACGTATAGAGACAGTATTTATAATAAACGGAGACCCCCCCCCACGTATAGAGACAGTATTTATAGTAAACGGAGACCCCACCCTGGTGAGGAACAGCCGGTTGTTGAGCAGCAGGCTCAGGTTCTGCAGGCCCGTCTCCACGGTGACACGGCGGTGCTCCGGCAGGTCCAGCTGACGGCTGAACGGCGCCCCCTGCTGGCCGGGGAAGAAGATCCGCTCTGCATACGTCTTGTAGTCCAGCAGGGGGGGGCCCGGCCCCCCCACATCACTGCTGAGGTCCATCATCTCCGTCATCAGGTCTGAACACACAATTAGACTGGGGGTTTCTGCAGGCAATACATGTGTGTGTGTGTGTGTGTGTGTGTGTGTGTGTGTGTGTGTGTGTGTGTGTGTGTGTGTGTGTGTGTGTGTGTGTGTGTGTGTGTGTACCTGTGAACTCTTTTCGACACTGGTCTCCAACGTTGATCTCCAGAGTTTCCAACTGCAGCAGAACCTTCTTGTAATCTCTGAGCGCCTGTTTACTCTTCCTCCTGAACACACACCACACACACACACACACAACACACCACACACACACACACACACACACACACACATATATATATGTGTTGTTCTACAGAATAAATCTGAAGGCAGAATGAACGAGAGAGTGAAACAGCACCTTGGGCGTTCAGTTCTCACACTGCCTCACCTGTACATCAGGATGACGACGAGCACGGATAGGATGATGACGGCTGCTCCCGCCCCCAGACTAATCTGAGCAGCCAATGGGACGACAGACAGGCCGTTGCTGTCGTACTGCACCGAGCCCAGGTCCACCTGCAGGTTCCCCATCAGCACCTGAGGGGGGGCAGGTTGTTATAGTATGGTATTATGGTCTGTATTATAAAAGTGTATTGTAGTGTCAGTACCTTGAGGCTGGGCAGGCCCCCGCCCCCCCCCGGCTGGCTCTCGGGGGGCTCGCAGTACAGGTGAGTGTTATCCAGGGTCTTCACCTCACACTCCTGATCCCCCAGCTGAGCCCTTACTTCCTGTCTGGAGATCGCCCGGGTCAGGTCCTGGCCCTGGGGGGGGGGACATGTTAATGCAGTGATTAATACATCAATCAAGTCATTACTGAGTTAATTAGTTAACGAGTTAATAGCTCACCTCCACGGCGATCACCCCCCCGGTTTGAAGCGGTACGGGACGTCAGGGGCCTCTCTGTTCAGAGGGAAGAACTCCGGGTCCGGGTAATACCTGAAGCTCTGCCCCTGAGAGACAGACAGGTGAGAGACAGACAGGTGAGAGACAGACAGGTTGGAGACAGGCAGGTGAGAGACAGACAGGTGAGAGACAGACAGGTGAGAGACAGACAGGTGAGAGACAGGCAGCTGAGAGACAGACAGGTGAGAGACAGACAGGTGTCAGACAGACAGGTAAGAGACAGACAGGTAAGAGACAGACAGGTGGGAGACAGACATGTCAGAGACAGGTGAGAGAGAGACAGGTGAGAGACAGACAGGTGAGAGACAGACAGGTGAGAGACAGGCAGGTGAGAGACAGACAGGTGAGAGACAGACAGGTGTCAGACAGACAGGTAAGAGACAGACAGGTGAGAGACAGACATGTGAGAGACAGACAGGTGAGAGACAGACAGGTGTCAGACAGACAGGTACCTTGATGGTCTCAAAGTGGACCCTGACGTTGTCCAGCTGGAACCAGACTCCCTTCACTTTGACCTCTGGGGACACTCTGGGGGTGAGACAGGTCATCTGAGAGGACGATAGCACAGAGCAGGGCTCCGATATCTGAGAGACAGACAGTTGAGAGAAAGACAGGTGAGAAATAGTCAGGTGAGAAACAGACGGTTGAGAGACAGACAGGTGAGACAGACAGGTGAGAGACATAGTCTGTGATTATTGAGACAAAAGGACATCAGATCCGTCCCAGCGCTCTCTAATCGTTTCTATGACAACGATATGTCTACAACATATCACCTGTAACTCTAGCTTGTAGTTAGTATGTTTTTCACTTTGAGCCACAACCGGAAGGTTCTCCACCCGCTCAGTTCCTACGGTTACAGTCAGACACGGTTCCTACAGTTACAGTCGGACACGGTTCCTAGGGTTACAATCGGACACGGTTCCTACAGTTAGTCGGACACGCTTCCTACGGTTACAGTCGGACACGGTTACACGGTTCCTACGGTTACACTCGGACACGGTTCCTACAGTTACAGTCAGACACGGTTACAGTCGGACACGGTTACAGTCGGACACGGTTCCTACGGTTACAGTCGGACACGGTTCCTACACTTACAGTCAGACACGGTTACAGTCGGACACGGTTCCTACGGTTACAGTCAGACACGGTTCCTACGGTTACAGTCGGACACGGTTCCTACAGTTACAGTCAGACAGGTTCCTAGTTACAGTCAGACACGGTTCCTACAGTTACAGTCAGACACAGTTACAGTCAGACACGGTTCCTACAGTTTCAGTCAGACATAGTTACAGTCAGACACTTCCTACAGTTACAGTCGGACACGGTTCCTACAGTTACAGTCAGACATAGTTACAGTCAGACACGCTTCCTACAGTTACAGTCGGACACGGTTCCTACGGTTACAGTCGGACACGGTTCCTACAGTCAGACACGGTTCCTACAGTTACAGTCAGACATAGTTACAGTCAGACACGGTTCCTACAGTTACAGTCAGACATAGTTACAGTCAGACACGCTTCCTACAGTTACAGTCGGACACGGTTCCTACAGTTACAGTCAGACATAGTTACAGTCAGACACGCTTCCTACAGTTACAGTCGACACGGTTCCTACAGTTACAGTCGACACGGTTACAGTCGGACACAGTTACAGTCGACACGGTTCCTACGTTACAGTCGGACACGGTTCCTACAGTTACAGTCAGACACGGTTACAGTCGGACACGGTTCCTACGGTTACAGTCAGACACGGTTCCTACGGTTACAGTCGGACACGGTTCCTACGGTTACAGTCAGACACGGTTCCTACGGTTACAGTCAGACACGGTTCCTACGGTCACAGTCGGACACGGTTCCTACGGTTACAGTCGGACACGGTTCCTACAGTTACAGTCAGACACGGTTCCTACAGTTACAGTCAGACACAGTTACAGTCAGACACGGTTCCTACAGTTTCAGTCAGACATAGTTACAGTCAGACACGCTTCCTACAGTTACAGTCGGACACGGTTCCTACAGTTACAGTCAGACATAGTTACAGTCAGACACGCTTCCTACAGTTACAGTAGGACACGGTTCCTACGGTTACAGTCGGACACGGTTCCTACAGTCAGACACGGTTCCTACAGTTACAGTCAGACACAGTTACAGTCAGACACGGTTCCTACAGTTACAGTCAGACATAGTTACAGTCAGACACGCTTCCTACAGTTACAGTCGGACACGGTTCCTACAGTTACAGTCAGACATAGTTACAGTCAGACACGCTTCCTACAGTTACAGTCGGACACGGTTCCTACAGTTACAGTCGGACACGGTTACAGTCGGACACAGTTACAGTCGGACACGGTTCCTACGGTTACAGTCGGACACGGTTCCTACAGTTACAGTCGGACACGGTTCCTACAGTTACAGTCAGACACGGTTACAGTCGGACACGGTTCCTACGGTTACAGTCAGACACGGTTCCTACGGTTACAGTCAGACACGGTTCCTACAGTTACAGTCAGACACGGTTCCTACGGTTACAGTCAGACACGGTTCCTACGGTTACAGTCGGACACGGTTCCTACAGTTACAGTCAGACACGGTTCCTACAGTTACAGTCAGACACGGTTCCTACAGTTACAGACAGACACAGTTACAGTCAGACACGGTTCCTACAGTTTCAGTCAGACATAGTTACAGTCAGACACGCTTCCTACAGTTACAGTCGGACACGGTTCCTACAGTTACAGTCGGACATAGTTACAGTCAGACACGCTTCCTACAGTTACAGTCGGACACGGTTCCTACGGTTACAGTCGGACACGGTTCCTACAGTCAGACACGGTTCCTACAGTTACAGTCAGACACAGTTACAGTCAGACACGGTTCCTACAGTTACAGTCAGACATAGTTACAGTCAGACACGCTTCCTACAGTTACAGTCGGACACGGTTCCTACAGTTACAGTCAGACATAGTTACAGTCAGACACACTTCCTACAGTTACAGTCGGACACGGTTCCTACAGTTACAGTCGGACACGGTTCCTACAGTTACAGTCAGACATAGTTACAGTCAGACACGCTTCCTACAGTTACAGTCTGACACGGTTCCTACGGTTACAGTCGGACACGGTTCCTACAGTCAGACACGGTTCCTACAGTTACAGTCAGACATAGTTACAGTCAGACACGCTTCCTACAGTTACAGTCTGACACGGTTCCTACGGTTACAGTCGGACACGGTTCCTACAGTCAGACACGGTTCCTACAGTTACAGTCAGACATAGTTACAGTCAGACACGCTTCCTACAGTTACAGTCGGACACGGTTCCTACAGTTACAGTCAGACACGGTTCCTACAGTTCCAGTCAGACACGGTTCCTACAGTTACAGTCAGACGCGGTTCCTACAGTTACAGACACGGTTCCTACAGTTACAATCAGACACGGTTCCAGTCAGACGTGGTTCCTACAGTTACTGCCCCTTCCTCACCGTGGTCATGCTGCTGTTGAACACCAGCTGTTGCTTAGCGCTGAGCAGAGCCAATCGTCTCCTCCGCTTCACCCTCTGTCCCTCCACAGGCTCCACCCACACCGCTATGATTGGCTGCTGCACCACGCCCAGGTTCCTGCCTGTCACCATGACGACGCGCCCGCCCCTGAGGACAGGAAGTGGAGGTTAGCCCTGGGGGGGGAGGGGGGAGCTGCGATCTGATTGGTTACTGGGGTTCGTTCTTACGCGTAGAAACTCTCCGCTGGCGAGGCGTCGGTGATCACCGGGTCGTCAAGGTAACGGAAGCTAGCGTTAGCGACGGTCCGCTCAGCCTGACCGAACAACAGCCGCAGAGAGACAGGTCCGGTCCGGTTACTGCGACCCGTCTCACACACCAGCTGAGAGTGAGACACCTGCTCCATGCTGGGGGGGCAAGGTGTACAGGAGTAGCATTAGCAGTCACATTAGCATTATCAGTAGCATTATCAGTAGTAGTAGCATTATCAGTAACATTAACAGTATCAGTAGCAGTAGCATTATCATTATCAGTAGCAGTAGCAGTAGCAATAGCATTAGCATTGTCATTATCAGTAGCAGTAGCAGTAGCATTAGCATCAGTGCTCACATGTAGCAGGGCTGGGGGCCCAGGAAGGCTCTCAGGTCCGCCCTCTGTCCGGTCAGCAGGCTCCGCCCCCTGATGGTGAGTCTGGTTCCTCCAGAGACCGGCCCCCTGTCAGGAACCAGGGCCAGCAGCTGGGGGTCCTGAGGACAGAGGGCAGAGGTCAACACTCTGTAGCTTAGCATTAATACATGGTTACAGAGCTCAGCTGACACACTCTGTAGCTTAGCATTAATACATGGGGGGGGTCTTCTCACCTGATAGGTGAACGTCTGGGAGGACCGGCCAGGTGGAGTTGTTCCCACGGTAACCAGGACCGGCCCCTCCCTCGGGCCCCCGCTGGCCTGCAGCTCACACACGATCCTGAACATATTTGAAATATTAATACGTTTTCCTGCAGGTGTAATACTGGAGAGTATTAATACACAGGAGGAAGTACCTGGTGGAGATCTGGTAGCCCTCAGGTAGGGGGGGGCACTGAACACCTGCCACTGTGACTCCGCCCACAACATCCTGGTATTTCATCCCCAGATTAGAGCCTGTGATGGTCACCAGGACCCCCCCCTCCAGAGGGCCGGAGACAGGTACCACCTGCAGACGGACAAGCAGACAGACAGGTATTACAGTCAGAATACAGGTGAACATGTGACCCAGGAGGAGATAAGGAGATCTCAGACTCACCTGTGTGATCTGAGGGGGCGGGCAGGTGTCTGCAGGAACGCTGCTGCACGATTGGTTGTAAACACAGCTGGGGGCGGGGCTTCCTGAGCACCACACACAGCCGTACTCAGGAGGCACCGCCCGGCACTGAGAGCAATCCGATTGGCCGGCTGAGCAGTCATACAGCTGGACTGAAGAACAGGAAATACAGGTTAGAAACACACACACACACACACACACACACACACACACACTCACACTCATACACACACACACACACGCACAAACACACTCACACACACACACTCTCACACACACACACAGACACACACATGCACACACACGCACACACTCACACTCCTACACACACACACACAAACACACACACGCACACGCACAAACACACACACACTCTCTCTTACGGCGGAGGCCAGGTGAGGCGTCGATGCGTCTCTCTCCTCTCCTCAGGTAGACAGCAGCAGAATACTGAAGCTGGCTGACAGCATACTGAAACTACAGAGAGACAGACAGGTGGAGGGGGACAGGTGGAGGGAGACAGGTGAAAGACATACAGGTGGAGAGGGACAGGTGGAGAGAGACAGGTGAGAGACATACAGGTGGAGAGGGACAGGTGGAGAGAGACAGGTGAGAGACAGACAGGTGGAGAGGGACAGGTGAGAGACAGACAGGTGAGAGCGAGACAGGTGGAGAGAGACAGGTGACAGACAGACAGGTGAGAGACAGACAAGTGGAGAGAGACAGACAGCATTATTAGAATCAGGCTTCAGAGTTTCCCCACAAACTTAAACTGTAAAATATATAGTGCTGACACTGTGTGTGTGTGTGTGTGTGGTGTGTGTGTGTGTGTGTGTGTGTCACCTTGTGTGCGCTGCAGGTGAAGGTGTGTGTGTTGTTGTGTGTTTTCTCTACAGCAGCTGTCAGGTTCAACTGAACTCCTTCGATCTCCACGACACACACGAACTGCGCTTCATCCTGAACACACAGCACATACTCATATAGATACACAGTACATAAGTACATGTACACAGTGTATATATATACATAAGTACATGTACACAGTATATATAGATAAGTACATGTACACAGTATAGATGTATAAGTACATGTACACAGTAGAGATGTATAAGTACATGTACACAGTATAGATGTATATAGTGTGTCTCACTGTGAACAGGTCCAGGTTCCTCCCTCTCAGAACCAATCGGCTGCTCAGGCCCAACGGCACCAAGGCAGAGCTCTGCAGACTGAAGACCAGAGGACAGGAGGGGGCCTGCAGACAGACAGGAGGGGGTGAGACAGGCAGACTGAAGACCAGAGGACAGGAGGGGGCACACAGACAGACAGGTAGCTGTCTCACCCTCTGGATGGTGTGTGTGGAGCAGCTCTGGTTGTGGGTGCAGATCTGATCCAGAGGACACCAGCTGCAGCTCCACACACTGTTTACACAGGACCCACACCTGCAACACACACACACACACACCTTCATCATCATCTTCATATCATATAATATAATATAACATAATATAATATAATATAACATAATATAATACAATATAACATAATATAAGATAATATAATATACTTACATGGAGTTCTGGTGGAGCCGGCTCACCGCCCCACAGTCGTAGAAAGTCATGTTTCCTGTGGTGACGGTCACATGACCAAACATCACAGACACGGGCAAGATCATGTGATCTGCAGAGGAACAGGAAGTGAGAAATCCTGGGTGCTGGAAGAGGCTCAAATAACATACTAAAAAACCAATTGACATACTAACAACACCCTTTCATACTAACAACATATTAAAACATACAAAAAAACAAATTACATACTAACAACATACTAACAACACCCTTTCATACTAACAACATACACAAAAAACTAATTACATACTAACAACACCCTTTCATACTAACATACTAAAAAAAACGAATTGCATACTAAAACATACTAAAAAACATACTTACAAGACACTTACATACTAAAAACATAATAACAATATATTAACATACTCAAAACATACTAACAACACACTTACATGCTAACAACATACTAAACTATACTTACAAGACCCTTACATACTAACAACACATTTACATACTCAAGCATACCAACAACACACTTACATGCTAACATCATATTAACATCATACTAACAACATACTAACAATCCACTTACATACTAACATCACTTACAACACACTTACATACAAACAACATACTAACATCATACTTACAACACACTTACATACTAACAACATACTAACATCATACTAACAACATACTAACATCATACTAACAACATACTAACATCATACTTACAACCCACTTAAATACTAAAAACATACTAACAACATACTAACAACATACTAACAACATACTAAAAACCCACTTACATACTAACATCATACTAACATCATACTAACATCATACTTACAACCCACTTAAATACTAAAAACATACTAACAACACACTTACATACTCACAACATACTAACAACACACTTACATACTAAAAACATACTAACAACACACTTACATACTAAAAACATACTAACAACACACTTACATACTAAAAACAAACTAAGAACACACTTACATACTAAAAACATACTAACAACACACTTACATACTAAAAACATACTTACAACACACTTACATACTAAAAACATACTAACAACACACTTACATACTAAAAACAAACTAAGAACACACTTACATACTAAAAACATACTAACAACACACTTACATACTAAAAACATACTAACAACACACTTACATACTAAAAACATACTAACAACACACTTACATACTCACAAGATACTAAGAACACACTTACATACTAACAACACACTTACAACCCACTTACATACTAAAACATACTAACAACACACTTACATACTAAAAACATACTTACAACACACTTACATACTAAAAACATACTTACAACACACTTACATACTAAAAACATACTTACAACACACTTACATACTAACAACACACTTACATACTAACAACACACTAACAACACACTTACATACTAAAAACATACTAACAACACACTTACATACTAAAAACATACTAACAACACACTTACATACTAATAACATACTAACAACACACTTACATACTAATAACACACTTACATACTAACAACATACTAACAACACACTTACATACTAAAAACATACTAACAACACACTTACATACTAATAACATACTAACAACACACTTACATACTAACAACACACTTACATACTAACAACATACTAACAACACACTTACATACTAAAAACATACTAACAACACACTTACATACTAAAAACATACTAACAACACACTTACATACTAATAACATACTAAGAACACACTTACATACTAACAACATACTAACAACACACTTACATACTAACAACATACTAACAACACACTTACATACTAATAACATACTAACAACACACTTACATACTAACAACATACTAACAACACACTTACATACTAATAACATACTAACAACACACTTACATACTAAAAACATACTAAGAACACACTTACATACTAAAAACATACTAACAACACACTTACATACTAAAACATACTAACAACACACTTACATACTAAAAACATACTTACAACACACTTACATACTAAAAACATACTTACAACACACTTACATACTAAAAACATACTTACAACACACTTACATACTAACAACACACTTACATACTAACAACACACTAACAACACACTTACATACTAACAACACACTTACATACTAAAAACATACTAACAACACACTTACATACTAAAAACATACTAACAACACACTTACATACTAATAACATACTAAGAACACACTTACATACTAACAACATACTAACAACACACTTACATACTAACAACATACTAACAACACACTTACATACTAAAAACATACTAACAACACACTTACATACTAATAACATACTAACAACACACTTACATACTAACAACATACTAACAACACACTTACATACTAATAACATACTAACAACACACTTACATACTAAAAACATACTAAGAACACACTTACATACTAAAAACATACTAACAACACACTTACATACTAAAAACATACTAACAACACACTTACATACTAAAAACATACTAAGAACACACTTACATACTAAAAACATACTAACAACACACTTACATACTACACAACACACTTACATACTAAAACATACTAACAACACACTTACATACTAACAACATACTAACAACACACTTACATACTAAAAACATACTAAGAACACACTTACATACTAATAACATACTAACAACACACTTACATACTAACAACATACTAACAACACACTTACATACTAAAAACATACTAAGAACACACTTACATACTAAAAACATACTAACAACACACTTACATACTAAAAACATACTAAGAACACACTTACATACTAAAAACATACTAACAACACACTTACATACTAACAACACACTTACATACTAAAAACATACTAACAACACACTTACATACTAACAACATACTAACAACACACTTACATACTAAAAACATACTAACAACACACTTACATACTAAAAACATACTAACAACTCACTTACATACTAAAACATACTAACAACACACTTACATACTAAAACATACTAAGAACATACTTACAACTCACTTACATACTAAAAGATACTAACAACTCCCTTACATACTAATAACATACTAAAAACACACTTACAACTCACTTACATACTAAAAACATACTAACAACACACTTACATACTATCATACTAACAACACACTTACATACTAAAAACATACTAACAACACACTTACATACTAACAACATACTAACAACACACTTACATACTAAAAACATACTAACAACACACTTACATACTAATAACATACTAACAACACACTTACATACTAAAAACATACTAAGAACACACTTACATACTAATAACATACTAACAACACACTTACATACTAACAACATACTAACAACACACTTACATACTAATAACATACTAACAACACACTTACATACTAAAAACATACTAACAACACACTTACATACTAACAACACACTTACATACTAAAAACATACTAACAACACACTTACATACTAAAAACATACTAACAACACACTTACATACTAAAAACACACTAACAACACACTTACATACTAACAACATACTAACAACACACTTACATACTAACAACATACTAAAAACACACTTACAACTCACTTACATACTAAAAACATACTAACAACACACTTACATACTAAAACATACTAAGAACATACTTACAACTCACTTACATACTAAAACATACTAACAACTCCCTTACATACTAATAACATACTAAAAACACACTTACAACTCACTTACATACTAAAAACATACTAACAACACACTTACATACTAACATCATACTAACAACACACTTACATACTAAAAACATACTAACAACACACTTACATACTAACAACATACTAACAACACACTTACATACTAAAAACATACTAACAACACACTTACATACTAATAACATACTAACAACACACTTACATACTAAAAACATACTAAGAACACACTTACATACTAACAACATACTAACAACACACTTACATACTAAAAACACGCTAACAACACACATACTAACAACATACTAACAACACACTTACATACTAACAACACACTTACATACTAAAAACATACTAACAACACACTTACATACTAAAAACATACTAACAACACACTTACATACTAACAACATACTAACAACACACTTACATACTAAAAACACACTAACAACACACATACTAACAACATACTAACAACACACTTACATACTAACGACACACTTACATACTAAAAACATACTAACAACACACATACTAACAACATACTAACAACACACTTACATACTAAAAACACACTAACAACACACTTACATACTAACAACATACTAACAACACACTTACATACTAACAACATACTAACAACACACTTACATACTAACAACACACTTACATACTAAAAACATACTAACAACTCACTTACATACTAAAACATACTAAGAACATACTTACAACTCACTTACATACTAAAACATACTAACAACTCCCTTACATACTAAAACATACTAAGAACATACTTACAACTCACTTACATACTAAAACATACTAAGAACATACTTACAACTCACTTACATACTAAAACATACTAACAACTCCCTTACATACTAATAACATACTAAAAACACACTTACAACTCACTTACATACTAAAAACATACTAACAACACACTTACATACTAACATCATACTTACAACACACTTACAACACACTTACAACACACTTACAACACACTTACATACTAACATCATACTTACAACACACTTACATACTAAAACATACTAACATCATACTTACAACACACTTACATACTAAAACATACTAACATCATACTTACAACACACTTACATACTCACAACATACTAATAACACACTTACATACTAACAACACACTTACAACTCACTTACATACTAACATCATACTTACAACACACTTACAACACACTTACATACTAAAAAATACTAACATCATACTTACAACACACTTACATACTAAAACATACTAACAACACACTTACATACTCACAACATACTAAGAACACACTTACATACTAAGAACACACTTACATACTAAAACATACTAACAACACACTTACATACTAATAACATACTAACAACACACTTACAACACACTTACATACTAACAACACACTTACATACTAATAACATACTAACAACACACTTACAACTCACTTACATACTAACATCATACTTACAACACACTTACATACTAAAACATACTAACAACACACTTACATACTAATAACATACTAACAACACACTTACAACACACTTACATACTAACAACACACTTACATACTAATAACATACTAACAACACACTTACAACTCACTTACATACTAACAACACACTTACATACTAAAACATACTAACAACACACTTACAACACACTTACATACTAATAACATACTAACAACACACTTACAACTCACTTACATACTAAAAACATACTAACAACACACTTACATACTAAAACATACTAACATCATACTTACAACACACTTACATACTAAAACATACTAACATCATACTTACAACACACTTACATACTAAAACATACTAACAACACACTTACATACTCACAACATACTAAGAACACACTTACATACTAACAACACACTTACATACTCAAGCACATCCTACTTACAACTCACTTACATACTAAAAACATACTAACAACACACTTACATACTAACAAGATATTTACATACTCAAAACATACTAAGAAGACACTTACATACTAAAAACATACTAACAACACACTTACATACTAACAAGATATTTACATACTCAAAACATACTAACAACACACTTACATACTCAAGCACATCCTACTTACAACTCACTTACATACTAAGAACACACTTACATACTAATAACATACTAACAACTCACTTACATACTAAAACATACTAACAACTCCCTTACATACTAATAACATACTAACAACACACTTACAACTCACTTACATACTAACATCATACTTACAACACACTTACATACTAAAACATACTAACATCATACTTACAACACATTTACATACTAAAACATACTAACAACACACTTACATACTCACAACATACTAAGAACACACTTACATACTAACAACACACTTACATACTCAAGCACATCCTACTTACAACTCACTTACATACTAAAAACATACTAAGAAGACACTTACATACTAAAAACATACTGACAACACACTTACATACTAACAACATACTAACCACTTACACACTAACGACATACTAACAAACTCACCACTTTCTGTCAGCATGGGTGGGAGGAGCTCCGGCGCAGGTGATTGACATGTGATGCTGGTTCCCGTGACGATGGCGGGCTGAGGTGGGAGGAGCCCGAAGACGCATGAGAGAGACTCCGCCCCCGTGAGGGCGGGAAGCTTCAGCACTGACAGCGTTACCTGGGAGACAGACAGGTGGACAGACAGGTGAGAGACAGACAGGTGAGACAGACAGGTGGACAGTCAGGTGAGAGACAGACAGGTGGGGCAGATAGGTGAAGCAGATAGGTGAGACAGAGAGGTGAGACAGACAGATGAGGCAGACAGGTGGAGAGTCAGGTGAGAGACAGACAGGTGAGACAGACAGGTGAGGCAGACAGGTGGACAGTCAGGTGAGAGACAGACAGGTGGACAGACAGGAGAGGCAGACAGGTGAGAGACAGACAGGTGGACAGTCAGGTGAGAGACAGACAGGTGAGGCAGATAGGTGAAGCAGATAGGTGAGACAGAGAGGTGAGACAGACAGATGAGGCAGACAGGTGGAGAGTCAGGTGAGAGACAGACAGGTGAGACAGACAGGTGAGGCAGACAGGTGGACAGTCAGGTGAGAGACAGACAGGTGGACAGACAGGTGAGGCAGACAGGTGAGAGACAGACAGGTGGACAGTCAGGTGAGACAGACAGGTGAGAGACATACAGGTGATAATGACAGGTGAGGCAGATAGGTGAGGCAGACAGGTAAGACAGACAGGTGAGGCAGATAGGTGAGACAGACAGGTGAGACAGACAGGTGAGACAGACAGGTGGACAGTCAGGTGAGACAGACAGGTGAGATAGACAGTTGAGACAGACAGGTGAGAGACAGACAGGTGATAATGACAGGTGAGAAAGACAGGTGAGGCAGACAGGTGAGAGACAGACAGGTGAGGCAGATAGGTGAGACAGACAGGTGATAATGACAGCTTACCTCTGTTTGCTGGTCTCTGCTCTGATTGGCCGGCTGCAGGTTCTGCACTGCTACACACTGATTGGTCGGTTCAAAGCTCCACAGCCAATGGTTGGGCTGCATTTTGCGCAGACACTGATGCTGCCGGGAACACCTGGAGAGACAGACAGGTAACATATAACAGCTGACACAACTGCAGACAGACAGTCAGATAGACAGGAACCTACCTCCCCTCCAGGACACACCAGCCACAGTACGGGTCCCTGACAGACAGACAGGTCTCACAGTCTGTCAGTCTCTCACAGGAGGACACAGGAACCTTCGACAGCTGAGAGACAGACAGGAGAGTGGGTTAGAGAGAGACAGACAGACAGACAGACAGACAGACAGGCAGCTGTCTCACCCTCCTGCTGGTCAGTACGTAGACATGCTGCTGGCTCTCGTCCAATAGGAGGTCAGCGCTGATCGGGCTGCCGCTGTCCACCAAAACACTGTCATACAGGAGACCTGACCTATTAGAGTGCAGCAACACCTGCAACACACACGCACACGCACGCACACACACACACACACACACACACACACACACACACACACACACGTTACTTCAGATGACATCATGATAATCATTACACATCACATTCTGCCACCAGGGGGAGCTGTTTCACCAGAGAGAGAGAGAGAAAGAGAGAGTGTGTGTGTTACTGTGATTAATTATTAACAGAAAGAATCAAAGCTCTGCTCCGAGGCAGGATTAGTCCTCATTAACACACACACACACACACACACACACACACTGGGTATTCTGCTGGATACTAACCCAGAGTATACCTTGGGGAACAATAACCAACCGAAACACCCCAGGCTAAACGCACACACACACACACACACACAGGGTGGCTAAGGGCCATATACAGACCTAATAATAATGTTAATAATAATAATGTTAATAATAATAATAATACCTTGTGCAAAAGCCCCTCCCTGTCCCCCAGGAAGGCGATGGTGCGTCCTGCTTCGGTTGCCGTGGTGACGGCGGTCAGCTGGGTGTCGGAGGTGAAAGTGGGCGTGGCCTCCAGAGGCAGCGAGCTGGCGATGGGGCTGGGGGTGTGTTCCCCCCCGCAGGGGTACTCTGACAGGGAGTCCTGTACGAACAAAATATATATGATCTATATTATACTTGTTATGATCGCGGAAAAGGTAGGACCCAAATGCAGACTACAAAAAGGTAAGAGGTCTATAAACAAAAGGCGAGCTTTATTTTCAAAGCTGAAGATCAAAAAACATGGCATGGATAACAAAGGTAACACAAGGAAAATACTTCACCAAAAAGCTGACCGTGACTGACATGGAGGGAGACAGGAAAAACAATGAACCGACAGGGGAACACAGGGAAAGACAAGACTAAATACAAAGAGGGGTATCACAGGACGAGACACAGCTGGGTAGTGTTGCACGGTGTACCGATATTTGAAAGGTACCGCGATACCCTGCCGTTAACAACGTTACGATTCCTCCGTTTCATTAGTATCGGTACTTTAAGAATGACGGGGAAAAGTACTCCGCTGTGCTTCCACTCCCTGCACTGCAGCCGTGCCTGCAGTCCCTCCGCTCTCAAGCACGCTCTAAGTCCCTCCCCTCTCAAGCACGCTCTAAGTCCCTCCCCTCTCAAGCACGCTCTAAGTCCCTCCCCTCTCAAGCACGCTTTAAGTCCCTCCCCTCTCAAGCACGCTCTAAGTGCCTCCCCTCTCTCTGCACGCGCTAGCTTCCAGAGCATGTGAGAAAACGGATAGCATGGCTGCAAGTGGGAGAGCAACTGCCGCTGCGCCTCGGCTTGTTGACAAAAAAGACGCCAGAAGCGAAAAAAAAAATGTTGAAAGTATTTTAGCATGTTTGTGTAAAGTTTGTGTTCTGGTTCTGGTTCTGGTTCTGGTTCTGGTGTGAAATAAAGCACAATAATTACATTTAAGACTGTTTCCCTTTTTTTAAGAAAAGTATCGAAAAAGAATCGGAATCGCAATTCTTGACTTGGTATCGGTATCGAAACCAAAATGTTGGTATCGTGACAACACTACAGCTGGGTAAGGGAGGCAGAAACACAAGGGCAACAGGTGAACACAATGAGACAAGCAGACACAGGAGGAAAAACACAGGAAGGAAGACAAGAGACAGGGAGAACAGAGACAGGGAGAACAGAGACAGGGAGAACAGAGACAGGAAGACAAGAGACAGGAAGACAAGAGACAGGGAGAACAGAGACAGGGAGAACAGAGACAGGAAGAACAGAGACAGGGAGAACAGAGACAGGGAGAACAGAGACAGGGAGAACAGAGACAGGGAGAACAGAGACAGGAAGAACAGAGACAGGGAGAACAGAGACAGGGAGAACAGAGACAGGGAGAACAGAGACAGGAAGAACAGAGACAGGAAGACAAGAGACAGGAAGACAAGAGACAGGGAGAACAGAGACAGGGAGAACAGAGACAGGGAGAACAGAGACAGGGAGAACAGAGACAGGGAGAACAGAGACAGGAAGAACAGAGACAGGGAGAACAGAGACAGGGAGAACAGAGACAGGGAGAACAGAGACAGGGAGAACAGGACAGCAAAACAAAACCCATTACCAGACACACAAAACTAAAACCGTGACATAACACCAAGATCGTGACAATACTCCTATACATGTATACTCTGACAGGGAGTCCTGCAGGAACAATATATATAT
>CM062267.1:256644-266644 GCA_031216635.1 Dissostichus eleginoides | reverse complement strand
TTCTAAAAGGGGTAAATTAATAATCTTTTTTCTCAAAGCAATGATAAACCTGTGAGTTAGATGTAGAAAAGTCAGAATCAATATTTTTTTTTTTATTTTAAAGTCAATTCAGATTGAACATAGTAAAAAAATGTAAATTATAGTTTCCGTCCAAAAACAAACCATTACTTATAGTGAAACCACCCTTGAATGATGGGATGGGAGACTAAAAGCTTTAGGAATCCAAACTATAACATATAATAAGTACCCTGTATCAAGATTGATGCAAAACAAGTGACATTTGACCTTTTTAGAGAGGTTTAGCACAAAAAAAACACTTCTGGGGTCATTAGGGTGGATTTTCCATATCTCTGGAACCCATCGGTCGATTTTGATGATTGACACCTCTTTTTAACCGTTAGAGCCAATAGAGTCGAGAGGGAAGTTCCTAAATCCATCTAAACATTACCATTGGGGAGTGAGAGCAGAGGTTGCGCTAGACTTTTTCGCTGCCCGTCATTTTGACGGACAGGATCGTAACATTTCCATCAAGGACAGGGGGGGACGCACACTCACTCGTGAACTGTTAGCGCCGTGTTATGCATGACCACTGCACCTTGCGGGAGCGCGCGCAGCGTAAAGCAAGTACTCACAGACATTTCAATGATCTGTTCGGCAAAGTTAGGTTTGGAAACGATATCCTTTCCTTTTGGGAGGGCATGCATAATAACACGGCATAACACTGGAGCCCCGCTACGGGGAAACTTTGGCGCTGTTCTGAGTTTGTTCTAATCTGTCAAAATGACGGAGGGCTTTCAGATTTTTCCGTCATTGTTAAAAAAAAAACGTCATAGACGGAAAATATTCGGTCAACGCGACCTCTGAGTGAGAGTGATGCGCACGCAGTTTGCCCAAAACCGGAAGCTGGGTTGTAGCTCTAATAGCAGCTAATATGAAATCTCCGTTATTGACATAAAAATGGAATGATGGATTATCAGTAATCATTTCAAAGTGACACAGACACATTGGATTAACCTATGGATTAACCTTCAGCAGCGTTTTTATCGTTTTAATGCCATTGAACACGACTTTTGATCAGAACAACAGCAAAGGTAAGACATGTGCCGTTTTGGCTACGCTGTGTGTTGTCTGGGTTTGCCATCGCTGCCGCGAGTTTTGGTCGCAGTGATGACACTTATACCGCTAGAATCTGTGGAATCTCAGCTTTCTACAGTATATATATCTTTGTGCAGATCCGATAAGTAATAAAGTATTTAAACTGTGAGTTCTGTGCTCAGTGCGTTAGCATTTTTTCGCTCAGGGCTAATTCAGAGGCTCTGCGTTAGACTTGTGTTTTGTTTCGGTAAAAATGGTTCGTATCGTCAGTTGGCTGAGTTTCTTCCTGTTAAGTGAGTATGACACATTCATAGTTTGTTAAATGTTAAGAAGCCCTGAGACACAGTTTCTTGCAGACTAACTTCAATGTTACACTAACTTCAGACTAACTTCAGACTAGCCTCAGACTAACTTCAGACTAACTTCAGTGTTACACTAACTTCAGACTAACTTCAGACTAGCCTCAGACTAACTTCAGACTAAATTCAGTGTTACACTAACTCCAGACTAACTTCAGTGTTACACTAACTTCAGACTAACTTCAGTGTTACTTCAGTGTTACACTAACTTCAGTGTTACACTAACTTCAGATTAACTTCAGACTAACTTCAGACTAACTTCATTGTTACACTAACTTCAGAGTAACTTCAGTGTCACACTAACTTCAGACTAACTTCAGACTAACTTCAGTGTTACACTAACTTCAGACTAACTTCAGATTAACTTCAGACTAACTTCAGACTAACTTCAGTGTTACACTAACTTCAGACTAACTTCAGATTAACTTCAGACTAACTTCAGACTAACTTCAGTGTTACACTAACTTCAGACTAACTTCAGATTAACTTCAGACTATCTTCAGAGTTACACTAACTTCAGACTAATTTCAGATTAACTTCAGATTAACTTCAGACTAACTTCAGTGTTACACTAACTTCAGACTAACTTCAGTGTTACACTAACTCCAGACTAACTTCAGTGTTACACTAACTCCAGACCAACTTCAGTGTTACACTAACTTCAGACTAACTTCAGACTAACTTCAATGTTACACTAACTTCAGACCAACTTCAGTGTTACACTAACTTCAGACTAACTTCAGTGTTACACTATCTTCAGATTAACTTCAGACTATCTTCAGTTACACTAACTTCAGACTAACTTCAGATTAACTTCAGACTAACTTCAGACTAACTTCAGTGTTACACTAACTTCAGACTAACTTCAGATTAACTTCAGACTATCTTCAGAGTTACACTAACTTCAGACTAACTTCAGATTAACTTCAGTGTTACACTAACTTCAGACTAACTTCAGATTAACTTCAGACTATCTTCAGTGTTACACTATCTTCAGATTAACTTCAGACTATCTTCAGAGTTACACTAACTTCAGACTAACTTCAGATTAACTTCAGACTAACTTCAGACTAACTTCAGTGTTACACTAACTTCAGACTAACTTCAGATTAACTTCAGACTATCTTCAGAGTTACACTAACTTCAGACTAACTTCAGATTAACTTCAGATTAACTTCAGACTAACTTCAGTGTTACACTAACTTCAGACTAACTTCAGTGTTACACTATCTTCAGATTAACTTCAGACTAACTTCAGTGTTACACTAATTTCAGACTAACTTCAGACTAACTTCAGTGTTACACTAACTTCAGACTAACTTCAGACTAATTTCAGATTAACTCCAGACTAACTTCAGACTAACTTCAGACTAACTTCAGACTAACTTCAGTGTTACAATAACTTCAGACCAGCCTCAGACTAACTTCAGTGTTTCTCCGTCCTCAGCAGATTCTGGATATTCTCTCTGATTCTGGGTCGCTGTGTTCTCGATCTGAATGGAGCTAATTCCTCTTTTCTCCTCAGACTGTCACAGAGCGTCAGGCTTCATTGTGGCGGTGTGCGGAGCGTCTATTCCTGCCTGTAATCCTGATCAAAGGATGTAAACACAGCGTGTGACAGCTGGATCAGAAGAAGGAGATTTCTGCGGTTTAATCCGGGACAGAAGAGAGAATAATGAAAAACACACACTATAAATATCAGACGCTCTGCAGCTCTGAGGGTCTCCTACTGTGAGGGTCTCCTGAGGGTCTCCTCACCCCACCTGTCCTCCTGAGGGTGTGCTGGTTTCACTCACCTCCACCTCTCTGTAACTGGTTCTATATTATATTCTTTATTATATTCTTTACTTTATTATCTGTGTTTGAAGTAATGGAGGATTTCCTGCTGCAGATCTGATCTCTAACTGAATACTGATCACTGGCACCATCAAATATTAATATCACCCTTTGATACTGACACACACACACACACACTCACACACACACACACTCACACACACTCACACACACACACACACACAGTGATGGAATTAGCATCAATATCATTAACGCCCATCACCCTCTTCCTCGGCTAGTTCACACAGCTCCCCCCTCGTGTGTGTGTGTGTGTGTGTGTGTGTTGTGTGTGTGTGTGTGTGTGTTGTGTGTGTTGTGTGGTGTGAATACATTATCACTTCTTCCTCTACTATTAACCGTGTGTAAGTGGTTTTGCTGACAGCCTCCTCTCTGCATGAAACACTGTAATAAACAGCCTCAGTGGGAATTAAAAACATCTTGTGTGTGTGTGTGTGTGTGTGTGTGTGTGTGTGTGTGTGTGTGTGTGTGTGTGTGAGTGTGTGTGAATGTATTTGCTATATGATACTGAATGATCATAATATGATCACATTCACCCCCCCCCCAGGTTCACCCCCCTCAGGTCACAGTATTGACCTCAGATCTGACTGGAGGAGCAGGTGCTGCTTCTCTTTAGCCAGAGGACCACATTAATACTGCAGAACCCAACACACACACACACACACACACACACTTAATTAACTGTGTTTATTGTTTATCTTCTGAAAGCAGTTTGTAGTTCTTGTGTTCTGATGCTAAAGATCAGTCCCTGTCTCTGCCTGCTGAGACACGTCTCTGAAGAACCTGGAGAACCTGAAGAACCTGGAGAACCCGCAGTACCTCTATAAAGCCTCTTACACACCAAACTGACACCAAAGAACACCGCCTCACGTCGCCTCACGTCGCCTCACGTCTCCTCACGTCGCCTGACGTCGCCTCACGTCGCCTCACGTCTCCTCACGTCGCCTCACGTCTCCTCACGTCTCCTCACGTCGCCTCAGGTCTCTTCACGTCGCCTCGCCTCACCTCGCCTCACGTCGCCTCACGTCACCTCACGTCGCCTCACCTCACGTCGCCTCACGTCTCCTGCGTCTCCTCACGTCGCCTCACGTCTCCTGCGTCTCCTCACGTCGCCTCACCTCGCCTCACGTCGCCTCACGTCGCCTCACGTCTCCTGCGTCTTGGCCATGTGTCGCACTGGAACACACCGCAAAGACTTCAGCCGACGGCCAAGTAGCACATACGAACTGCGCATGCGTGAGTGGCATAACTCTCCTTACCAGCAGGCGGCGGTAGTGTGTATTCGTCATTCAAAAGAGGAAACCACCGGAAGACAGACTGCGTGATATAAACAAACAACAAATAGCGTGTGCGTTCCATTTCCCCTCTACAGCAAGAAGCTCAGGGGGCTTTCCCGAACCTGTGTCGAGAGCTGGAGTCAAATGAAATCTCAGATTTGCCTTCTTAATAGTTTGTTTGGGTCCCTCACTTCCGTTTCGCTTCTCATGCACTGATTCGCTAGCTGAACAGCCAATCAGAGTGATTTCTTTGGCCGACAGCCTACCGATTCAACATGTCGAATCGGCGAAAATCGGCTCGGTGTGGAAGAGGCTTAAGGACCCGTCTACAGGGTCCAGGATCAGCTGAAGACCCATCTGAAGACATCACTGCTCCTCATCCATTCATCCTGAGGATCCCCAGCAGACCCTGAACACATCACTGCTCCTCATCCATTCATCCTGAGGATCCCCAGCAGACCCTGAACACATCACTGCAGCTCATCCATTCATCCTGAGATCCCCAGCAGACCCTGAACACATCACTGCAGCTCATCCATTCATCCTGAGGATCCCCAGCAGACCCTGAACACATCACTGCAGCTCATCCATTCATCCTGAGATCCCCAGCAGACCCTGAACACATCACTGCAGCTCATCCATTCATCCTGAGGATCCCCAGCAGACCCTGAACACATCACTGCAGCTCATCCATTCGTCCCGAGATCCCCAGCAGACCCTGAACACATCACTGCAGCTCATCCATTCATCCTGAGGATCCCCAGCAGACCCTGAACACATCACTGCAGCTCATCCATTCATCCTGAGATCCCCAGCAGACCCTGAACACATCACTGTAGCTCATCCATTCGTCCTGAGATCCCCAGCAGACCCTGAACACATCACTGCAGACCCTAGACTGTAAAGCTGAACACATGCTGGCTGGTTAAACCCAGTTAGCGTTAGCGGTTAGCACACAGAGACTCACAGAGACTTACTTCATTCAGAAGCAGCCGTCCTCCTCTCAGGCCTCACAACAACACACTGAGAGACGGCTGTGATCCCATTATACTGAAACACATTGTTCTGAGGGAGAGAGGGCGAGAGACATTCACACAGAGAGAGAGAGAGAGGGGGGGGGGGGCGGGGCTTAGCTGCATACTGAGCGAGGGGCGGGGCCAGACTCATTCATATTCAATGATCGGTGAGGGGCGTGAGGGTAGAGAGAGAGAGAGAGACACACACACAGACACAGACACACAGACACACATTGTGTTGAAGTGTAATTGTATCACTGTATATATCTTATATTTTATGGTATGCCAAAATCTCCTAGGATCGTTTAAACTGTCTGTGGTCTGGGATAAGTAAAAATCGCTTTAGGGTCTGCTCCTTGATGTTCTCTAGGAACCTTTAGGGTCTGCTCCTTGATGTTCTCTAGGAACCTTTAGGGTCTGCTCCTTGATGTTCTCTGGGAACCTTTAGGGTTAGCTGCTTGAGGTTCTCTGGGAACCTTTAGGGTCTGCTCCTTGATGTTCTCTAGGAACCTTTAGGGTTAGCTGCTTGAGGTTCTCTGGGAACCTTTAGGGTTTGGACTGGAACAAAGCCGAGATCTTTACTGATGTTGGAAGCTTCCTGTCTGTCTGAGAGCTCTGTGTCCAGATGGACCAATCAGAATCCAGTATTCAATAGGTGTAGTAATTATATTACTCTGAACGATGAGTACTTTTACTGCTGGTACTTTCAGTTTGTTTTGATGATCAGGTGACTCCCACTGTCTTTGTCTCTGATTGGTTGGTTCACAGCTGACAGGTCACAGCAGGTGATGGTCGCCATGGTAACCACAGACCCTTTAATGTGTGTGTGTGTCTGTGTGTGTGCGTGTGTGTATGTGTGTGTGTGTGTGTTTCTGCATCATCTTATCTGTGACTCAACACACCACTGGTAAAACATGTGTGTGTGACCTCATGTGACAAAACATTCATGCATTCATGTGTGTGTGTGTGTGTGTGTGTGTGTGTGTGTGTGTGTGTTTCAGAGCTCAGCTGGGAGTGTTTGTCCATCTCTCTTCAGGAGCTTCATGCAATATTAATCACACACACACATCCATCAAACACACAAAGAGAAACACACACACACAGCCTGAGGTCTGACATAGTGTGTGTGTGTGTGTGTGTGTGTGTGTGTGTGTGTGTGTGTGTGTGTGTACACAGCAGGTGTATTCATGTTGTGATTCCAGAAACCAGTTGAACTCAAATCATTTATCATCATTACAAATGTTATTGTATTCTCTTGAGTTACAGTATTGATATTAATATCAGTTCTTTGTTTCTATGTTAAAGTGACTTCTGTGTTAATGGAATGAAACCTGCTGTTAATGACAGTATTACATTATATTAAAGAGTGTGTAGGGTGTGGTGTTCAGGTATCTGAAGCTCAACAGAAACAAAAGATGAAGGGCGAGAGAGAGGGGCGAGAGAGGGAGAGGGGCGAGAGAGCGATGTTTAGAGAGCGTGAAGCAGAGGAACCAATCAGGCGCAGTAATTGGGAGGAAATGTGGGGGAGACGTGTTCCACACTCTGACTCAGAAATATATAAATATAAACAGCCCCTTCCTCACCATTGATTGGTCAGTTCGGTGATGAAGACAACGAGACGTTCAACAAAGTCTAAACATTAAAGACTCTGAAGATTCAATGAGACGAGATGAGGTCATAATGAAGAGACTGCACACACACACACACATACACACACACACACACATACACACACACACTAGGGGTTTCACAACTACCATTATTTACTAGTCGACACGTTTTTCAAAATAGTAGTTGACTAGTCGACTAGTTGTTACGTCGTCATAAAGACACACAAAGAGAGGTGTAAAACTGTATTTTGTATTGCGATGCATACAGTTACGTTACACACTGTAACAAAGCAGCATTTTAATTTGGGTTACATGGCTGATTAAATAAAAACCAGTAACTGGACTCACCAAATCTACTGCAAAAACTCTGTTAAGAACATAAATGCAACGTAAATCCAGTGCGCATTGCGCAACACTTTACTCGCTGTCACTGTCCTCCTCGATAAGGATGTCCACCCTTCCAGGTGTTTTGGTTTGCGTTAAGGAAGACCAAAGCATCAACATGTGAGGGAAGGAGGCTTGACCGCTGTCGGGTGACAGTGGTGCCTGCCAGGGAAAACATCCGTTCACTTGGGGTGCTGGTGTAGCCAGGTAGCTCCTGGAAAGCTTGGCTAAACGGGGGAAGCGGTTCGCGTTTTGTGCCCACCACTTCAGAGGGTTATCCATTGTGGGGATATGGGGTGTCTGCTGGCAGTAATCCCGTAGTTCATCCGCGCCACTGTTGACCCGTGTTTTCTTGTTGCTCTCGAAATGAGGTCCAAACAGCTGTTCAAAGAGGGGGGTGCTAGTGGAGCACGCTCGTGAACTTTTAGCGCCGGAGCTAAAACTGAAACTGTAGAGTGCATAGGTGCGGCGCATTTGCGCATAAAATGAGGACCCCTGAATGTCGGGCGTGTTTTGCTGGAGCATTTTGCAGCACCTCAGCGCCAATGTCGGCATCCTCATTTCCCACGTTTGCCTCCATTTTGTTCACGACTAGTCGACTAGGGCCTACAGCGCCGACTAGTGGTAGAACTACTCGACTAGTCGACTAGTTGGTGAAACCCCTAACACACACACACACACACTCACACACACACACACACACACTCTCACACACACTCACACACACACTCTCACACACACAAACACACTCACACACACACACACTCACACTCACACACACACACACATACACACACACACACAAACACTCACACACACACACACACACACATACACACACACACATACACACACCCACTTACACACACTCAAACACACATACACACACACACACACACACATACACACACAAACACACTCACACACACACACTCACACACACACATACACACACCCACATACACACACTCACACACACACACACTCACACACACACACAGGTCAGTGAGTCTGTGATCGTCCGGTTGTTAATAACGTTTTGAAGCCGCAGCAGATCCAGAAACATGGAGTTTAAAATTATTTATTATTTATTATAATTATCTCAGAGTTTGAGATCAGTTAAACCTCTGACATCATCACACAGCGCCATGTGGCGGTGATGATGATGTCATTAGTCGCCATGTGGCGGTGTGTGACATCATCATCACCGCCTGTTTTGTTGTTACCGACCTGAAGAGGAGTCCTGCAGCAGAGAGAGGAAGAGGAGGAGCTTTCTTCATCAGGAGTCAATCCTGCAGGAGAACACACACACACACACACACACACACACACACACCTGTCAGTTAATACAAGTTACACACACCTGCAGTAACACTCAGGAACAGAGCAGCAGGAGCTTTATCTGAAAGCCAGTCCATCCCCGGAGCGTTTCACTTGGTGCGGTTCCTCTGTTGGTGTGAACTCAACATCCTGAAAGAGGTGGTCTCAGACCCCTGAAGTGAACTCAACATCCTGAAAGAGGTGGTCTCAGACCCCTGAAGTGAACTCAACATCCTGAAAGAGGTGGTCTCAGACCCCTGAAGTGAACTCAACATCCTGAAAGAGGTGGTCTCAGACCCCTGAAGTGAACTCAACATCCTGAAAGAGGTGGTCTCAGACCCCTGAAGTGAACTCAACAACCTGAAAGAGGTGGTCTCAGACCGCTGAAGTGAACTCAACAACCTGAAAGAGGTGGTCTCAGACCCCTGAAGTGAACTCAACAACCTGAAAGAGGTGGTCTCAGACCCCTGAAAGAGGTGGTCTCAGACCTCTGAAGTGAACTCAACAACCTGAAAGAGGTGGTCCTGAGTCTAGCTGGCCGGCTCTGTTGTGATTGGTCAACCAGCTTAGAGATGTCCCGCCCCTTAGCCTCTCAAACACTGGAGCGCTAGCCAATAGGAGTGTTCCATAGTGATCTCACTATGTTCCAGAAGTAAACAAAGGAGTACAATGGAGGCTTTTCGGGGGGGGGGAGAGAAACTCCTTTGAGACCATGTACATGCACTAATTAATAATAATAATCAGCGTTTCCGCCTGGGGGGCGTCTTGCCGTCATTTGACTCGGAACGCCCTGAACTCGAGCTGAGGGCGTCCCAAAAAAATAATAATTCGAGAGAAGATCGAGTTTTTATTGCTTGAAATGACGAAAAGGAAAAAGGACAAGGACACCCCTCTGTTGGAGGGGCAAAGGAGTCTGGTGGGATTCATTTCACCGCCAGCAAAGCGTGTTCCTGTGACGGAAAGTGTACTGCTGGCGAGCCTTGACGGGGGGTGCTAGTGGAGCACGCGCGTGAACTGCGAGCGCCGGAGCCTCGCAGCGGCGAAACTGAGGCTCCGTGGTAAACTGTGGTAACATGAAGAGCCGT
>CM062267.1:244144-251644 GCA_031216635.1 Dissostichus eleginoides | reverse complement strand
TTCCTACATTCTGAGCTCTGTGCTACTGTTTTCTGACAAATCTAGAACTGGGGACTTTGTCCTGATGCGAGGTATGGGAATGAGTGTTATGCCTGTTCCTCTGCATTCTGTTGTGCTTTTTCTCTCTCTCTCTTGTTTGCAGGTTCAAGTGCTGTGGGTGATCATGGACTGACGAGCTGCACCTGGGCAGCTCCTATAAGGCTGAGGCCCCACGAGGACGCATACGGTAGTTTCCGTTACCGTTTTGTGTCATATAGACCTTCCGGCCACACTAGGACGACAGAATACGGCAGTAAACGACTACGGTAACGATAACGGGTCCCGAGGTGGATAGAACGGCATACGCAACGCTCTGGGGATCCAACGGCTCCGTGTGTACGCCCTATACGATCATTTTGTGATAATGATGACGCAATATCCCCGCCTCTCCCAGCAGGAGCTTCCAGCTAGATTTGATCGATATGGACATAAACGCGAGTGAAGTCTAAACGGACAGGAGAGGAGACACGCTGCTCTGCATGATCGCCTGCAGCTCCGCCCGCTGTGATGGAGCGATGAGCGGACAACACACACACTTCAAGTTAGATCATCGCCCTTAGCTATTTTAATGACCTCTCAAACTACCTAAACTGGTTATAAACATGTTTATTTTGACTGTCGGGTCACTCATTATTGGATCAGCAGCTGCATGAGAGCATGGATACTGACGGGCTGTCAGGAGAGGGGGAGGAGAAGAGATCTCCGTCCTCCGTGTATCATTCTTATATTATTATATAGAGTCGTTATTCGTTTGTTTTAAAGCTCAATAAATAACAAAAAAGACCTCTGGGTTAACCCTAACCCTAAACCCTAACCCCTAACACTAACCCAACCCTAACCCTAACCCAACCCTAACCCTAACCCTAACCCAACCCTAACCCCTAACCCTAACCCCTAACCCTAACCCCTAACCCAACCCTAACCTGTAACCCTAACCCTAACCCCTAACCCTAACCCTAACCCCTAACCCTAACCCAACCCCTAACCCAACCCTAACCCCTAACCCTAACCCCTAACCCTAACCCAACCCCTAACCCTAACCCTATTCTCAATCAAGAATCCAAAACCCCATTCCCTACACAAAACCTAACCCTAACCCTAACCCCTAACCCCTAACCCAACCCTAACCCTAACCCAACTCTAACCCCTAACCCTAACCCAACCCTAACCCTAACCCCTAACCCCTAACCCAACCCTAACCCTAACCCAACTCTAACCCCTAACCCTAACCCAACCCTAACCCTAACCCCTAACCCCTAACCCAACCCTAACCCTAACCCCTAACCCAACCCTAACCCTAACCCAACTCTAACCCCTAACCCTAACCCAACCCTAACCCTAACCCCTAACCCCTAACCCAACCCTAACCCTAACCCAACTCTAACCCCTAACCCAACCCTAACCCTAACCCTCTGACCGGCACTTTTCTCACGGACATGTTGACCGGCGAAACCCCACCGCCATGTTCTCATGTTCTCCATGTTCTTCATGTTCTCATGTTCTCATGTTCTCCATGTTCTCATGTTCTTCATGTTCCTCATGTTCTTCATGTTCTCATGTTCTCCATGTTCCTTATGTTCTCATGTTCTCATGTTCTCCATGTTCTTCATGTTCTCATGTTCTCCATGTTCTCATGTTCTCATGTTCCTCATGTTCTTCATGTTCTCATGTTCTCCATGTTCTCATGTTCTCCATGTTCTTCATGTTCTCATGTTCTCATGTTCTCCATGTTCTCATGTTCTTCATGTTCCTCATGTTCTTCATGTTCTCATGTTCTCCATGTTCCTTATGTTCTCATGTTCTCATGTTCTCCATGTTCTTCATGTTCTCATGTTCTCCATGTTCTTCATGTTCTCATGTTCTCATGTTCCTCATGTTCTTCATGTTCTCATGTTCTTCATGTTCTCATGTTCTTCATGTTCTCATGTTCTTCATGTTCTTCATGTTCCTCATGTTCTTCATGTTCGTCATGTTCTCATGTTCTCATGTTCGTCATGTTCTTCATGTTCTCATGTTATTCATGTTCTCATGCATGTTCTTCACGTTCTTCATGTTCCTCATGTTCTCATGTTTGTCATGTTCTTCATGTTCTCATGTTCTTCATGTTCTCATGTTCTTCATGTTCTTCATGTTCCTCATGTTCGTCATGTTCTTCATGTTCTCATGTTCTTCATGTTCTCATGCATGTTCGTCATGTTCTTCATGTTCTCATGTTCTTCATGTTCTCATGCATGTTCGTCATGTTCTTCATGTTCTCATGTTCTTCATGTTCTCATGTTCTTCATGTTCTTCATGTTCCTCATGTTCTCCATGTTCTTCATGTTCTTCATGTTCCTCATGTTCTTCATGTTCCTCATGTTCTTCATGTTCTTCATGTTCTCATGTTCCTCATGTTCTCATGTTCTTCATGTTCTTCATGTTCCTCATGTTCTCCATGTTCTTCATGTTCTTCATGTTCCTCATGTTCTTCATGTTCCTCATGTTCTTCATGTTCTCATGTTTAAATGTTTTTAAATATCTTGGTGTATGGCTAGACTCTGAACTTTCATTTAAACTACATATAAATCATGTAATACAAAAAGTCATTTACGGAATCGGTCTCTTAAGCCGCTCTCTCGTCTCTTAAGCCGCCTCTCGTTTCTTACGCCGCTCTCTCGTCTCTTAAGCCGCTCTCTCGTCTCTTACGCCGCACTCTCGTCTCTTACGCCGCACTGTCGTCTCTTAAGCCGCTCTCTCGTCTCTTAAGCCGCCTCCGTTTCTTACGCCGCTCTCTCGTCTCTTACGCCGCACTCTCGTCTCTTAAGCCGCTCTCTCGTCTCTTAAGCCGCTCTCTCGTCTCTTACGCCGCTCTCTCGTCTCTTACGCCGCTCTCTCGTCTCTTACGCCGCTCTCTCGTCTCTTACGCCGCACTCTCGTCTCTTACGCCGCACTGTCGTCTCTTAAGCCGCTCTCTCGTCTCTTAAGCCGCCTCCGTTTCTTACGCCGCTCTCTCGTCTCTTAAGCCGCTCTCTCGTCTCTTACGCCGCTCTCTCGTCTCTTAAGCCGCTCTCTCGTTTCTTACGCCGCTCTCTCGTCTCTTAAGCCGCTCTCTCGTTTCTTACGCCGCTCTCTCGTCTCTTAAGCCGCCTCTCGTTTCTTACGCCGCTCTCTCGTCTCTTAAGCCGCTCTCTCGTCTCTTACGCCGCACTCTCGTCTCTTACGCCGCACTGTCGTCTCTTAAGCCGCTCTCTCGTCTCTTAAGCCGCCTCCGTTTCTTACGCCGCTCTCTCGTCTCTTACGCCGCACTCTCGTCTCTTAAGCCGCTCTCTCGTCTCTTAAGCCGCTCTCTCGTCTCTTACGCCGCTCTCTCGTCTCTTACGCCGCTCTCTCGTCTCTTACGCCGCACTCTCGTCTCTTACGCCGCACTGTCGTCTCTTAAGCCGCTCTCTCGTCTCTTAAGCCGCCTCCGTTTCTTACGCCGCTCTCTCGTCTCTTAAGCCGCTCTCTCGTCTCTTACGCCGCTCTCTCGTCTCTTACGCCGCTCTCTCGTTTCTTACGCTCAGTGTCCGTAAGAGAATTGCTTCTCAACTTATTCTTCAGATTATGGAGTATTGTGATGTTGTCTACCAAAATGCACTTAAATCAGGTCTCGCTCCACTCAACATAGCCTCCAACAGACTATGCAGATTGGTTTTTCGTACACATCACTACACAATGTAGAAGCAACTAAAATGGCCTTCATTAAATGGAAGAAGATACGCATTGGCTTCAGCTGATATTTAAATGCATTGATCTTAACTATCCCCCTAAAGCAGTATTTTGTACCCTACTCGCCAAATCATCAAGTTAGACACTCTGTCCAGATCTCTGTCCCCTCTGCAAACATCTATTTGCAGAAGAGCGTTCATGTTCTAAGCCCCTACAGACTGGAACACTTGACCTGCAGCTATTAGGTCTCTTGCATCATTGGGTATGTGTGAACATTATCATCTCACTTTCAGCTGCTCTGCACTTGGTATTGATCAAACTGGTATTGATCAAACTGGTATTGATCAAACTGGTATTGATCAAACTGGTATTGATGAAACTGGTATTGATGAAACTCGTATTGATCAAACTGGTATTGATCAAACTGATATTGATCAAACTGGTATTGATCAAACTGGTATTGATCAAACTGATATTGATCAAACTGGTATTGATCAAACTGGTATTGATCAAACTGGTATTGATGAAACTGATATTGATGAATATTGATGAAACTGGTATTGATGAAACTGGTATTGATGAAACTGATATTGATGAAACTGGTATTGATGAAACTGATATTGATGAAACTGGTATTGATGAAACTAATATTGATGAAACTGATATTGATGAAACTGATATTGATGAAACTGATGAAACTGATATTGATGAAACTGATATTGATGAAACTGGTATTGATGAAACTGATATTGATGAAACTGATGAAACTGGTATTGATGAAACTGATATTGATGAAACTGGTATTGATGAAACTGATATTGATGAAACTGATATTGATGAAACTGGTATTGATGAAACTGATATTGATGAAACTGATATTGATGAAACTGGTATTGATGAAACTGATATTGATGAATATTGATGAAACTGATATTGATGAAACTGATGAAACTGGTATTGATGAAACTGATATTGATGAATATTGATGAAACTGGTATTGATGAAACTGGTATTGATGAAACTGATATTGATGAAACTGATATTGATGAAACTGATATTGATGAAACTGGTATTGATGAAACTGATATTGATGAAACTGGTATTGATGAAACTGGTATTGATGAAACTGATATTGATGAAACTGGTATTGATGAAACTGGTATTGATGAAACTGATATTGATGAAACTGATATTGATGAAACTGGTATTGATGAAACTGGTATTGATGAATATTGATGAAACTGATATTGATGAAACTGGTATTGATGAAACTGGTATTGATGAATATTGATGAAACTGGTATTGATGAAACTGATATTGATGAAACTGGTATTGATGAAACTGATATTGATGAAACTGGTATTGATGAATATTGATGAAACTGGTATTGATGAAACTGGTATTGATGAAACTGATATTGATGAAACTGTTATTGATGAAACTGGTATTGATGAAACTGATATTGATGAATATTGATGAAACTGATATTGATGAAACTGGTATTGATGAAACTGGTATTGATCAAACTGGTATTGATGAAACTGGTATTGATGAAACTGGTATTGATGAAACTGATATTGATGAAACTGGTATTGATGAAACTGGTATTGATGAAACTGGTATTGATGAAACTGATATTGATGAAACTGATATTGATGAAACTGGTATTGATGAATATTGATGAAACTGATATTGATGAAACTGATATTGATGAATATTGATGAAACTGGTATTGATGAAACTGATATTGATGAAACTGATATTGATGAAACTGATATTGATGAATATTGATGAAACTGGTATTGATGAAACTGATATTGATGAAACTGTTATTGATGAAACTGGTATTGATGAAACTGATATTGATGAATATCGATGAAACTGATATTGATGAAACTGGTATTGATGAAACTGATATTGATGAATATTGATGAAACTGGTATTGATGAAACTGGTATTGATGAAACTGATATTGATGAATATTGATGAAACTGGTATTGATGAATATTGATGAAACTGGTATTGATGAAACTGGTATTGATGAAACTGATATTGATGAATATTGATGAAACTGGTATTGATGAAACTGGTATTGATGAAACTGATATTGATGAAACTGTTATTGATGAAACTGGTATTGATGAAACTGATATTGATGAATATTGATGAAACTGATATTGAGGAAACTGGTATTGATGAAACTGATATTGATGAATATTGATGAAACTGGTATTGATGAAACTGGTATTGATGAAACTGATATTGATGAATATTGATGAAACTGGTATTGATGAATATTGATGAAACTGGTATTGATGAAACTGGTATTGATGAAACTGATATTGATGAAACTGATTGATGAAACTGATATTGATGAAACTGGTATTGATGAACTGGTATTGATGAAACTGATATTGATGAAACTGGTATTGATGAATATTGATGAAACTGGTATTGATGAAACTGGTATTGATGAAACTGATATTGATGAAACTGTTATTGATGAAACTGGTATTGATGAAACTGATATTGATGAATATTGATGAAACTGGTATTGATGAAACTGGTATTGATGAAACTGATATTGATGAATATTGATGAAACTGGTATTGATGAATATTGATGAAACTGGTATTGATGAAACTGGTATTGATGAAACTGGTATTGATGAAACTGGTATTGATGAAACTGATATTGATGAAACTGGTATTGATGAAACTGGTATTGATGAAACTGATATTGATGAAACTGGTATTGATGAAGCTGATATTGATGAAACAGATATTGATGAAACTGGTATTGATGAAACTGATATTGATGAAACTGGTATTGATGAAACTGGTATTGATGAAACTGGTATTGATGAAACTGATCTGCTCGACTGTCTCTCAAATTGTAATGATTGTATGTATTACTTGAATTGTACTTAACAGACTGTACGTCGTTTGTCTTTGTCATGTTTTGCTTTTTCTCTTTTTGTTTATGTATGTCTGTAAGTTGTTGCTATTGTTGGGACCCCCGTGAAAACGAGACGGAGCATCTCAGGGGTCATCCCAATAAATACTTTCATCTCTAAACGAGACGGAGCATCTCAGGGGTCATCCCAATAAATACTTTCATCTCTAAACGAGACGGAGCATCTCAGGGGTCATCCCAATAAATACTTTCATCTCTAAACGAGACGGAGCATCTCAGGGGTCATCCCAATAAACACTTTCATCTCTAAACGAGACGGAGCATCTCAGGGGTCATCCCAATAAACACTTTCCTCTCTAAACGAGACGGAGCATCTCAGGGGTCATCCCAATAAATACTTTCCTCTCTAAACGAGACGGAGCATCTCAGGGGTCATCCCAATAAACACTTTCATCTCTAAACGAGACGGAGCATCTCAGGGGGTCATCCCAATAAACACTTTCCTCTCTAAACGAGACGGAGCATCTCAGGGGGTCATCCCAATAAACACTTTCATCTCTAAACGAGACGGAGCATCTCAGGGGGTCATCCCAATAAACACTTTCCTCTCTAAACGAGACGGAGCATCTCAGGGGGTCATCCCAATAAACACTTTCCTCTCTAAACGAGACGGAGCATCTCAGGGGTCATCCCAATAAATACTTTCATCTCTAAACGAGACGGAGCATCTCAGGGGTCATCCCAATAAACACTTTCATCTCTAAACGAGACGGAGCATCTCAGGGGTCATCCCAATAAACACTTTCATCTCTAAACGAGACGGAGCATCTCAGGGGTCATCCCAATAAACACTTTCAT
>CM062267.1:236644-239144 GCA_031216635.1 Dissostichus eleginoides | reverse complement strand
AGGCACAGGCCGAGGAGGTGGAGTTGCAGCCATCTTTGACTCAAGTTTACTTATCAATACTAAACCAAAATTAAATTATACCTCCTTTGAAAGCCTTGTTTTTAGTCTTACGCATCCGACCTGGAAAACTTTGCATCCAATCTTATTTGTTACAGTGTACCGTGCTCCAGGTCCTTATTCAGAATTCTGATCAGAGTTCTCTGAGTTTTTATCAACTCTGGTTCTTAAAACAGATAAAGTAATTATCGTAGGTGACTTTAATATTCATGTTGACGATGATAAAAATATCCTTACTGTTGCATTTAACTCTGTATTAGACTCTGTTGGTTTCAGTCAGAGTGTAAATAAACCAACCCACTGCTATAATCACACTCTCGACCTTGCTCTGACTTATGGAATTGAAATTGAGCAACTATTAGTCGAACCGCATAATCCTGCTTTATCCGACCATTTCTTAGTAACTTTTGAAATACTGTTGCAAGACTACAAAGCATCAGTCACAAGCTCCTGCAGCAGAAACCTGTCTGTTAGTGCTATAGCCACATGTAAGGAAGAGATTCCATCAACACTTAACTTGATAGCATGTCTGCATGTAAGGAAGAGATTCCACCAATACTTAACCCGATAGCATGTCTGCATGTAAGGAAGAGATTCCATCAATACTTAACTTGATAGCATGTCTGCATGTAAGGGAGAGATTCCATCAATACTTAACCCGATAGCATGTCTGCATGTCAGGAAGAGATTCCATCAATACTTAACTTGATAGCATGTCTGCATGTAAGGAAGAGATTCCATCAATACTTAACCCGATAGCATGTCTGCATGTAAGGAAGAGATTCCATCAATACTTAACCTGATAGCATGTCTGCATGTAAGGAAGAGATTCCATCAATACTTAACCCGATAGCATGTCTGCATGTAAGGAAGAGATTCCATCAATACTTAACCCGATAGCATGTCTGCATGTAAGGAAGAGATTCCATCAATACTTAACTTGATAGCATGTCTGCATGTAAGGGAGAGATTCCATCAATACTTAACCCGATAGCATGTCTGCATGTAAGGAAGAGATTCCATTCTTTCTTCTAAACCATCAACGTGTATCTTAGACCCGATTCCAACTAAGCTGTTAAAGGAAGTTTTTCCATTAATTAGCACCTGTTTATTAAATATGATGAATATGTCTTTATTATCGGGCTATGTTCCACAATCATTCAAAGTAGCAGTGATAAAACCGCTTCTTAAAAAGCACAACCTCGATCCAGAGGTTTTAGCCAACTATAGACCTATTTCTAATCTTCCGTTCCTCTCAAAAATTCTTGAGAAAGCGGTCACAAAACAGTTGTGTGATTACTTAGAAAACAATGATTGATTTGAAGATGTTCAGTCTGGCTTTAGAACACATCATAGCACAGAGACAGCTCTGGTTAAAGTCACAAATGACCTTCTAATAGCCTCAGACAAAGGACTTGTCTCTATTCTTGTCTTGCTCGATCTCAGTGCTGCATTTGATACTATCGACCATGATATCCTATTGCAAAGACTAGAGCACTTAGTTGGCATAAAGGGAACTGCTTTAGGCTGGTTTAGGTCCTATCTATCTGAACGCTCTCAGTTTGTATGTGTCAACGATAAATCTTCCATGCAAACCAAAGTTAGCCATGGAGTGCCACAGGGCTCAGTGCTTGGACCTATTTTGTTCACATTATATATGCTTCCGTTAGGCAATATTATAAGGAATCATTCTGTACAGTTTCATTGTTATGCGGATGATACTCAACTATATTTATCAATCAAGCCTGATGAAATTAATCATCTAAATAAAATTCAAGACTGCCTTAAGGACTTAAAAACGTGGATGACTTTAAACTTTTTGATGTTAAACACGGCCAAAACTGAAGTTATTGTACTCGGCCCAAAGAATCTACGAAACAAATTATCTAAAGATATACTAACTATGGATGGCATTAATTTGGCCTCCAGTGAGACTGTAAGGAATCTTGGTGTTATATTTGATCAGGATTTATCCTTTAACGCCCACATAAAATCTATTTCAAGGACCGCCTACTTCCATCTACGTAACATTGCAAAAATCAGGCATATCTTGCCTCAAAACGATGCAGAGAAACTAGTCCATGCATTTGTTACTTCAAGGCTAGATTATTGTAACTCTCTATTATCAGGGTGTACCAAGAAGTCAGTTAAGTCGCTTCAGCTGATTCAAAATGCTGCAGCACGTGTACTAACCAGAGTTAGGAAAAGGGACCACATTACTCCTGTTCTGGCTGCCTTACACTGGCTCCCTATAGAACATAGGATAGAATTTAAAATTCTTCTTCTCGCCTACAAAGCCCTTAATGGGCAGGCGCCATCTTACCTTAAAGAACTCATTATACCCTACTGTCCTACTAGGGCATTGCGTTCCAAGAATGCAGGGTTGTTGGTTGTTCCTAGAGTCTCTAAAAGTACAATGGGAGCCAGAGCCTTTTCTTCCACA
>CM062267.1:229144-231644 GCA_031216635.1 Dissostichus eleginoides | reverse complement strand
ACCCCCCCTGTAGGAACCCAGCGGACCCTGAACGCATCACAGAGTTCACAACAACAACAACAACAACGAGCAGTGGAGACCGGATGAAGGGGGGGGGGCACCAAAACCCCTCCTGATAACACCTGAACGCACCTGCACCAGCCTGACTACACTACCCAGAATGCCTCTGTCCGTCTGAGCCTCTGCTGGTAAACTGAGTTTATGGTTGCGTTGGAATCCTCAGTTCACCTGTTTTCCAGGTCTCAGGCTCAAAATGACATTCCCAGAACAAATGACCATATCTTCTCTTCTAAAAGGGGCAAATTAATAATCTTTTTTCTCAAAGCAATGATAAACCTGTGAGCTGGATTTAGAAGAGTCAGAATCAATATAGATGTTTTTATTTTAAAGTAAATACAGATTGAACATAGTAAAAAAATGTAAATTATAGTTTCCGTCCAAAGAAAATGTTTTACTTATAGTGAAAAGCACCTTTGGATGATGGGATGGGAGACTAAAAGCTTTAGGAATCCAAACTATAACATATAACAAGTACCCTGTATCAAGATTGATGCAAAACAAGTGACCTTTGACCTTTTTAGAGAGATTTAGAAAAAAAAACCCACTTCTGGGGTCATTTGACCTTTCTCTGGCCCCCCTCGGTCGATTTTGAGGATTGACATCTCTTTTTAACCGTTAGAGCCAATGGGATCGAGGGGAAGTTCCTAAAATCCATCTAAACATTACCCATTGGTGAATAGAGTGATGCTCAGCCAGAATGCCCCGGAACCGGAAGCTGTCATACACTCTCGTAGCTATCATTAGCAGCTATTATGAAAACTCCGTTATTGACATAAATATGGAATGATGGATTATCAGAAATCATTTCAAAGTGACAGACACATTGGATTAACCATTGGATTAACCATTGCATTAACCATTGGATTAACCATTGCATTAACCATTGGATTAACCATTGGATTAACCATTGGATTAGCCCTCAGCAGCGTTTTATGCGTTTTAATGCCATTGAACAGAACTTTTGATCAGACAAACAGCAAAGGTAAGAATATTTCCGTGTTTGCTCCGTAAAGCTCTGTGTTGTGATGTCTGTGTTTCCTTCCCCTGTCGTGAGTTTTGTTCGCTCAGTGATGATACTAATACCTCGAGAATATGTGGAATCTCAGCTTGCTAGCTGATATCTTGTTTGTGCAGATCCGATAAGTAATAAAGTATTTCTACCGTGAGTTCTGTGCTAAGTGCGTTAGATTTTTTTTCGCTCAGGGCTCATTTAGACGCTTCTTGTGAGACTTGTGTTTTGTTTCGGTAGAAATGGTTCGTATCGTCAGTTAGCTGAGTTTCTTCCCGTTAAGTGGGTATGACACATTCATAGGTTTTTAAATGTTAAGAAGCCCTGAGACACAGTTTCGTGAAAAGGGTTAGAAAGGTTCCTAATGGTCTCTAGAGTCTGACTGTAGTCCACGTTCATACACAACACCATCAGAGTCTCTAGAGTCTGACTGTAGTTCCCCCACAGCAGACGCACATTAATGACATCATCAACACGTTGGATGTGTCAGTACAGGCGGATTCTCTTGAAGTATGGTCGTCTCTTCCTAAGTCCTTTTGAATCCTCCTATCCACTATTCCTTAACCCCGTGACCTTTCTCTCAGAGGTCAGTGGGTAGGGGTTAGGGGTCAGTGGTTAGGGGTCAGTGATTAGGGGTCAGGGGTGAGGAGGAGACGAGAGGAGCTGATTTCTGGACGATTCACTGCAACCTGGACAGGAAGCCAGGGAACGTAAATAAAGACAGGAAGTCAGCTGTTAGTCACAGGAAGTGAGTTCCTGTCTGGCGCTGCAGCAAAAGAACAGTCTGCTTTCTGCCCTGGCTCTCTTTGGGGGGGGGGGTATATGTACCTGTATGAGTGTATACTACACATGTGTGTATATACAGTATATATGTACACACATGTACAGTATACAGTATACTGTATGTATGTACATGTGTATTACTTCTGTAAATCCAACTGAGCTGTCTGTCTTGTTCTGTTCATTGTTATACTTTGTGTTAAAGACTTGAGTTTGTACCAGGTGTGTGTGTGTGTGTGTGTGTGTGTGTGTGTGTGTGTGTGTGTGTGTGTGTGTGTGTGTGTGTGTGTGTGTGTGTGTGTGTGTGTGTGTGTGTGTGTTCTCCGGGCATTTTTCACTTCAACATCAAAGAGAATATTTCATCTCAGCCAATTACAAACACACACACACACACATTTTGGAATTACTATCAAACTGAGGTCCGTCTCTGCTCGCCGACAGCCACAGTGCCCGTCTCCATGGTTACCCCCACCGTCTCCATGGAAACCCCGACCATCAGAGGACACGCCTGAACCGTGAACACGCTACCACATTTTGAATAAACCCTCCTATACCCCCCGTGCACAGAGAATTCATCAAATGTAAAATAAGACACAGATCCCTCAGCGGGGCCCCCGGGGGCCACAAGCAGTATGACAGTGAAGCAGGAGA
>CM062267.1:219144-224144 GCA_031216635.1 Dissostichus eleginoides | reverse complement strand
ACAGTCAGGAGTACAGTCAGGACTACAGTCAGGAGTACAGTCAGGACTATAGTTAGGAGTACAATGACTACAGTCAGAACTACAGTCAGGACTACAAGGACTACAGTCAGGAGTAAAAGGACTACAGTCAGGAGTACAGGCAGGAGTACAGTCAGGACTACAGTCAGGAGTACAAGAACTACAGTCAGGACTACAGTCAGGAGTAAAAGGACTACAGTCAGGACTACAGTCAGGAGTACAGTCAGGACTACAGTCAGGAGTACAGTCAGGAGTACAAGAACTACAGTCAGTACTACAGTCAGGAGTACAAGAACTACAGTCAGGACTACAGTCAGGAGTAAAAGGACTACAGTCAGGACTACAGTCAGGAGTACAGTCAGGACTACAGTCAGGAGTACAAGAACTACAGTCAGGACTACAGTCAGGAGTACAAGAACTACAGTCAGGACTACAGTCAGGACTACAGACAGAACTACAGTCAGGATTACAAGAACTACAGTCAGAACTACAGTCAGGAGTACAAGAACTACAGTCAGGACTACAGTCAGAACTACAGACAGAACTACAGTCAGGATTACAAGAACTACAGTCAGAACTACAACTACAAAGACTAAAGTTAGAACTACAGTCAGGACTACAGACATAAGTACACTGAACTACAAAGACTAAAGTCAGAACTACAGTCAGGACTATACCAATGCTAATACAACCTGTTTCATCAGTAAATATATGAACACAGAATAAGTTCTTTGTTTTAACCCTTCAGTTGTTTCCGTCACAGAAACTCATGTCAATGTTCTGATCGTAAAGATTTCAGGGTGTGTTCCACAGCTCATCTCACACTGTAACTCAGTGGGACTGGACCGGGTGACACTGTTAACACCTAATGCATAGCTAACCTGCCACAGCCCATAGCCTTGTATTAAGCATACTTTCACCAAACAAGCAAATAAGCGCATTTTCCAATATGTCAAAATATGACTTTAGTACGAGTTGATGATAGAAGTCAACAAATGCATGACTCAAGCACCATGTTACCCACGCTGTCAATACCTGCTGACAGTCACACCTGAGGGTCCCTGAACGCCACACGAAGAGACTGCAGGAAACTATAAACACGCAGACATGCAGAAAAACACTCACAACACACTCAGGTAGCACAAACACACACACACACACACACACACACACACACACACCACACACACACACACACAGTTAGTTATTATGTGACCGTTTTCAGTTCCAACTGAAAACATGTAGTGTCTCTGAGCAGGTTCAGCAACTCTCTGTGTGTGTGTGAGTGTTGGAATGTCAGCTATTCAGTATGCGGCTGCGGGCTGAGCCGTGCCGTGCCAGGACAGGCTGGAAACACACACACACACACACACCACACACAACACACACACACACCTAATATTAAAGTATAAAATGTGTAAAATCTTCCTCTGTTGATCTGAGACTACGGTCCGGACCCTCACGAGACTCCGGTCAGAAAGCCTCTCTTTTAAACTCTGTCAGAGAGCTGCTCTGCTCTGTGTGTAACGGCTGCGGGACCAGAACCCTCAGAACCGGAATAGATAAACCTCTCATCATAACACAACCAGAGCCGAATGAAAGACGGGTTTACCCAGTTTCAGAAACTGCTTTCAGTCTGTCTGTAAAGTGCGAGACCGCAGAGAAAAGCGAGGACATGTTAAACGAGGTGTTTTCTGAAGGGAGTCCGGCTGTCAGACACGCCTGCAGACCGGAGCCCTGCAGAGGAGAGAGCGGGGAATCAGATACTCACAGCCGAGCCACACTCACCTCTCAGCGGACAATCTCTCCGCGGTGCACCGCTCCAACAGCTCCAACAGCTCCAACAGCTCCAAACAGCCGGAGACACTAAGGAGTCCGGGAGGAAAACTGCTCGATGAACGGAGAGACAACAGGTCTGAGACCCCGCCCTCAGGAAGAGAACCCGCAACCTGCTGCTGCCTGGCTCACTAACAGGAGAACCATAAACCTGCTGCTGCCTGGCTCACTAACAGGAGAACCATCAACCTGCTGCTGCTGCCTGGCTCACTAACAGGAGGAGAACCATCAACCTGCTGCTGCCTGGCTCACTAACAGGAGAACCATAAACCTGCTGCTGCCTGGCTCACTAACAGGAGAACCATCAACCTGCTGCTGCCTGGCTCACTAACAGGAGGAGAACCATCAACCTGCTGCTGCTGCCTGGCTCACTAACAGGAGGAGAACCATCAACCTGCTGCTGCCTGGCTCACTAACAGGAAGAGAACCATCAACCTGCTGCTGCCTGGCTCACTAACAGGAGGAGAACCATCAACCTGCTGCTGCTGCCTGGCTCACTAACAGGAGAACCATCAACCTGCTGCTGCCTGGCTCACTAACAGGATAACCATCAACCTGCTGCTGCTGCCTGGCTCACTACCAGGAGGAGAACCATCAACCTGCTGCTGCCTGGCTCACTAACAGGAAGAGAACCATCAACCTGCTGCTGCCTGGCTCACTAACAGGAGGAGAACCATCAACCAGCTGCTGCTGCCTGGCTCACTAACAGGAAGAGAACCATCAACCTGCTGCTGCCTGGCTCACTAACAGGAGGAGAACCATCAACCTGCTGCTGCCTGGCTCACTAACAGGAGGAGAACCATCAACCTGCTGCTGCCTGGCTCACTAACATGAAGAGAACCATCAACCTGCTGCAGCCTGGCTCACTAACAGGAGAACCATCAACCTGCTGCTGCCTGGCTAACTAACAGGAAGAGAACCATCAACCTGCTGCTGCCTGGCTCACTAACAGGAGAACCATCAACCTGCTGCTGCCTGGCTCACTAACAGGAAGAGAACCATCAACCTGCTGCTGCCTGGCTCACTAACAGGAGGAGAACCATCAACCTGCTGCTGCTGACTGGCTCACTAACAGGAGAACCATCAACCTGTTGCTGCCTGGCTCACTAACAGGAGAACCATCAACCTGCTGCTGCCTGGCTCACTAACAGGAGAACCATCAACCTGCTGCTGCCTGGCTCACTAACAGGAGAACCATCAACCTGCTGCTGCCTGGCTCACTAACAGGAGGAGAACCGTCAACCTGCTGCTGCCTGGCTCACTAACAGGAGAACCATCAACCTGCTGCTGCCTGGCTCACTAACAGGAGAACCATCAACCTGCTGCTGCCTGGCTCACTAACAGGAGAACCATCAACCTGCTGCTGCCTGGCTCACTAACAGGAGAACCATCAACCTGCTGCTGCCTGGCTCACTAACAGGAGGAGAACCATCAACCTGCTGCTGCCTGGGTCACTAACAGGAGAACCATCAACCTGCTGCTGCCTGGCTCACTAACAGGAGAACCATCAACCTGCTGCTGCCTGGCTCACTAACAGGAGGAGAACCGTCAACCAGCTGCTGCCTGGCTCACTAACAGGAGAACCATCAACCTGCTGCTGCTGCCTGGCTCACTAACAGGAGAACCATCAACCTGCTGCTGCCTGGCTCACTAACAGGAGGAGAACCGTCAACCTGCTGCTGCCTGGCTCACTAACAGGAAAACCATCAACCTGCTGCTGCCTGGCTCACTAACAGGAGAACCATCAACCTGCTGCTGCCTGGCTCACTAACAGGAGAACCATCAACCTGCTGCTGCCTGGCTCACTAACAGCAGAACCATCAACCTGCTGCTGCCTGGCTCACTAACAGGAGAACCATCAACCTGCTGCTGCCTGGCTCACTAACAGGAGAACCATCAACCTGCTGCTGCCTGGCTCACTAACAGGAGGAGAACCGTCAACCAGCTGCTGCCTGGCTCACTAACAGGAGGAGAACCATCAACCTGCTGCTGCCTGGCTCAATAACAGGAGAACCATCAACCTGCTGCTGCCTGGCTCACTAACAGGAGGAGAACCATCAACCTGCTGCTGCCTGGCTCACTAACAGGAGGAGAACCATCAACCAGCTGCAGCCTGGCTCACTAACAGGAGAACCATCAACCAGCTGCAGCCTGGCTCACTAACAGGAGAACCATCAACCTGCTGCTGCCTGGCTCACTAACAGGAGAACCATCAACCTGCTGCTGCCTGGCTCACTAACAGGAGGAGAACCATCAACCTGCTGCTGCCTGGCTCACTAACAGGAGGAGAACCATCAACCTGCTGCTGCCTGGCTCACTAACAGGAGAACCATCAACCTGCTGCTGCTGCCTGGCTCACTAACAGGAGGAGAACCATCAACCTGCTGCTGCCTGGCTCACTAACAGGAGAACCATCAACCTGCTGCTGCTGCCTGGCTCACTAACAGGAGGAGAACCATCAACCTGCTGCTGCCTGGCTCACTAACAGGAGAACCATCAACCTGCTGCTGCTGCCTGGCTCACTAACAGGAGGAGAACCATCAACCTGCTGCTGCTGCCTGGCTCACTAACAGGAAGAGAACCATCAACCTGCTGCTGCCTGGCTCACTAACAGGAGAACCATCAACCTGCTGCAGCCTGGCTCACTAACAGGAGGAGAACCATCAACCTGCTGCTGCCTGGCTCACTAACAGGAGGAGAACCATCAACCTGCTGCAGCCTGGTTCACTAACAGGAGGAGAACCATCAACCTGCTGCTGCTGCCTGGCTCACTAACAGGAGAACCATCAACCTGCTGCAGCCTGGCTCACTAACAGGAGGAGAACCATCAACCTGCTGCTGCCTGGCTCACTAACAGGAGGAGAACCATCAACCTGCTGCTGCAGCCTGGCTCACTAACAGGAGAACCATCAACCTGCTGCTGCCTGGCTCACTAACAGGAGGAGAACCATCAACCTGCTGCTGCTGCCTGGCTCACTAACAGGAGGAGAACCATCAACCTGCTGCTGCCTGGCTCACTAACAGGAGGAGAACCATCAACTGCTGCTGCCTGGCTCACTAACAGGAGAACCATCAACCTGCTGCAGCCTGGCTCACTAACAGGAGGAGAACCATCAACCTGCTGCTGCCTGGCTCACTAACAGGAG
>CM062267.1:210000-212500 GCA_031216635.1 Dissostichus eleginoides | reverse complement strand
CCGTGAGCTCAGCAGCTGATAGGTGGATCCAGGTCTCTCTCACCATGAGCTCAGCAGCTGATAGGTGGATCCAGGTCTCTCTCACCATGAGCTCAGCAGCTGATAGGTGGATCCGGGTCTCCCTCACTGTGAGCTCAGCAGCTGATAGGTGGATCCAGGTCTCTCTCACCATGAGCTCAGCAGCTGATAGGTGGATCCAGGTCTCTCTCACCGTGAGCTCAGCAGCTGATAGGTGGATCCAGGTCTCTCTCACCAGTGAGCTCAGCAGCTGATAGTGGATCCAGGTCTCTCTCACCATGAGCTCAGCAGCTGATAGGTGGATCCAGGTCTCCTCACCATGAGCTCAGCAGCTATAGGTGGATCCAGGTCTCTCTCACCATGAGCTCAGCAGCTGATAGGTGGATCCAGGTCTCTCTCACCGTGAGCTCAGCAGCTGATAGGTGGATCCAGGTCTCTCTCACCGTGAGCTCAGCAGCTGATAGGTGGATCCAGTCTCTCAACGTGAGCTCAGCAGCTGAGGTGGATCCAGGTCTCTCTCACCGTGAGCTCAGCAGCTGATAGGTGGATCCAAGTCTCTCTCACCGTGAGCTCAGCAGCTGATAGGTGGATCCAGGTCTCTCTCACCGTGAGCTCAGCAGCTGATAGGTGGATCCAGGTCTCTCTCACCGTGAGCTCAGCAGCTATAGGTGGATCCAGTTCTCTCTCACCGTGAGCTCAGCAGCTGATAGGTGGATCCAGTCTCTCTCACCGTGAGCTCAGCAGCTGATAGGTGGATCCAGTTCTCTCTCACCGTGAGCTCAGCAGCTGATAGGTGGATCCAAGTCTCTCTCACCGTGAGCTCAGCAGCTGATAGGTGGATCCAGGTCTCTCTCACCGTGAGCTCAGCAGCTGATAGGTGGATCCAGGTCTCTCTCACCGTGAGCTCAGCAGCTGATAGGTGGATCCAGGTCTCTCTCACCGTGAGCTCAGCAGCTGATAGGTGGATCCAGGTCTCTCTCACCGTGAGCTCAGCAGCTGATAGGTGGATCCAGGTCTCTCTCACCGTGAGCTCAGCAGCTTATAGGTGGATCCAGGTTCTCTCTCACCGTGAGCTCAGCAGCTGATAGGTGGATCCAGTCTCTCTCACCGTGAGCTCAGCAGCTGATAGGTGGATCCAGGTCTCTCTCACCATGAGCTCAGCAGCTGATAGGTGGATCCAGGTCTCTCTCACCGTGAGCTCAGCAGCTGATAGGTGGATCCAGGTCTCTCACCGTGAGCTCAGCAGCTGATAGGTGGATCCAGGTCTCTCTCACCGTGAGCTCAGCAGCTGATAGGTGGATCCAGGTCTCTCTCACCGTGAGCTCAGCAGCTGATAGGTGGATCCAGGTCTCTCTCACCGTGAGCTCAGCAGCTGATAGGTGGATCCAGGTCTCTCTCACCGTGAGCTCAGCAGCTTCAGAGGAGGGATGGAGATGAGACACTGAAGGCCTCCTCCAACAGAGCAACATGAAGATATATAGGACATAGAACAGATCAAATAGTGAAGAGAATGTTCTGAGATGTGCAAGAAAATACAAATACAATAGAAATAGTTCCAGAAGAGTCTGTATACAAGAACATGGAATATGATATATAGATAGATAATTAGCAAGTTGCAAACGATTAATTTTCTGGATGTTCTTCAGGTGTGTGATTACAGACTTTGTTTCTGCACCTGAATGCACCATGAACCTGAATCTCTCACCAATGTTATTACCCACAATGCAATGAGGCTAAAGAGACCACTGAATATAAATGCAGATGTTTGAATTCAGTCTTCAGTCACACACACAGACACACAGACACACACACACACACACACACAGACACACACAGACACACACACACAGACACAGACACACACACACACACACACACACAGACACACAGACACACACACACACACACACACACACACACAGACACAGACACACACACAGACACACACACAAACACACACACAGACACACACACAGACACACACACACAGACACAGACACACACACACACACACACACACAGACACACACACAGACACACATACACACACACACACAGACACACACACACACACACACACACACACACACACAGACACACACACACACAGACACACACACAGACACACACACACACACACACAGACACACACACACACACAGACACACACACAGACACACACACACACAGACACAGACACAGACACACACACAGACACACACACACACACAGACACACACACAGACACACACACAGACACACACACACACACAGACACTCACACACGGCGCATCGATCTATGGGGCGCCGAAAATTTAAAAATGGCGCACCCCCCCCCAAATCAAGTTGAACTGCCCCAGCCCCAGAAACAACCAGAGGTCTGTGAAATAGTTCTTTTTTTGAAATAATGGTTTTACTGCAATTATAGGTTTTCATTTTGTGTTAGTGTTAATTTAGGGGGGGGGGGGGCTTCAGAGAGCTC
>CM062267.1:187500-205000 GCA_031216635.1 Dissostichus eleginoides | reverse complement strand
CTGTTTCAGAGAGAATCCTTGATGTGGTTTGGAACATGATATGGAGTTTCATCACGGCAGCATTTAGCTGAGTTTCTGCTGGGAGAGTTCTCCTGATGAGATCTACTCTCTCTCTAAAGCTACTGACCCAGTCAGCTCTTTAGTAACAGCTGGAGAGGGGGGGGGCTACAAGGATCTGTTTGGGGTTTGGAGCAGGACACTTCAGAGACATGTCTTTAGTAACAGCTGGAAGAGAGGGGGGGGGCTACAAGGATCTGTTTGGGGTTTGGAGCAGGACACTTCAGAGACATGTCTTTAGTAACAGCTGGAAGAGAGGGGGGGGGGCTACAAGGATCTGTTTGGGGTTTGGAGCAGGACACTTCAGAGACATGTCTTTAGTAACAGCTGGAAGAGAGGGGGGGGCTACAAGGATCTGTTTGGGGTTTGGAGCAGGACACTTCAGAGACATGTCTTTAGTAACAGCTGGAAGAGAGAGGGGGGGGGCTACAAGGATCTGTTTGGGGTTTGGAGCAGGACACTTCAGAGACATGTCCTTAGTAACAGCTGGAAGAGAGGGGGGGGGGCTACAAGGATCTGTTTGGGGTTTGGAGCAGGACACTTCAGAGACATGTCTTAGTAACAGCTGGAAGAGAGGGGGGGGGCTACAAGGATCTGTTTGGGGTTTGGAGCAGGACACTTCAGAGACATGTCTTAGTAACAGCTGGAAGAGGGGGGGGGCTACAAGGATCTGTTTGGGGTTTGGAGCAGGACACTTCAGAGACATGTCTTTAGTAACAGCTGGAAGAGAGGGGGGGGCTACAAGGATCTGTTTGGGGTTTGGAGCAGGACACTTCAGAGACATGTCCTTAGTAACAGCTGGAAGAGAGAGGGGGGGGGCTACAAGGATCTGTTTGGGGTTTGGAGCAGGACACTTCAGAGACATGTCCTTAGTAACAGCTGGAAGAGAGGGGGGGGGCTACAAGGATCTGTTTGGGGTTTGGAGCAGGACACTTCAGAGACATGTCTTTAGTAACAGCTGGAAGAGAGGGGGACGAGGCTACAAGGATCTGTTTGGGGTTTGGAGCAGGACACTTCAGAGACATGTTTGGGGTTTGGAGCAGGACACTTCAGAGACATGTTTGGGGTTTGGAGCAGAACACTTCAGAGACATGTTGGGGTTTGGAGCAGGACACGTCAGAGACATGTTGGGGTTTGGAGCAGAACACTTCAGAGACATGTTGGGGTTTGGAGCAGGACACTTCAGAGACATGTTTGGGTTTGGATCAGGACACTTCAGAGACATATTTGGGGTTTGGAGCAGGACACTTCAGAGACATGTTTGGGGTTTGGATCAGGACACTTCAGAGACATATTTGGGGTTTGGAGCAGGACACTTCAGAGGCATGTTGGGGTTTGGAGCAGCACACTTCAGAGACATGTTGGGGTTTGGAGCAGCACACTTCAGAGACATGTTGGGGTTTGGAGCAGCACACTTCAGAGACATGTTGGGGTTTGGAGCAGCACACTTCAGAGACATGTTGGGATTTGGTGCAGGACACTTCAGAGACATGTTGGGGTTTGGAGCAGCACACTTCAGAGACATGTTGGGATTTGGTGCAGGACACTTCAGAGACATGTTGGGGTTTGGAGCAGGACACTTCAGAGACATGTTGGGATTTGGAGCAGGACACTTCAGAGACATGTTGGGGTTTGGAGCAGGACACTTCAGAGACATGTCCTTATATCTGAGACCTGTAATATATGCCTATAGTACAATAGGAGACCTTTAATACTATTTATATAAAAGCTAACTGAGTGCATTCAAACAGCTGTTCATGTTGTTCTGTGACGGAACAATAAAGTTTCATTGAATGTGCTGCAGGTGACAGAGTGTATGTGGGGGGGCGAGGACGGAGGAGGGGGGGTCACATGGGAAACCCCAGGCATGGAGGTCACAGGTCAACTCATCTCTGGTGAGGAATCATAATAACATGTAATCTATTACTCTCACTCACCTGTAGTTACCTGTTCTATTACTCTGTCACCTGTAGTCACCTGTAATCTATTACTCTCACTCACCTGTATTCACCTGTAATCTATTACTCTCAGTCACCTGTAGTCACCTGTAATCTCTTACTCTCACTCACCTGTAGTCACCTGTAATCTCTTACTCTCAGTCACCTGTAGTCACCTGTAATCTATTACTCTCACTCACCTGTATTCACCTGTAATCTATTACTCTCTGTCACCTGTAGTCACCTGTAATCTATTACTCTCACTCACCTGTATTCACCTGTAATCTATTACTCTCAGTCACCTGTAGTCACCTGTAATCTATTACTCACAGTCACCTGTAGTCACCTGTAATCTCTTACTCTCAGTCACCTGTAATCTATTACTCACAGTCACCTGTAGTCACCTGTAATCTCTTACTCTCAGTCACCTGTAGTCACCTGTAATCTATTACTCTCAGTCACCTGTAGTCACCTGTAATCTCTTACTCTCAGTCACCTGTAGTCACCTGTAATCTATTACTCTGTCACCTGTAGTCACCTGTAATCTCTTACTCTCAGTCACCTGTAGTCACCTGTAATCTATTACTCTCAGTCACCTCTATTCACCTGTAGTCTATTACTCTCAGTCACCTGTAGTTACCTGTAATCTATTACTCTCAGTCACCTGTAGTTACCTGTAATCTATTACTCTCAGTCACCTGTAGTTACCTGGAATCTATTACTCTCAGTCACCTGTAGTCACCTGTAATCTATTACTCTGTCACCTGTAGTCACCTGTAATCTATTGCTCTCAGTCACCTGTAGTTACCTGTAATCTATTACTCTCACTCACCTGTAGTTACCTGTTCTATTACTCTGTCACCTGTAGTCACCTGTAATCTATTACTCACTCACCTGTAGTTACCTGTTCTATTACTCTGTCACCTGTAGTCACCTGTAATCTATTACTCTCACTCACCTGTAGTCACCTGTAATCTCTTACTCTGTCACCTGTAGTCACCTGTAATCTATTACTCTCAGTCACCTCTATTCACCTGTAGTCTATTACTCTCAGTCACCTGTAGTCACCTGTAATCTATTACTCTCAGTCACCTGTAGTCACCTGTAATCTATTACTCTCAGTCACCTGTAGTCACCTGTAATCTCTTACTCTCAGTCACCTGTAGTCACCTGTAGTCTATTACTCTCAGTCACCTATAGTCACCTGTAGTTACCTGTATCTATTACTCTCAGTACCTGTAGTTACCTGTAATCTCTTACTCTCAGTCACCTGTAGTTACCTGTAATCTATTACTCTCAGTCACCTGTAGTTAACTGGAATCTATTACTCTCAGTCACCTGTAGTCACCTGTAATCTATTACTCTGTCACCTGTAGTCACCTGTAATCTATTACTCTCAGTCACCTGTAGTTACCTGTAATCTCTTACTCTCAGTCACCTGTAGTCACCTGTAATCTATTACTCTCAGTCACCTCTATTCACCTGTAGTCTATTACTCTCAGTCACCTGTAGTCACCTGTAATCTCTTACTCTGTCACCTGTAGTCACCTGTAATCTATTACTCTCAGTCACCTCTATTCCACCTGTAGTCTATTACTCTCAGTCACCTGTAGTTACTGTAATCTATTACTCTCAGTCACCTGTAGTTACCTGTAATCTATTACTCTCAGTCACCTGTAGTTACCTGGAATCTATTACTCTCAGTCACCTGTAGTCACCTGTAATCTATTACTCTGTCACCTGTAGTCACCTGTAATCTATTGCTCTCAGTCACCTGTAGTTACCTGTAATCTATTACTCTCACTCACCTGTAGTTACCTGTTCTATTACTCTGTCACCTGTAGTCACCTGTAATCTATTACTCACTCACCTGTAGTTACCTGTTCTATTACTCTGTCACCTGTAGTCACCTGTAATCTATTACTCTCACTCACCTGTAGTCACCTGTAATCTCTTACTCTGTCACCTGTAGTCACCTGTAATCTATTACTCTCAGTCACCTCTATTCACCTGTAGTCTATTACTCTCAGTCACCTGTAGTCACCTGTAATCTATTACTCTCAGTCACCTGTAGTCACCTGTAATCTATTACTCTCAGTCACCTGTAGTCACCTGTAATCTCTTACTCTCAGTCACCTGTAGTCACCTGTAGTCTATTACTCTCAGTCACCTATAGTCACCTGTAGTTACCTGTAGTCTATTACTCTCAGTCACCTGTAGTTACCTGTAATCTCTTACTCTCAGTCACCTGTAGTTACCTGTAATCTATTACTCTCAGTCACCTGTAGTTAACTGGAATCTATTACTCTCAGTCACCTGTAGTCACCTGTAATCTATTACTCTGTCACCTGTAGTCACCTGTAATCTATTACTCTCAGTCACCTGTAGTTACCTGTAATCTATTACTCTCAGTCACCTGTATTCACCTGTAATCTATTACTCTGTCACCTGTAGTCACCTGTAATCTATTACTCTCAGTCACCTGTAGTCACCTGTAATCTATTACTCTGTCACCTGTAGTCACCTGTAATCTATTACTCTCAGTCACCTGTAGTTACCTGTAATCTATTACTCTGTCACCTGTAGTTACCTGTAATCTATTACTCTCAGTCACCTGTAGTCACCTGTAATCTATTACTCTGTCACCTGTAGTTACCTGTAATATATTACTCTGTCACCTGTAGTCACTTGTAATCTATTACTCTCAGTCACCTGTAGTCACCTGTAATCTATTACTCTGTCACCTGTAGTCACCTGTAGTTACCTGTAGTCTATTACTCTCAGTCAACTCTATTCACCTGTAATCTATTACTCTCACTCACCTGTAGTTACCTGTTCTATTACTCTGTCACCTGTAGTCACCTGTAATCTATTACTCTCACTCACCTGTATTCACCTGTAATCTATTACTCTCAGTCACCTGTAGTCACCTGTAATCTATTACTCTGTCACCTGTAGTCACCTGTAATCTATTACTCTCAGCCACCTGTATTCACCTGTAATCTATTACTCTCAGTCACCTGTAGTCACCTGTAATCTATTACTCTCACTCACCTTTAGTCACCTGTAATCTATTACTCTCAGTCACCTGTAGTCACCTGTAATCCATTACTCTCAGTCACCTGTAGTCACCTGTAATCTATTACTCTCAGTCACCTGTAGTCACCTGTAATCTATTACTCTCAGTCACCTGTAGTCACCTGTAATCTATTACTCTCACTCACCTGTAGTCACCTGTAATCTATTACTCTCAGTCACCTGTAGTCACCTGTAGTCACCTGTAATCTATTACTCTCAGTCACCTGTAGTCACCTGTAATCTATTACTCTCAGTCACCTGTATTCACCTCTAATCTATTACTCTGTCACCTGTATTCACCTGTAATCTATTACTCTGTCACCTCTAGTTAGCTGTAATCTATTAATCTCAGTCACTTCTAGTTACCTGTAGTCACCTGTAATCTATTACTCTCAGTCACCTGTAGTCACCTGTAATCTATTACTCTCAGTCACCTGTAGTTACCTGTAATCTATTACTCTGTCACCTGTAGTCACCTGTAATCTATTACTCTCAGTCACCTGTAGTCACCTGTAATCTATTACTCTCAGTCACCTGTATTCACCTGTAATCCATTACTCTCAGTCACCTGTAGTCACCTGTAGTCACCTGTAATCTATTACTCTCAGTCACCTGTAGTCACCTGTAATCTATTACTCTGTCACCTGTATTCACCTCTAATCTATTACTCTGTCACCTGTATTCACCTGTAATCTATTACTCTGTCACCTCTAGTTAGCTGTAATCTATTAATCTCAGTCACTTCTAGTTACCTGTAGTCACCTGTAATCTATTACTCTCAGTCACCTGTAGTCACCTGTAATCTATTACTCTCAGTCACCTGTAGTTACCTGTAATCTATTACTCTGTCACCTGTAGTCACCTGTAATCTATTACTCTCAGTCACCTGTAGTCACCTGTAATCTATTACTCTCAGTCACCTGTAGTCACCTGTAATCTATTACTCTCAGTCACCTGTAGTCACCTGTAATCTATTACTCTCAGACACCTCTAGTTACCTGTAATCTATTACTCTCAGTCACCTGTAGTCACCTGTATTCACCTCTAATCTATTACTCTGTCACCTCTAGTTACCTGTAATCTATTACTCTCACTCACCTCTAGTTACCTGTAGTCTATTACTCTCAGTCACCTGTAGTCACTTGTAGTTACCTGTAATCTATTACTCTGTCACCTGTATTCACCTGTAATCTATTACTCTCAGTCAGCAGTAGTCACCTGTAATCCATTACTCTCACTCACCTGTATTCACCTGTAATCTATTACTCTCAGTCACCTGTAATCTATTACTCTCACTCACCTGTATTCACCTGTAACCTATTACTCTCAGTCACCTGTAATCTATTACTCTCACTCACCTGTATTCACCTGTAATCTATTACTCTCAGTCACCTGTAATCTATTACTCTCACTCACCTGTATTCACCTGTAACCTATTACTCTCAGTCACCTGTAGTCACCTGTAATCTATTACTCTCACTCACCTGTATTCACCTGTAATCTATTACTCTCACTCACCTGTATTCACCTGTAATCTATTACTCTCAGTCACCTGTAGTCACCTGTAATCTATTACTCTCACTCACCTGTAGTCACCTGTAGTAACATGTAATCTATTACCTGTGCAGAGCCCCTCACCTGTGCGGACAGGAAGCTGCGGCAGCGAATGGCGGAGCTGCAGGAGAGGAGGAGGAGCCTACAGGCGCTGCTGAGCTCACGATTGGCCGAGCTGAGACGCATCTGTCTGCAGGAGGCGGTGAGTGATGTCATCACAGGGATTATCCAATCATTGGTCCTCCACTGAGTCAGATTAAATAAAGGTGTGTTTCCTGCGCTCTCATTGGTCAGGAGCTGACTGGTGCGGTGCCAGGTGATTTCCCCCTGCAGGTGGGGGAGAGACCCCCCTGTGTGCGGAGGAGGGGGGTGGCGTCGCGCCAGGGGAACAGGAAGGGGCGTTCAGAGGTGAGTCATGTGACCTCAAACACCCGAGCTGACAATCACAGCACCTGTTTACCTGACCTTTGACCTTTGACCTCTGTATACTGTGTGTCAGGAGGAAGACTCTCAGCGCTCCAAACTGAAGAAAACTTTATTCAGCGCAGCGCTGAGGAAACACAGCGAGTCTGACAACACACACCATGGGAAGAGGACGGTACACAGAGGCTGCCACACAGGTACACACACACACACACACACACACACACACACACACACACACACACACACACACACACACACACACACACACACACACACAGAAAAACAAACAGAAACACACACACACACACATATACACAGAAAGCTGGCAAGAGATGAGAAGTCATTGTTTCTGGAAACCCAGGAAATCTGTATCTTCCTGCCTCTATTCTGGAAATATAACTGTGTGTGTGTGTGTGTGGTGTGTGTGTGTGTGTGTGTGTCTGTGTGTGTGTGTGTTCCCAGATGACACAGTGAGGTCAGAAAGCAGCTCCACGTCAGACTCCACAGGACTGGATAACGGTAACACAGAGCGGCCGTTAATTTTAAGTTTTATTACGTTTTATTTATTTATTTATGATAAACTCTCTGTCTCTCAGACGACGCTGTGTGTCGCCCCCCGGAGACGTTCTACCTGAACAAGACCAGGAGCTCCCGACACAGGTACACACAGTTAGCTCCCAGTTAGCTCCCAGTTAGCCATTAGCTCCCAGTTAGCAGTTAGCTCTCAGTTAGCGGTTAGCTCTCACTAACTCTCCTCCTCTGGTTTTCAGGGCGGAGCTTCACGACCACCCCCCTCAGGACTCTCCAGAGGGGGGGGGGGTGCTGCTGGAGTGCCTCACCCCCCCGGAGCAGGATGCATTGTGGGTAAACGGGGGGTCCCGAGGGAGGGGGCTGGACAGAGGGGGGGGGTTCAGCGAGGAGCTGTTGGACTACGTGTGGGGCAAACAACAGCGGCCAATCACAGCGCAGCAGCTGTACGGAGCCCCACCCACTTACCGCCATCACCAGGGAGACCAGCGGCGAATCAAAGTGACCCGAACGAAGTCCTGTGGCCCCTTTCTGCCCTCCGATACCCACAATGCACCTCTGCCCGCCATCCAGCCCGACCCCCACCCTCATCTGTTGCCCCCCCGCCCCCCACAGAGCCCCCCCCACCCTCACCTGTGGCCCCCCCACCCTCACCTGTTGCCCCCCGGCCCCCCACAGAGCCCCCCCGACGCTCACCTGGAGGACGCCACCCGCAGCCTTCATAAAGCACTCGCTCTGGAGGGTAAGCCCCGCCCCCTACCTGTTCAACACCTCTGTTAACACTGACACTGTAGGGGAAACACACCTGAACACATGAAACCAATTAAACACCTGAAACACCTGAACACCCTGAACACATGAAACACCTGAACACATGAAACACCTGAACACATGAAACACCTGAACACATGAAACACCTGAACACATGAAACACCTGAACACATGAAACCAATTAAACACCTGAACACCTGAACACATGAAACACCTGAACACATGAAACACCTGAACACATGAAACACCTGAACACCTGAAACACCTGAACACATGAAACACCTGAACACATGAAACACCTGAACACATGAAACACCTGAACACCTGAACACATGAAACACCTGAACACCTGAAACACCTGAACACCTGAAACACCTGAACACATGAAACACATAAAGCACCTGAAACACCTGAACACCTGAACACATGAAACACCTGAACACCTGAAACACCTGAACACATGAAACACCTGAACACCTGAAACACCTGAACACCTGAAACACCTGAAACACCTGAAACACATGAAACACCTGAAACACATGAAACACCTGAACACCTGAAACACATGAAACACCTGAACACCTGAAACACCTGAACACATGAAACACCTGAAACACATGAAACACCTGAACACATGAAACACCTGAACACATGAAACACCTGAACACCTGAAACACCTGAACACCTGAAACACATGAAACACCTGAACACCTGAAACACATGAAACACCTGAACACCTGAAACACATGAAACACCTGAAACACATGAAACACCTGAAACACCTGAACACCTGAAACACATGAAACACCTGAAACACATGAACACCTGAAACACATGAAACACCTAAACACCTGAAACACCTGAAACACATGAACACCTGAAACACATGAAACACCTAAACACCTGAAACACATGAAACACCTGAACACATGAAACACCTGAACACATGAAACACCTGAACACCTGAAACACATGAAACACCTGAACACCTGAAACACATGAAACACCTGAACACCTGAAACACATGAAACACATGAAACACCTGAACACCTGAAACACCTGAAACACATGAAACACCTGAAACACCTGAACACCTGAAACACATGAAACACCTGAAACACCTGAACACCTGAAACACATGAAACACCTGAAACACATGAAACACCTGAACACCTGAAACACATGAAACACATGAAACACCTGAAACACCTGAAACACCTGAAACACATGAACACCTGAAACACATGAAACACCTAAACACCTGAAACACCTGAAACACATGAACACCTGAAACACATGAAACACCTAAACACCTGAAACACATGAAACACCTGAACACATGAAACACCTGAACACATGAAACACCTGAACACCTGAAACACATGAAACACATGAAACACCTGAACACCTGAAACACATGAAACACCTGAAACACATGAAACACATGAAACACCTGAACACCTGAAACACCTGAAACACCTGAAACACATGAAACACCTGAAACACCTGAAACAAATGAAACACCTGAAACACATGAACACCTGAAACACATGAAACACCTAAACACCTGAAACACATGAAACACCTGAACACCTGAAACACCTGAACACAGGAAACACCTGAACACAGGAAACACCTGAAACACCTGAACACAGGAAACACCTGAACATTTGAACACATGAAACACCTGAACACATGAAACCAATTAAACACCTGAAACACCTGAACACATGAAACACCTGAACACCTGAAACACCTGAAACACATGAAACACCTGAACACATGAAACACTTGAACACCTGAAACACATGAAACACCTGAACACCTGAAACACATGAAACACCTGAACACATGAAACACCTGAACACATGAAACACATGAAACACCTGAAACACATGAAACACCTGAAACACATGAAACACCTGAACACCTGAAACACCTGAACACCTGAAACACATGAAACACCTGAACACATGAAACACCTGAACACATGAAACACATGAAACACCTGAAACACATGAAACACCTGAAACACATGAAACACCTGAACACCTGAAACACCTGAACACCTGAAACACCTGAAACACATGAAACACCTGAACACCTGAAACACCTGAACACCTGAAACACATGAAACACCTGAACACATGAAACACCTGAACACCTGAAACACCTAAACACCTGAACACCTGAAACACCTGAACACATTAAACACCTGAACATTTGAACACATGAAACACCTGAACACATGAAACCAATTAAACACCTGAACACATGAAACACATGAAACACCTGAACACCTGAAACACCTGAACACATGAAACACCTGAACACATGAAACACCTGAACACCTGAAACACCTGAAACACATGAAACACCCGAACACCTGAAACACCTGAACATTTGAACACATGAAACACCTGAACATTTGAACACCTGAAACACCTGAAACACATGAAACACCTGAACACCTGAAACACCTGAACACATGAACATCTGAACACATGAAACACCTGAACATTTGAACACATGAAACACCTGAACACATGAAACACATGAAACACCTGAACACATGAAACACCTGAACACATGAAACACATGAAACACCTTAACACATGAAACACCTGAACACCTGAAACACATGAAACACCTGAACACCTGAAACACCTGAACACCTGAAACACATGAAACATCTGAACACATGAAACCAATTAAACACCTGAAACACATGAAACACCTGAACCACCTGAATACCTGAAACACCTGAACACATGAAACCATTTAAACACCTGAACACCTGAAACACCTGAACACATGAAACACCTGAACACCTGAAACACCTGAACACATGAAACACCTGAACACCTGAAACACCTGAACACATGAAACACCTGAACACCTGAAACACCTGAACACCTGAAACACCTGAACACCTGAAACACCTGAACACATGAAACCAATTAAACACCTGAACACCTGAAACACCTGAACACATGAAACACCTGAACACATGAAACCAATTAAACACCTGAACACCTGAAACACCTGAACACATGAAACACCTGAACACATGAAACCAATTAAACACCTGAACACATGAAACACCTGAACACATGAAACCAATTAAACACCTGAACACCTGAAACACCTGAACACATGAAACACCTGAACACATGAAACCAATTAAACACCTGAACACCTGAACACATGAAACACCTGAACACATGAAACCAATTAAACACCTGAACACATGAAACACCTGAACACATGAAACCAATTAAACACCTGAACACCTGAAACACCTGAACACATGAAACACCTGAACACATGAAACCAATTAAACACCTGAACACCTGAAACACCTGAACACATGAAACACCCCCCCCCCCCGGTGGCTGACAGCTGAATTACACAAACACAGGTTTATTAACGAGCTTTGGCTGTGGAGCTCTGCAGGACTTTTATTTTGAAAGGTACACAGTTTCCCAGCAGACAGATAGATTCCACCTGTTCTCCTGTTCTCCTGTTCTCCTGTTCTCCTGTCCTCCTGTCCACCTGTTCTCCTGTCCTCCTGTTCTCCTGTTCTCCTGTCCTCCTGTCCACCTGTTCTCCTGTTCTTCTGTTCTCCTCTCCTCCTGTCCTCCTGTCCACCTGTTCTCCTGTTCTCCTCTCCACCTGTCCTCCTGTCCACCTGTTCTCCTCTCCACCTGTCCACCTGTCCACCTGTTCTCCTGTCCTCCTGTCCTCCTGTTCTCCTCTCCACCTGTCCTCCTCTTCACCTGTCCTCTGTTCTCCTCTCCACTTGTCCTCCTCTCCACCTGTCCTCCTCTCCACCTGTCCTCCTCTCCACCTGTCCTCTGTCCACCTGTTGGTTCGCAGACAGCAGGAAGTGTCCTTGCTACCTGTCCTCACATGAACCCCCCCTCTGACTCTGTGATTGACAGGTCTGAGGGACTGGTACCTGAGAAACACCTTAGGCCCCGCCCAGCAGAACCAGGTGAAGGTGAACGGGGGGGTCAAAGGTCAGGGGGGGGGGCGGCACAGGGTCATCCAGCAGCCGACCAATCAGAAGAAGGCGCTGCCGCACTCAGCAACCTTCAGTGGACAGACGCTGCACACCAGGTAAGAAGCACGTGCAGACAGGAAGCACCAGGTACTCCTCAGCTACTACTAGAATGAATGAACTGACTCCGCCCCCTCCCCAGGTGTGCTGACTCCGCCCTCCTCCGGGCCCCGCCCCCTCAGCAAGAGAGGCCGTCTCCTGGGACTCTGGTCTGACTCCTCAACCAATCAGGACGCAGAGGGGCGGAGACAAACAGGACAATCAGTATCAGAGCTGTAAGCCCCGCCCCCATGATGATGTCACTCACAGGATGATAATGTCACAGTCCAGGTGTTGCTGCTTAGCCCCCAGAGGGATTCTGGGTCAAACTTTTTTACATCCGGAAGTTTTTTACACTTTTCTACGAGTTTCAGAGACAATCAGGATTTTATACGAGGACAGAATCACCAGCCGCACAACAGCAGGTTAAAAACTGATCAGGTGACACAGACCAGGTGACACTGATCAGGTGACACAGACCAGGTGACACACACCAGGTGATACAGACCATGTGACACTGACCAGGTGACACAGACCAGGTGACACTGATCAGGTGACACAGACCAGGTGACACACACCAGGTGATACAGACCATGTGATACAGACCATGTGACACAGACCAGGTGACACAGACCAGGTGACACTGATCAGCAGGTTAAAAACTGATCAGGTGACACAGACCAGTTGACACTGATCAGCAGGTTAAAAACTGATCAGGTGACACAGACCAGGTGACACAGACCAGTTGACACTGATCAGCAGGTTAAAAACTGATAAGGTGACACAGACCAGGTTAAAAACTTACAGGTGACACTGACCATGTGACACAGACCAGGTGACACACACCAGGTGACACAGACCAGGTGACACACACCAGCTGATACAGACCATGTGACACTGACCAGGTGACACAGACCAGGTGACACTGATCAGGTGACACAGACCAGGTGACACACACCAGGTGATACAGACCATGTGATACAGACCAGGTGACACAGACCAGGTGACACAGACCAGGTGACACTGATCAGGTGACACAGACCAGGTGACACTGATCAGCAGGTTAAAAACTGATCAGGTGACACAGACCAGGTGACACTGATCAGGTGACACAGACCAGGTGACACTGATCAGCAGGTTAAAAACTGATCAGGTGACACAGACCAGGTGACACAGACCAGGTAACACTGATCAGCAGGTTAAAAACTGATCAGGTGACACAGACCAGGTTAAAAACTGATCAGGTGACACTGACCATGTGACACAGACCAGGTGACACACACCAGGTGACACAGACCAGGTGACACTGATCAGGTGACACAGACCAGGTGACACTGATCAGGTGATACAGACCATGTGACACTGACCAGGTGACACAGAACAGGTGACACAGACCAGGTGACTCTGATCCGGTGACACAGACCAGGTGACACTGACCAGGTGACTCTGATCAGGTGACACAGACCAGGTGACACTGATCAGGTGACACAGACCAGGTGACACATACCAGCACGTTAAAAACTGATCAGGTGACACAGACCAGGTGAGATTCAGGTATTCAGTCTCTGTACTAAATCACATATTAGGATTAAATGTGATGAGTTTCTTGTGATCACTGGATATTACCTGCTCTATGAGCTCCAGGTGAAGGTGGAGCTGCAGGTATGTAATGATCGGCTCCAGCTGCAGGTGTGTAATTATTGGCTCCAGCTGCAGGTGTGTAATGATTGGCTCCAGCTGCAGGTGTGTAATTATTGGCTCCAGCTGCAGGTGTGTAATGATTGGCTCCAGGTGAAGGTGGAGCTGCAGGTGTGTAATGATTGGCTCCAGGTGAAGGTGTGTAATGATCGGCTCCAGCTGCAGGTGTGTAATGATTGGCTCCAGGTGAAGGTGTGTAATGATTGGCTCCAGGTGAAGGTGGAGCTGCAGGTGTGTAATGATTGGCTCCAGCTGCAGGTGTGTAATGATTGGCTCCAGGTGAAGGTGGAGCTGCATGTGTGTAATGATTGGCTCCAGGTGAAGGTGTGTAATGATTGGCTCCAGGTGAAGGTGTGTAATGATTGGCTCCAGCTGCAGGTGTATAATGATGGGCTCCAGGTGAAGGTGTGTAATGATGGGCTCCAGGTGAAGGTGGAGCTGCAGGTGTGTAATGATGGGCTCCAGGTGAAGGTGTGTAATGATTGGCTCCAGGTGAAGGTGTGTAATGATTGGCTCCAGGTGAAGGTGTGTAATGATGGGCTCCAGGTGAAGGTGTGTAATGATGGGCTCCAGGTGAAGGTGTGTAATGATGGGCTCCAGGTGAAGGTGTGTAATGATTGGCTCCAGCTGCAGGTGTATAATGATGGGCTCCAGCTGCAGGTGTATAATGATGGGCTCCAGGTGAAGGTGTGTAATGATGGGCTCCAGGTGAAGGTGTGTAATGATGGGCTCCAGGTGAAGGTGTGTAATGATTGGCTCCAGCTGCAGGTGTATAATGATTGGCTCCAGCTGCAGGTGTATAATGATGGGCTCCAGGTGAAGGTGTGTAATGATGGGCTCCAGGTGAAGGTGTGTAATGATGGGCTCCAGGTGAAGGTGTGTAATGATTGGCTCCAGGTGAAGGTGTGTAATGATTGGCTCCAGGTGAAGGTGTGTGTAATGATCTCTGTTTTTCTGTCAGAGCAATAAGAGAGCAGCGACAATCACGAGACTGAAACTCTTTTTTACAGAGGACCCTGAACTCAACACTTTATTACTGGATGTTGTTGTTGATGTCTCTGTGTTGTGATGTGTTTACCTTTAACTGTAACCCCCCCCCCCCCACCTGAGGATTATGTGGTCACATGACTCATTTAATTACCCACAATGCATTGCACTATGTACTAAGACACCAGAACACAGTGAATCTGAATGAATCATTAATTAAACACAATAAAGATATCCCATAATGTGATGTCATGTGACCGCAGCTTCAGCTCCCAGCATGCACCTCTTCTACGCCAAAGCTGAAGCACCCCAGGGGACGGTGGTGCGTTCAGGTGCACTCTGAACAGTGGGTCACTTTTCTATGTTTTGGACTCTTTGGTGGTTTTGACTGTTTCACGCCCCCTGTTGGATGTTTTCTGTAAATGCTGTCGACACGTTTTAATAAAGACTCTTTGATATCTGAAGGTAAACCGTTGTAATGTGTCCCACAGAGCCTGAACGCCACACGAGGGGAATACATGAGTTTCTATTATTATTAAATATTTGTATTAAAACATGCAACCTCAAAGTTTTCAGCACGTTATTGCGTCACAATCAATCATATAATAACCCTAGTTGTTCTAAAATATTGTTTTAATATATTGTTCAATAGTGTTTTATCTAAACCAACATGTACCTGTGGATGAACATGTTTACATTATATTGAAAGGGTTAATACTGTGACAGTCATATCTGTTTCCAGGTCAACAGATTGAACTGAAAGGGAGGAAGGTATTACAATCTAGGGTTAGGAAACTTCTCTCAAGATACTCTCAATCTGTTAATCATCTCTAAAGAGTTTGGACTTTCAGAAAGTGAGACAAGAGTCAGAGCCAGAAGGAGGTGAGAGTTCAGAGGAGAGAAGGAGGTGAGGAGAGAGGAGAGAAGGAGGTGAGAGTTGAGGGGAGAGAAGGAGGTGAGAGTTGAGGGGAGAGGAGAGAAGGAGGTGAGAGTTGAGAAGGAGGTGAGAGTTGAGGGGAGAGGAGAGAAGGAGGTGAGAGTTGAGAGGAGAGAAGGAGGTGAGAGTTGAGGGGAGAGGAGAGAAGGAGGTGAGAGTTGAGTATTGGTACGCGTCCTGCTCTCAGGTAAACAGCCTCTCTCAGTTGCTTACCGTTAACCCGGGTTAAAGTGTGTTTAAAGTGTGTGTAAAGAGTGCAGCAGATTGTCTCTGATCAGAGGGTCCGCTGTTAGGGAGAAGAAGATCAACTTAGATCACTTTATTAACTTTATAAACTCCGACGGACTTTGAACTGTCCTCCTCTGTTAGCTTAGCTCCGCTAGCATCGGCTCAGGAAACCGGGTTAAACTCAGCTAAACCCGGGTAACACTGTTGGCCCGGGTCGGTACCGGCTGTACCGGACCGGGTCCACCTGTGACGTCAGTCCCCCTGTGACGTCAGTCCCCCGGTATTAAACAGTTACCGTTAGATCTGTCCGTTAGGCGCTCAGAGAACGGTACATCCGGGTTCTTTCTGACAGCTTCACTGCTGCTTCATAAGCTTTCTTTATACAGTTAGAGCGGGTCGACCCATGTCACCTGAGAATATATAATATAACATATGGACTGTTCTAGTGTAGAGAAAGGAGCGTAGAAACAGGTGAATCTGTCAGAGTGCAGTGTGCTGTGTTCTCCAGCAGAGGGCGCTGTGACACTGTTACAGGAAATAACATCACATCAGAATGAGAAGGAAATCATTAAAATACAAATACATTATTAATAATAATAATATCTCAGGTGATCATCAGGTAAATATCTCAGGTGATCATCAGGTAAATATCTCAGGTGATCATCAGGTAAATATCTCAGGTGATCATCAGGTAAATATCTCAGGTGATCATCAGGTAAATATCTCAGGTGATCATCAGGTAAATATCTCAGGCGATCATCAGGTAAATATCTCAGGTGATCATCAGGTGGACCCTCGCTCATCATGCTGTCTCTGTGACGACTTCCTGTGACACGCTGCTGTTCCTGTTCTCTGATTGGTCCCGCTCACTTCCTGTCAGAATGCAATGGACCTATCAGCAGCTGAGGCGGAGCTCCAGGATCAGGAAGCTGACGGCCGCGCTGATAACCGCCTACGCCCTGAAGAAGATGTACCTGTACACCTGGAGGAGGGTACAGGTGAAACGTACACACAGACACACACACACACACACACACACACACTGTCATCATACACCTGGAGGAGGGTACAGGTGAAACACACACACACACACTGTCATCATACACCTGGAGGAGGGTACAGGTGAAACACACACACACACACTGTCATCATACACCTGGAGGAGGGTACAGGTGAAACACACACACACACACACAC
>CM062267.1:172500-185000 GCA_031216635.1 Dissostichus eleginoides | reverse complement strand
GATAGAGACGCTAACGTACAGACTGGGTGCGTCAATTGTCAGGTGGAGATGTAAAGCATATTTTGGGTGCGTTTGATTCGCAGATAGAGCTGTCCCAGCTGCAGAGGAGCTACAGCTCGCTCTCCTCTCAGATCCATCAGATCCTGCTGAAGCGCCTCTGGTACGTCATGCTGGAGCAGTTCCTCATGAAGTACGTGTGGAGCGTAGCCGGCCTGCTGATGGTGGCGCTGCCCATTATCACCGCCACCGGGTACTCTGAGAGCGGTGAGTACACAATACACTACTGTGAGTACACCACTTTACTACTGTGAGTACACCACTATACTACTGTGAGTACACAATATACTACTGTGAGTACACCACTTTACTACTGTGAGTACACAATATACTACTGTGAGTACACAATACACTACTGTGAGTACACCACTATACTACTGTGAGTACACAATATACTACTGTGAGTACACAATATACTACTGTGAGTACACCACTTTACTACTGTGAGTACACCACTATACTACTGTGAGTACACAATATACTACTGTGAGTACACCACTTTACTACTGTGAGTACACCACTTTACTACTGTGAGTACACAATATACTACTGTGAGTACACCACTATACTACTGTGAGTACACCACTATACTACTGTGAGTACACCACTTTACTACTGTGAGTACACCACTATACTACTGTGAGTACACCACTATACTACTGTGAGTACACCACTATACTACTGTGAGTACACAATATACTACTGTGAGTACACCACTATACTACTGTGAGTACACCACTATACTACTGTGAGTACACCACTATACTACTGTGAGTACACCACTTTACTACTGTGAGTACACAATATACTACTGTGAGTACAGTGAGTACACCACTATACTACTGTGAGTACACCACTATACTACTGTGAGTACACCACTATACTACTGTGAGTACACCATATACTACTGTGAGTACACAATATACTACTGTGAGTACAGTGAGTACACCACTATACTCTGAGTACTGTGAGTACACCACTATACTCTGAGTACTGTGAGTACACCGCTATACTCTGAGTACTGTGAGTACACCGCTATACTCTGAGTACTGTGAGTACACCGCTATACTCTGAGTACTGTGAGTACACCGCTATACTCTGAGTACTGTGAGTACACCGCTATACTCTGAGTACAGTGAGTACACCGCTATACTCTGAGTACTGTGAGTACACCACTATACTCTGAGTACTGTGAGTACACCGCTATACTCTGAGTACTGTGAGTACACCGCTATACTCTGAGTACTGTGAGTACACCGCTATACTCTGAGTACTGTGAGTACACCGCTATACTCTGAGTATACTCACCACTATAGGCCTATTGGTGTATAATGAGCTCTGATGAGTCTCTCTCTCTCTCTCTCTCTCTCTCTCTCTCTCTCTCTCTCTCTCTCTCTCTCTCTCTCTCTCTGTCTGTGTGTGTAACCCCCAGACTCTGAGGAGGTGCAGCTCTGATGAGACTCTCTCTCTCTGTCTGTGTGTGTAACCCCCAGACTCTGAGGAGGTGCAGCTCTGATGAGACTCTCTCTCTCTGTCTGTGTGTGTAACCCCAAGACTCTGAGGAGGTGCAGCTCTGATGAGACTCTCTCTCTCTCTCTCTCTCTCTCTCTCTGTGTAACCCCCAGACTCTGAGGAGGTGCAGCAGGCGGCTCTGCAGATGGAGGAGGAGGAGCTGATGAGTGATAGGACGCAGGCCTTCACCACGGCCCGGAGCCTCCTGAACTCTGCTGCTGACGCCGTGGAGAGGATCATCGGCTCCTACAAGGAGGTGCTGATCCTCCTCTGCTCTCTATGTAACCCCCCCCCCCCTCTGAGGAGGATCATCAGCTCCTACAAGGAGGTGCTGATCCTCCTCTGCTCTCTATGTAACCCCCCCCTCTGAGGAGGATCAGCTCCTACAAGGAGGTGCTGATCCTCCTCAGCTCTATATGTAACCCCCCCCCTCTAAGGAGGATCAGCTCCTACAAGGAGGTGCTGATCCTCCTCAGCTCTCTATGTAACCCCCCCCCCTCTGAGGAGGATCATCAGCTCCTACAAGGAGGTGTGCTGATCCTCCTCTGCTCTCTATGTAACCCCCCCCCTCTGAGGAGGATCATCAGCTCCTACAAGGAGGTGCTGATCCTCCTCTGCTCTCTATGTAACCCCCCCCCCTCTGAGGAGGAACATCAGCTCCTACAAGGAGGTGCTGATCCTCCTCTGCTCTCTATGTAACCCCGCCCCCTCTGAGGAGGATCAGCTCCTACAAGGAGGTGCTGATCCTCCTCAGCTCTCTATGTAAACCCCCCCTCTGAGGAGGATCATCAGCTCCTACAAGGAGGTGCTGATCCTCCTCTGCTCTCTATGTAACCCCCCCCTCTGAGGAGGATCAGCTCCTACAAGGAGGTGCTGATCCTCCTCAGCTCTCTATGTAACCCCCCCCCCTGTGAGGAGGATCATCAGCTCTACAAGGAGGTGCTGATCCTCCTCTGCTCTCTATGTAACCCCCCCCCCCTCTGAGGAGGATCATCAGCTCCTACAAGGAGGTGCTGATCCTCCTCAGCTCTCTATGTAACCCCCCCCTCTGAGGAGGATCAGCTCCTACAAGGAGGTGCTGATCCTCCTCAGTCTCTATGTAACCCCCCCCCTCTGAGGAGGATCAGCTCCTACAAGGAGGTGCTGATCCTCCTCAGCTCTCTCTGTAACCCCCCCCCCCTCTGAGGAGGATCATCAGCTCCTACAAGGAGGTGCTGATCCTCCTCTGCTCTCTATGTAACCCCCCCCCTCTGAGGAGGATCATCAGCTCCTACAAGGAGGTGCTGATCCTCCTCTGCTCTCTATGTAACCCCCCCTCTGAGGAGGATCAGCTCCTACAAGGAGGTGCTGATCCTCCTCAGCTCTCTATGTAACCCCCCCCCTCTGAGGAGGATCATCAGCTCCTAAAAGGAGGTGCTGATCCTCCTCTGCTCTCTATGTAACCCCCCCCCCCTCTGAGGAGGATCATCAGCTCCTACAAGGAGGTGCTGATCCTCCTCTGCTATGCTCTGTTTATAACCCTCTCTCCTCTCTATGTAACCCCCCCTCTCTCCTCTCTATATGACCCCCCCCCTCTTCCTCTCTATACCCACCCCCCTCCTCTCTATACCCACACCCACCCCCTTCAGGTCACGGAGCTGGCCGGTCACACAGCTCGAGTTTCTGAGATGTTGGACGTGTTTGAAGACGTGAATGAAGGAGTTTACCGTCGCCCTGCAGACTGGGAGGAGGAGGAGGAGTCAGCAGGAGGGGAGGAGTCAGCAAGAGTGGAGGAAGGAGGAGAGGAAGGGTCTGAGGTTCATCCCGGTCAGAGGGTCTGTGGTCGTCTGGAGATCAGAGGTACGTCTCATCATCAGCAGATAGAGTGAGATCTGAAGGGTCCTCCAGCTGTGAGACCTTCATCTTCATCACATATTAGACCTTCATCACATATTAGACCTTCATCTTCATCACATATTAGACCTTCATCATCATCATCACATATTAGACCTTCATCTTCATCACATATTAGACCTTCATCTTCATCACATATTAGACCTTCATCTTCATCACATATTAGACCTTCATCATCATCACATATTAGACCTTCATCTTCATCACATATTAGACCTTCATCTTCATCACATATTAGACCTTCATCTTCATCACATATTAGACCTTCATCATCATCACATATTAGACCTTCATCATCATCACATATTAGACCTTCATCATCATCACATATTAACCTGGGTTTGGAACAGTAACATAATGGAACAGTAAAATAATGGAACAGTAACATAATGGAACAGGAACATAATGGAACAGGAACAGGAACATAATGGAACAGGAACAGTAACATAATGGAACAGGAACAGTAACATAATGGAACAGGAACAGTAACATAATGGAACAGGAACAGGAACGAAATGGAACAGGAACATAATGGAACAGTAACGAAATGGAACAGGAACAGTAACATAATGGAACAGGAACAGTAACATAATGGAACAGGAACAGTAACATAATGGAACAGGAACAGTAACATAATGGAACAGTAACATAATGGAACAGGAACATAATGGAACAGGAACAGTAACATAATGGAACAGGAACAGTAACATAATGGAACAGGAACAGTAACATAATGGAACAGGAACAGTAACATAATGGAACAGGAACAGTAACATAATGGAACAGGAACAGTAACATAATGGAACAGGAACAGTAACGAAATGGAACAGGAACAGTAACATAATGGAACAGGAACAGTAACATAATGGAACAGGAACAGTAACATAATGGAACAGTAACATAATGGAACAGGAACAGTAACATAATGGAACAGGAACAGTAACATAATGGAACAGGAACATAATCAAATCAAATCAAATCAAGGTTTATTCATAAAGCACATTTAAAAGCGATTTTTGGTGGAGCCAAAGTGCTGTACATGCAAATAATAAATAACACGTTACTACAATCGCAAAACAGAAGACAATAAATTACAACAGCAAATATAAAATCAAACACAGGGAAATGTCAGGAGTCGTGCTCCGCTCTGACAGAAGGCCAGAGAGAAGAAGTGAGTTTTTAGTGTGATTTAAAAACCCCTAGGGTCTGGGCCGACCTCACATGGAGGGGCAGAGTGTTCCAGAGCCTGGGGCCAGCTGCTGCGAAGGCTCGGTGCCCTCGGGTTTTGAGCCTGGTCTTGGGCACTATCAGCAACAGCTGGTCAGCCGACCTTAATGCTCTGGCTGGGGAGTAGCGATGGAGGAGTTCTGCTATATAGGCCGGAGCCAGCCCATTTAGGGCTTTGAAAACAAATAAAAGGATTTTAAAATCAATTCGGAACCGAATTGGAAGCCAGTGCAGTGAGGCCAGAATTGGGGTGATGTGGTCACGCTTTTTATGGCCAGTCAGAAGACGTGCAGCTGCGTTCTGCACTAGCTGCAGGCGTCTAATTGAGGCCTGGTCCATACCCACATACAGAGCGTTGCAGTAATCCAGTCTTGAGGTTACAAAGGCGTTAATGACCCTTTCTAGGTCTTTAAAAGATAAATAGGACTTGGTTTTGGCCAATAGTCTTATTTTAAAAAAGCAGGATTTGACTACGGTGCTGACCTGCTTATCAAATTTAAAAGTGCTACTGAAGGTCACTCCTAGGTTCATGACAGAGGGGAGGACGTTCTCACCGAGAGAGCCCAGAACATCAACCGGAGAGGCCGGAGGCTGGGGTCCAAAAAAGATGACCTCAGTCTTGCTCTCGTTGAGGTTGAGGAAATTTTGGCTCAGCCAGGATTTGATCTCCGTTAAGCAGTCCATCAACTGCTGTAGTGAGTGTCCGACACTTGCTTCGAGAGGCAGATAGATCTGTACATCGTCGGCGTAGCAGTGGAAGGGAATGTTGTGTTTGGTGAGAATTGAACCTAGGGGCAGTATGTACAGTAAAAAGAGGATGGGGCCCAGGATCGAGCCTTGGGGAACCCCACAGGTAAGAGGGGCTTTGGCAGAGGAGAAGGCACCTAGCTGCACGAGAAGCTACGGTCTGTCAGGTAGGACCTGAACCATGTAAAGGCAGAGCCTGTGATGCCTGCGGACTGTTCAAGCCGTGACAACAGGATGCTACGGTCCACAGTGTCAAAGGCCGCTGTCAGGTCTAACAGCACCAGGACAGCTGGGCTACCTGAGTCGGCGGCTAGGAGCAGATCATTAAAAACTCTTAAAAGGGCTGTTTCAGTGCTGTGCATGGGTTTGAAGCCAGACTGAAACTTTTCATGGATGCCATGCGTGGTTAAGAACGACTGTAGCTGGACATAGACTACTCGCTCCAGGGCTTTAGATAAAAAAGGTAGTTGGGAGATGGGCCTAAAATTTGCGAGAATGGAGGGGTCGAGATTTTTCTTTTTAAGTAGTGGCTGGACCACGGCATGTTTGAAGGCAGCTGGGACACATCCTGAGCTAAGAGAGGTGTTTATTAGTAATAAAATAATAATGGAACATAATAATGGAACAGTAACATAATGGAACAGTAACATAATGGAACAGTAACGAAATGGAACAGTAACATAATGGAACAGTAACATAATGGAACAGTAACATAATGGAACAGGAACAGTAACATAATGGAACAGTAACATAATGGAACAGGAACAGTAACATAATGGAACAGGAACAGTAACATAGTAACATAATGGAAAAGTAAAATTATGGAACAGTAACATAATGGAACAGTAACAGTAACATAATGGAACAGTAACATAATGGAACAGGAACATAATGGAACAGGAACAGTAACATAATGGAACAGGAACAGTAACATAGTAACATAATGGAAAAGTAAAATAATGGAACAGTAAAATAATGGAACCGTAACATAATGGAACAGGAACATAATGGAACAGTAACATAATGGAACAGGAACAGGAACATAATGGAACAGTAACATAATGGAACAGGAACAGTAACATAATGGAACAGTAACATAATGGAACAGTAACATAATGGAACAGGAACATAATGGAACAGGAACAGGAACATAATGGAACAGGAACAGTAACATAATGGAATAGTAACATAATGGAACAGGAACATAATGGAACAGGAACAGGAACATAATGGAACAGGAACATAATGAAACAGGAACAGTAACATAATGGAACAGGAACAGTAACATAATGGAACAGGAACATAATGGAACAGTAACGAAATGGAACAGTAACATAATGGAACAGGAACAGTAACATAATGGAACAGTAACATAATGGAACAGTAACATAATGGAACAGTAACGAAATGGAACAGTAACATAATGGAACAGGAACAGTAACATAATGGAACAGTAACATAATGGAACAGTAACATAATGGAACAGTAACATAATGGAACAGGAACAGTAACATAGTAACATAATGGAAAAGTAAAATAATGGAACAGTAACATAATGGAACAGTAACATAACGGAACAGTAACATAATGGAACAGTAACATAGTAACATAATGGAACAGGAACAGTAACATAATGGAACAGGAACAGTAACATAGTAACATAATGGAAAAGTAAAATAATGGAACAGTAACATAATTGAACAGTAACGGAACAGTAACATAATGGAACAGTAACATAATGGAACAGTAACATAACGGAACAGTAACAGTAACATAACGGAACAGTAACAGTAACATAATGGAACAGTAACATAATGGAACAGTAACATAACGGAACAGGAACAGTAACATAATGGAACAGTAACATAATGGAACAGTAACATAGTAACATAATGGAACTGTAACATAATGGAACAGTAACATAATGGAACAGTAACATAACGGAGCAGGAACAGTAACATAATGGAACAGTAACATAATGGAACAGTAACATAGTAACATAATGGAACAGTAACATAATGGAACAGTAACGAAATGGAACAGTAACATAATGGAACAGTAACATAATGGAACAGGAACAGTAACATAATGGAACAGGAACAGTAACATAGTAACATAATGGAAAAGTAAAATAATGGAACAGTAACATAACGGAACAGGAACAGTAACATAACGGAACAGTAACATAATGGAACAGGAACAGTAACATAACGGAACAGTAACATAATGGAACAGTAACATAACGGAACAGGAACAGTAACATAACGGAACTGTAACATAATGGAACTGTAACATAATGGAACAGTAACATAGTAACATAATGGAACTGTAACATAATGGAACAGTAACATAATGGAACCAGTGTGCGAAAAAGCACACATCCCACCGTCCGGGACGTGTTATTTACAATATCGGACAAGTAGATCTTTCAATTGACTTGTCCGGCGGACAAGTGACGTTTTTCGCCCTCATTTATTGACAAATTATTGATAAATTCAGTTTACAAAAGGCAGAACTCATTCGCAAATTGTACGTGTCCACCATTGTTCGTTTAGAAATGTCAGTTTCAGTTCTGCTTGTCGATTCCTAAGGAAATGCATCTCGCCGCTTTCTGTACAGTTAGACGGGGGCGGGGCTGGATGGGAAGTGTAGCACACTGGCAGGGTTGGGAAGCAAAACTCGGTTCCGAGAAGGAACAAATAACCTCTCTTTCTCTCTCTCTCTCTCTCTCTCTCTCTCTCTCTCTCTCTCTCTCTCTACACACAGCGGATCCGCTGCCCGTTTAACAGCCTCATCTTTGTCAAACTTTCTTATGTTCTTTCTCTAACACGTAATGAAGGTTATTAAGCGTTTTAGCTCCTATGTTGTTAATATTGACCACCATTTCCTTTATGAAGTAAAGCAGCCTCCCTGTCTGTGTCCTCGCGCTGTCCTCACATCCCGGACCCCCAGACTCGGAGGACCACAGGGATGTCAGTATTGTTTATGAAGCAGGGTATAGAAAGTACATTATTGAAATGAAAATAATGACAGTGAGCAGCTGGGCAGCTGCAGCATGTGTATTGCAGGACATGTGTAAGCGTGCAAGTGTCTTTGAGTTGTAGAAAAGCGCTAGGCCTATAGGCTATAAATATAATGTATTATTATTATTAGGCCTATCTGTTGGACATGTGTGGTTGGACTCTGTCTCACAGGCAGGTTGCAGTGTAACATCAGAGGAGACTGGGCCAATTGTTCATTCTCAAACTGCTCCACTCAGAACTAACCAAACAATGCAGAGATTATTTTTATATAATTTTATTCAATAACCGTAAGAAATTCAACAGTATGAAGTGATTTGTAAATAGGAATACAGATTTGACTTAATGTTTTCATAAATATATTTTTCTCCCAGTTTGTCATTATTTTTACCCTCTCAAAGAACCGGAATCGAGAACCGAAAATAACCGGAATCGAAAAGCAGAACCGGAATCGTTAAAATCCAAACGATACCCAACCCTATGTGTGATGCAGTAAAATCCTACCGCTCACTTACGTTAGCGGTGTCGTAAAAACCGTGGGAAAATGTAAAATACGATGGCGAAGAAGAAGATTCCAGTGGCCCCAATTTTTGTCCATTCTGGACAAGTGAAAAATGTATTCGGACAAGTAACTTGCAAAACTCACTTGTCCATGGACAAGTACTCTCTAAAAACTTTTTCTCACACTGGGAACAGTAACATAATGGAACAGGAACATAATGGAACGGTAACATAATGGAACAGGAACATAATGGAACGGTAACATAATGGAACAGGAACATAATGGAACGGTAACATAATGGAACAGTAACATAATGGAACAGTAACATAATGGAACAGTAATGGAACCGTAACATAATGGAACAGTAACATAATGGAACAGTAACATAATGGAACAGGAACATAATGGAACGGTAACATAATGGAACAGTAACATAGTAACATAATGGAACAGTAACATAATGGAACAGTAACATAGTAACATAATGGAACAGTAACATAGTAACATAATGGAACAGTAACATAATGGAACAGTAACATAACGGAACAGTAACATAGTAACATAATGGAACTGTAACATAGTAACATAATGGAACAGTAACGAAATGGAACAGTAACATAATGGAACTGTAACATAGTAACATAATGGAACAGTAACATAATGGAACTGTAACATAGTAACATAATGGAACAGTAACGAAATGGAACAGTAACATAATGGAACAGTAACATAATGGAACTGTAACATAGTAACATAATGGAACAGTAACGAAATGGAACAGTAACATAATGGAACAGGAACAGTAACATAATGGAACAGTAACATAACGGAACAGGAACAGTAACATAATGGAACAGTAACATAATGGAACAGTAACATAGTAAAATAATGGAACAGTAACATAATGGAACAGTAACGAAGTAACATAATGGAACAGTAACATAATGGAACAGGAACAGTAATGAAGTAACATAATGGAACAGTAACTCTCTCTACATGGGGGTCAGTGGGTCCTCCCTCGCTCGTCTGCAGCGGGTGCAAAATGCCGCAGCAAGGCTTTTAACTGGCACACGGAAATATGACCACATTTCCCCCATTTTGGCTTCGCTCCACTGGCTGCCAATACATTTTAGGATTCATTTCAAAATCCTTTTATTTACTTTTAAATCCCTAAATGGCATGACCCCACCATATCTTTCTGAGCTGCTACACCCTTACACGCCCAACCGCCCTCTCAGGTCAGCTGATCAACTGCTCCTGAATGTGCCCAGAACCAGGTCAAAGCTCAGAGGGGGCCGTTGCTTCTCTGTAGCAGCTCCCACACTGTGGAACGATCTGCCCCTGCACATCAGACAGGCTCCCACACTGTGGAACGATCTGCCCCTGCACATCAGACAGGCTCCCACACTGTGGAACGATCTGCCCCTGCACATCAGACAGGCCTCCACACTGTGGAACGATCTGCCCCTGCACATCAGACAGGCCTCCACACTGTGGAACGATCTGCCCCTGCACATCAGACAGGCTCCCACACTGTGGAACGATCTGCCCCTGCACATCAGACAGGCCTCCACACTGTGGAACGATCTGCCCCTGCACATCAGACAGGCCCCACACTGTGGAACGATCTGCCCCTGCACATCAGACAGGCCTCCACACTGTGGAACGATCTGCCCCTGCACATCAGACAGGCCCCACACTGTGGAACGATCTGCCCCTGCACATCAGACAGGCCCCACACTGTGGAACGATCTGCCCCTGCACATCAGACAGGCTCCCACACTGTGGAACGATCTGCCCCTGCACATCAGACAGGCCTCCACACTGTGGAACGATCTGCCCCTGCACATCAGACAGGCTCCACACTGTGGAACGATCTGCCCCTGCTCATCAGACAGGCTCCCACACTGTGGAACGATCTGCCCCTGCACATCAGACAGGCTCCACACTGTGGAACGATCTGCCCCTGCACATCAGACAGGCCGCCACACTGCCTGCTTTTAAATCGCTTCTTAAAACCCACCTCTTCTCCTTAGCGTATTAACATCTTTTAGAGCGTTGTTTTATTGCTTTTAAATTGTCTGTTTTTACTTGTACTTGTTTTATGGTGTGTGAGCTGTGCTGTGTTATTTTGTATGTTTTGTTTTGTTTTATTTGCCTGTACAGCACTTTGTTCTGGAGGTTTAAAGTGCTCTATAAATAAAGCTGTATTGTATTGTATTGTATTGTAACATAATGGAACAGTAACATAATGGAACAGGAACATAATGGAACAGTAACATAATGGAACAGTAACATAGTAACATAATGGAACCGTAACATACTAACATAATGGAACAGTAACATAATGGAACAGTAACATAGTAACATAATGGAACAGTAACATAATGGAACAGTAATGGAACAGTAACATAATGGAACAGGAACAGTAACATAATGGAACAGTAACATAATGGAACAGTAACATAGTAACATAATGGAACAGTAACATAATGGAACAGTAATGGAACAGTAACATAATGGAACAGGAACAGTAACATAATGGAACAGCAACATAATGGAACAGTAACATAGTAACATAATGGAACAGTAACATAGTAACATAATGCAACAGGAACAGTAACATAATGGAACAGTAACATAGTAACATAATGCAACAGGAACAGTAACATAATGGAACAGTAACATAGTAACATAATGGAACAGTAACACAGTAATATAATGGAACAGTAACATAATGGAACAGGAACAGTAACATAATGGAACAGTAACACAATAACATAATGGAACAGTAACATAATGGAACAGGAACAGTAACATAATGGAACAGTAACACAGTAACATAATGGAACAGTAACATAATGGAACAGGAACAGTAACATAATGGAACAGTAACATAATGGAACAGGAACAGTAACATAATGGAACAGTAACATAATGGAACAGGAACAGTAACATAATGGAACAGTAACATAATGGAACAGTAACATAATGGAACAGTAACATATTAACATAATGGAACAGTAACATAATGGAACAGTAACATATTAACATAATGGAACAGTAACATAATGGAACAGTAACATAATGGAACAGTAATGGAACAGTAACATAATGGAACCGTAACATAATGGAACAGGAACAGTAACATAATGGAACAGTAACATAATGGAACATAATGGAACAGTAACATAATGGAACAGGAACAGTAACATAATGGAACAGTAACATAATGGAACATAATGTAACAGTAACATAATGGAACAGGAACCTTAACATAATGGAACAGTAACATAATGGAACAGTAACATAATGGAACAGGAACCTTAACATAATGGAACAGTAACATAATGGAACAGTAACATAATGGAACAGTAACATAGTAACATAATGGAACAGTAACATAATGGAACTGTAATGGAACAGTAACATAATGGAACCGTAACATAATGGAACAGGAACAGTAACATAATGGAACAGTAACATAATGGAACATAATGGAACAGTAACATAATGGAACAGGAACCGTAACATAATGGAAC
>CM062267.1:152500-165000 GCA_031216635.1 Dissostichus eleginoides | reverse complement strand
GTTACAGAGAGACGTTTCATTAACTAAGATCAACCTTTGTGTGTCTGGATGTTCGAGACAGGGTTACAGAGAGACGTTTCATTAACTAAGATCAACCTTTGTGTGTCTGGATGTTCCAGACAGGGTTACAGAGAGACGTTTCATTAACTATGATCAACCTTTGTGTGTCTGGATGTTCGAGACAGGGTTACAGAGAGACGTTTCATTAACTAAGATCAACCTTTGTGTGTCTGGATGTTCGAGACAGGGTTACAGAGAGACGTTTCATTAACTATGATCAACCTTTGTGTGTCTGGATGTTCCAGATAGGGTTACAGAGAGACGTTTCATTAACTAAGATCAACCTTTGTGTGTCTGGATGTTCGAGACAGGGTTACAGAGAGACGTTTCATTAACTATGATCAACCTTTGTGTGTCTGGATGTTCCAGATAGGGTTACAGAGAGACGTTTCATTAACTAAGATCAACCTTTGTGTGTCTGGATGTTCGAGACAGGGTTACAGAGAGACGTTTCATTAACTATGATCAACCTTTGTGTGTCTGGATGTTCGAGACAGGGTTACAGAGAGACGTTCATTAACTATGATCAACCTTTGTGTGTCTGGATGTTCCAGACAGGGTTACAGAGAGACGGTTCATTAACTATGATCAACCTTTGTGTGTCTGGATGTTCGAGACAGGGTTACAGAGAGACGTTTCATTAACTAAGATCAACCTTTGTGTGTCTGGATGTTCGAGACAGGGTTACAGAGAGACGTTTCATTAACTATGATCAACCTTTGTGTGTCTGGATGTTCGAGACAGGGTTACAGAGAGACGTTCATTAACTATGATCAACCTTTGTGTGTCTGGATGTTCGAGACAGGGTTACAGAGAGACGTTTCATTAACTATGATCAACCTTTGTGTGTCTGGATGTTCGAGACAGGGTTACAGAGAGACGTTTCATTAACTATGATCAACCTTTGTGTGTCTGGATGTTCGAGACAGGGTTACAGAGAGACGTTTCATTAACTAAGATCAACCTTTGTGTGTCTGGATGTTCCAGACAGGGTTACAGAGAGACGTTTCATTAACTATGATCAACCTTTGTGTGTCTGGATGTTCGAGACAGGGTTACAGAGAGACGTTTCATTAACTATGATCAACCTTTGTGTGTCTGGATGTTCGAGACAGGGTTACAGAGAGACGGTTCATTAACTATGATCAACCTTTGTGTGTCTGGATGTTCCAGACAGGGTTACAGAGAGACGGTTCATTAACTATGATCAACCTTTGTGTGTCTGGATGTTCGAGACAGGGTTACAGAGAGACGTTTCATTAACAATGATCAACCATTGTGTGTCTGGATGTTCGAGACAGGGTTACAGAGAGACGTTTCATTAACAATGATCAACCTTTGTGTGTCTGGATGTTCGAGACAGGGTTACAGAGAGACGGTTCATTAACTATGATCAACCTTTGTGTGTCTGGATGTTCCAGACAGGGTTACAGAGAGACGGTTCATTAACTATGATCAACCTTTGTGTGTCTGGATGTTCGAGACAGGGTTACAGAGAGACGGTTCATTAACTATGATCAACCTTTGTGTGTCTGGATGTTCGAGACAGGGTTACAGAGAGACGGTTCATTAACTATGATCAACCTTTGTGTGTCTGGATGTTCCAGATAGGGTTACAGAGAGACGGTTCATTAACTATGATCAACCTTTGTGTGTCGGATGTTCGAGACAGGGTTACGAGAGACGGTTCATTAACTATGCGATCAACCTTTGTGTGTCTGGATGTTCGAGACAGGGTTACAGAGAGACGGTTCATTAACTATGATCAACCTTTGTGTGTCTGGATGTTCCAGACAGGGTTACAGAGAGACGGTTCATTAACTATGATCAACCTTTGTGTGTCTGGATGTTCGAGACAGGGTTACAGAGAGACGGTTCATTAACTAAGATCAACCTTTGTGTGTCTGGATGTTCGAGACAGGGTTACAGAGAGACGGTTCATTAACTATGATCAACCTTTGTGTGTCTGGATGTTCCAGACAGGGTTACAGAGAGACGGTTCATTAACTATGATCAACCTTTGTGTGTCTGGATGTTCGAGACAGGGTTACAGAGAGACGGTTCATTAACTATGTACTATACTTATATATATACCTAACCCTAACCCTTCTATTTAATGTGATTTATTAAATATGTACTATACTTCTATTTAATGTGATTTATTAAATATGTACTATACTTCTATATAATGTGATTTATTAAATATATACTATACTTATATATATATAATGTGATTTATTAAATATATACTATACTTATATATATATAATGTGATTTATTAAATATATACTATACTTATATATATATAATGTGATTTATTAAATATATACTATACTTATATATAATGTGATTTATTAAATATGTACTATACTTCTATATAATGTGATTTATTAAATATGTACTATACTTATATATATATATATAATGTGATTTATTAAATATGTACTATACTTCTATTTAATGTGATTTATTAAATATGTACTATACTTATATATATATATATATATAATGTGATTTATTAAATATGTACTATACTTCTATTTAATGTGATTTATTAAATATGTACTATACTTATATTTAATGTGATTTATTAAATATGTACTATACTTATATATATATAAAATGTGATTTATTAAATATGTACTATACTTCTATTTAATGTGATTTATTAAATATGTACTATACTTATATATAATGTGATTTATTAAATATGTACTATACTTATATATATATATAATGTGATTTATTAAATATGTACTATACTTCTATTTAATGTGATTTATTAAATATATACTATACTTCTATATAATGTGATTTATTAAATATGTACTATACTTCTATTTAATGTGATTTATTAAATATATACTATACTTCTATATAACGTGATTTATTAAAGATGTACTATACTTATATATAATGTGATTTATTAAATATGTACCATACTTCTATATAATGTGATTTATTAAATATGTACTATACTTCTATATAATGTGATTTATTAAATATGTACTATACTTATATATATATATATATATATATATATAATGTGATTTATTAAATATGTACTATACTTCTATATAATGTGATTTATTAAATATGTACTATACTTCTATTTAATGTGATTTATTAAATATGTACTATACTTCTATATAATGTGATTTATTAAATATATACTATACTTATATATATATAATGTGATTTATTAAATATATACTATACTTATATATATATAATGTGATTTATTAAATATATACTATACTTATATATATATATAATGTGATTTATTAAATATGTACTATACTTCTATTTAATGTGATTTATTAAATATGTACTATACTTATATATATATATATATAATGTGATTTATTAAATATGTACTATACTTCTATTTAATGTGATTTATTAAATATGTACTATACTTATATTTAATGTGATTTATTAAATATGTACTATACTTATATATATATATATGTGATTTATTAAATATGTACTATACTTCTATTTAATGTGATTTATTAAATATATACTATACTTCTATATAATGTGATTTATTAAATATGTACTATACTTCTATTTAATGTGATTTATTAAATATATACTATACTTCTATATAACGTGATTTATTAAAGATGTACTATACTTATATATAATGTGATTTATTAAATATGTACCATACTTCTATATAATGTGATTTATTAAATATGTACTATACTTCTATATAATGTGATTTATTAAATATGTACTATACTTATATATATATCTATATATATAATTATTTATTAAATATGTACTATACTTCTATATAATGTGATTTATTAAATATGTACTATACTTCTATTTAATGTGATTTATTAAATATGTGCTATACTTCTATTTAATGTGATTTATTAAATATGTACTATACTTATATATAATGTGATTTATTAAATATGTACCATACTTCTATATATATATATATATATATATAATGTGATTTATTAAATATGTACTATACTTATATATAATGTGATTTATTAAATATGTACTATACTTCTATATAATGTGATTTATTAAATATGTACCATACTTCTATATAATGTGATTTATTAAATATGTACTATACTTCTATATAATGTGATTTATTAAATATGTACTATACTTATATATATATATATAATGTGATTTATTAAATATGTACTATACTTCTATTTAATGTGATTTATTAAATATGTACTATACTTCTATATAATGTGATTTATTAAATATGTACTATACTTCTATATAATATGATTTATTAAATATGTACTATACTTCTATATAATGTGATTTATTAAATATGTACTATACTTCTATATAATGTGATTTATTATCAGAGGTTCTGCTGACCTCAAGTAAGAGTTAGCATTAAAGATATGAACATAAAGCTCCTCGGATAAAGGACATCTCATGATCATCAATATGATGAACACCAGGTTTATCAATTACACAAGATCTGCTTCAGTGGGTCTTCTGGAGTCTGGCTTCAGATCTGGATCTGGAGTCAGGCTTCAGGTCTGGATCTGGAGTCAGGCTTCAGGTCTGGATCTGGAGTCAGGCTTCAGGTCTGGAGTCAGGCTTCAGATCTGGAGTCAGGCTTCAGATCTGGATCTGGAGTCAGGCTTCAGGTCTGGAGTCAGGCTTCAGGTCTGGAGTCTGGCTTCAGGTCTGGAGTCAGGCTTCAGATCTGGATCTGGAGTCAGGCTTCAGGTCTGGAGTCAGGCTTCAGGTCTGGAGTCAGGCTTCAGATCTGGATCTGGAGTCAGGCTTCAGGTCTGGAGTCAGGCTTCAGGTCTGGAGTCTGGCTTCAGATCTGGATATGGAGTCAGGCTTCAGGTCTGGATCTGGAGTCAGGCTTCAGATCTGGATCTGGAGTCAGGCTTCAGGTCTGGAGTCAGGCTTCAGGTCTGGATCTGGAGTCAGGCTTCAGGTCTGGAGTCAGGCTTCAGGTCTGGAGTCAGGCTTCAGGTCTGGATCTGGAGTCAGGCTTCAGGTCTGGAGTCAGGCTTCAGGTCTGGATCTGGAGTCAGGCTTCAGGTCTGGAGTCAGGCTTCAGGTCTGGATCTGGAGTCAGGCTTCAGGTCTGGATCTGGAGTCAGGCTTCAGGTCTGGAGTCAGGCTTCAGGTCTGGATCTGGAGTCAGGCTTCAGGTCTGGATCTGGAGTCAGGCTTCAGGTCTGGAGTCAGGCTTCAGGTCTGGAGTCAGGCTTCAGGTCTGGATCTGGAGTCAGGCTTCAGGTCTGGATCTGGAGTCAGGCTTCAGGTATGGAGTCAGGCTTCAGGTCTGGATCTGGAGTCAGGCTTCAGGTCTGGAGTCAGGCTTCAGGTCTGGAGTCAGGCTTCAGGTCTGGATCTGGAGTCAGGCTTCAGGTCTGGATCTGGAGTCAGGCTTCAGGTCTGGAGTCAGGCTTCAGGTCTGGATCTGGAGTCAGGCTTCAGGTCTGGAGTCAGGCTTCAGGTCTGGAGTCAGGCTTCAGGTCTGGATCTGGAGTCAGGCTTCAGGTCTGGATCTGGCGTCAGGCTTCAGGTCTGGAGTCAGGCTTCAGGTCTGGATCTGGAGTCAGGCTTCAGGTCTGGAGTCAGGCTTCAGGTCTGGATCTGGAGTCAGGCTTCAGGTCTGGATCTGGAGTCAGGCTTCAGGTCTGGATCTGGAGTCAGGCTTCAGGTCTGGAGTCAGGCTTCAGGTCTGGATCTGAAGTCAGGCTTCAGGTCTGGAGTCAGGCTTCAGGTCTGGAGTCAGGCTTCAGGTCTGGATCTGGAGTCAGGCTTCAGGTCTGGAGTCAGGCTTCAGGTCTGGATCTGGAGTCAGGCTGCAGGTCTGGAGTCAGGCTTCAGGTCTGGATCTGGAGTCAGGCTTCAGGTCTGGAGTCAGGCTTCAGGTCTGGATCTGGAGTCAGGCTTCAGGTCTGGATTTGGAGTCAGGCTTCAGGTCTGGAGTCAGGCTTCAGGTCTGGATCTGGAGTCAGGCTTCAGGTCTGGAGTCAGGCTTCAGGTCTGGATCTGGAGTCAGGCTTCAGGTCTGGAGTCAGGCTTCAGGTCTGGAGTCAGGCTTCAGGTCTGGATCTGGAGTCAGGCTGCAGGTCTGGAGTCAGGCTTCAGGTCTGGATCTGGAGTCAGGCTTCAGGTCTGGAGTCAGGCTTCAGGTCTGGATCTGGAGTCAGGCTTCAGGTCTGGATTTGGAGTCAGGCTTCAGGTCTGGAGTCAGGCTTCAGGTCTGGATCTGGAGTCAGGCTTCAGGTCTGGAGTCAGGCTTCAGGTCTGGATCTGGAGTCACACATAATAACGGACATCGTCAAATTTAAAAGGTTCGATGAGACCCTAACCCTAAGGAGAGACGGAGGAGACCCTAACCCTGAGGAGAGGCAGAGGAGACCCTAACCCTAAGGAGAGACGGAGGAGACCCTAACCCTAAGGAGAGGCAGAGGAGACCCTAACCCTAAGGAGAGACGGAGGGGACCCTAACCCTGAGAAGAGGCAGAGGAAACCTTAACCCTGAGGAGAGGCTGAGGAGACCCTAACCCTAAGGAGAGGCAGAGGAGACCCTAACCCTGAGGAGAGGCAGAGGAGACCCTAACCCTAAGGAGAGGCAGAGGAGACCCTAACCCTGAGGAGTGACGGAGGAGACCCTAACCCTGAGGAGTGACGGAGGAAACCCTAACCCTGAGGAGAGGCAGAGGGGAACCTAACCATGAGGAGAGGCAGAGGAGACCCTAACCCTGAGGAGAGGCGGAGGTCTGCGGACCCGGAGTGACAGTGGCGCTGCAGGACGCGCTCTACGTATCGGCCTATCCAGTGACAGCCAATCGAGCGTCAGTGCACTGCAGGCTGCAGCTGGTTGATGGTTCTCCTTCTGTTAGTGAGCCAGGCTGCAGCTGGTTGATGGTTCTCCTGTTAGTGAGCCAGGCAGCAGCAGGTTGATGGTTCTCCTCCTGTTAGTGAGCCAGGCTGCAGCTGGTTGATGGTTCTCCTGTTAGTGAGCCAGGCAGCAGCAGGTTGATGGTTCTCCTGTTAGTGAGCCAGGCTGCAGCTGGTTGATGGTTCTCCTGTTAGTGAGCCAGGCAGCAGCAGGTTGATGGTTCTCCTGTTAGTGAGCCAGGCAGCAGCAGGTTGATGGTTCTCCTCCTGTTAGTGAGCCAGGCTGCAGCTGGTTGATGGTTCTCCTGTTAGTGAGCCAGGCAGCAGCAGGTTGATGGTTCTCCTCCTGTTAGTGAGCCAGGCAGCAGCAGCAGGTTGATGGTTCTCCTGTTAGTGAGCCAGGCTGCAGCTGGTTGATGGTTCTCCTGTTAGTGAGCCAGGCAGCAGCAGGTTGATGGTTCTCCTCCTGTTAGTGAGCCAGGCAGCAGCTGGTTGATGGTTCTCCTGTTAGTGAGCCAGGCAGCAGCAGGTTGATGGTTCTCCTCCTGTTAGTGAGCCAGGCAGCAGCAGGTTGATGGTTCTCCTCCTGTTAGTGAGCCAGGCTGCAGCAGGTTGATGGTTCTCCTCCTGTTAGTGAGCCAGGCTGCAGCAGGTTGATGGTTCTCCTGTTAGTGAGCCAGGCTGCAGCTGGTTGATGGTTCTCCTGTTAGTGAGCCAGGCAGCAGCAGGTTGATGGTTCTCCTGTTAGTGAGCCAGGCTGCAGCAGGTTGATGGTTCTCCTGTTAGTGAGCCAGGCAGCAGCAGGTTGATGGTTCTCCTCCTGTTAGTGAGCCAGGCAGCAGCTGGTTGATGGTTCTCCTGTTAGTGAGCCAGGCAGCAGCAGGTTGATGGTTCTCCTCCTGTTAGTGAGCCAGGCAGCAGCTGGTTGATGGTTCTCCTGTTAGTGAGCCAGGCAGCAGCAGGTTGCGGGTTCTCTTCCTGAGGGCGGGGTCTCAGACCTGTTGTCTCTCCGTTCATCGAGCAGTTTTCCTCCCGGACTCCTTAGTGTCTCCGGGCTGTTTGGAGCTGTTGGAGCTGTTGGAGCTGTTGGAGCGGTGCACCGCGGAGAGATTGTCCGCTGAGAGGTGAGTGTGGCTCGGCTGTGAGTATCTGATTCCCCGCTCTCTCCTCTGCAGGGCTCCGGTCTGCAGGCGTGTCTGACAGCCGGACTCCCTTCAGAAAACACCTCGTTTAACATGTCCTCGCTTTTCTCTGCGGTCTCGCACTTTACAGACAGACTGAAAGCAGTTTCTGAAACTGGGTAAACCCGTCTTTCATTCGGCTCTGGTTGTGTTATGATGAGAGGTTTATCTGTTCCGGTTCTGAGGGTTCTGGTCCCGCAGCCGTTACACACAGAGCAGAGCAGCTCTCTGACAGAGTTTAAAAGAGAGGCTTTCTGACCGGAGTCTCGTGAGGGTCCGGACCGTAGTCTCAGATCAACAGAGGAAGATTTTACACATTTTATACTTTAATATTAGTGTGTGTGTGTGTGTGTGTGTGTGTGTGTGTGTGTGTGTGTGTGTGTGTGTTTCCAGCCTGTCCTGGCACGGCACGGCTCAGCCCGCAGCCGCATACTGAATAGCTGACATTCCAACACTCACACACACACAGAGAGTTGCTGAACCTGCTCAGAGACACTACATGTTTTCAGTTGGAACTGAAAACGGTCACATAATAACTAACTGTGTGTGTGTGTGTGTGTGTGTGTGTGTGTGTGTGTGTTTGTGCTACCTGAGTGTGTTGTGAGTGTTTTCTGCATGTCTGCGTGTTTATAGTTTCCTGCAGTCTCTTCGTGTGGCGTTCAGGGACCCTCAGGTGTGACTGTCAGCAGGTATTGACAGCGTGGGTAACATGGTGCTTGAGTCATGCATTTGTTGACTTCTATCATCAACTCGTACTAAAGTCATATTTTGACATATTGGAAAATGCGCTTATTTGCTTGTTTGGTGAAAGTATGCTTAATACAAGGCTATGGGCTGTGGCAGGTTAGCTATGCATTAGGTGTTAACAGTGTCACCCGGTCCAGTCCCACTGAGTTACAGTGTGAGATGAGCTGTGGAACACACCCTGAAATCTTTACGATCAGAACATTGACATGAGTTTCTGTGACGGAAACAACTGAAGGGTTAAAACAAAGAACTTATTCTGTGTTCATATATTTACTGATGAAACAGGTTGTATTAGCATTGTATAGTCCTGACTGTAGTTCTGAACTTTAGTCTTTGTAGTTCAGTGTACTTATGTCTGTAGTCCTGACTGTAGTTCTAACTTTAGTCTTTGTAGTTGTAGTTCTGACTGTAGTTCTTGTAATCCTGACTGTAGTTCTGTCTGTAGTTCTGACTGTAGTCCTGACTGTAGTTCTTGTACTCCTGACTGTAGTTCTGACTGTAGTTCGGTAATCCTGACTGTAGTTCTGTCTGTAGTTCGACTGTAGTCCTGACTGTAGTTCTTGTACTCCTGACTGTAGTTCTGACTGTAGTTCTTGTAATCCTGACTGTAGTTCTGTCTGTAGTCCTGACTGTAGTCCTGACTGTAGTTCTTGTACTCCTGACTGTAGTCCTGACTGTAGTTCTTGTACTCCTGACTGTAGTCCTGACTGTACTCCTGACTGTAGTCCTGACTGTAGTCCTTTTACTCCTGACTGTAGTCCTGACTGTACTCCTGACTGTAGTCCTGAATGTACTCCTGACTGTAGTCCTGACTGTAGTCCTTTTACTCCTGACTGTAGTCCTGACTGTAGTTCTTGTACTCCTGACTGTAGTCCTGACTGTACTCCTGCCTGTACTCCTGACTGTAGTCCTTTTACTCCTGACTGTAGTCCTTGTAGTCCTGACTGTAGTTCTGACTGTAGTCATTGTACTCCTAACTATAGTCCTGACTGTACTCCTGACTGTAGTCCTGACTGTACTCCTGACTGTAGTCCTGACTGTAGTCCTGACTGTAGTTCTTGTACTCCTGACTGTAGTCCTGACTGTAGTCCTGACTGTAGTTCTTGTACTCCTGACTGTAGTCTGACTGTAGTCCTGACTGTAGTCTGCCTGTAGTCCTTTACTCTGACTGTAGTTTTGACTGTACTCCTGACTGTACTCCTGACTGTACTCTGACTGTACTCTGACTGTAGTCCTGACTGTAGTCCTGACTGTAGTCCTTTACTCCTGACTGTAGTTTTGACTGTAGTCCTGACTGTAGTCCTTTTACTCCTGACTGTAGTTTTGACTGTAGTCCTGACTGTAGTCCTGACTGTAGTCCTGACTGTAGTCCTTTTACTCCTGACTGTAGTCCTTGTACTCCTGACTGTAGTCCTGACTGTAGTTCTTGTACTCTGACTGTAGTTTGACTGTAGTCCTGACTGTAGTCTGACTGTAGTCCTTTACTCCTGACTGTAGTTTGACTGTAGTCCTGACTGTAGTCCTGACTGTAGTCCTTTACTCCTGACTGTAGTCCTTGTACTCCGTGACTGTAGTCCTGACGTAGTTCTTGTACTCTGACTGTAGTCCTGACTGTAGTCCTGACTGTTAGTCCTGACTGTAGTCCTTTTACTCCTGACTGTAGTTTTGGACTGTAGTCCTGACTGTAGTCCTGACTGTAGTCCTTTTACTCCTGACTGTAGTCCTTGTACTCCTGACTATAGTTCTGACTGTAGTCCTTGTACTCCTGACTGTAGTTTTGACTGTAGTCCTGACTGTAGTCTGACTGTAGTCCTTGTACTCTGACTATAGTTCTGACTGTAGTCTGACTGTAGTCCTTGTACTCCTGACTGTAGTCCTGACTGTAGTCCTTGTACTCCTGACTATAGTTCTGACTGTAGTCCTTGTACTCCTGATGATGTAGTTCTGACTGTAGTCCTGACTGTAGTTCTGACTGTAGTCCTTGTATCCTGACTGTAGTCTTGTACTCCTGACTATAGTTCTGACTGTAGTCCTTGTACTCCTGACTGTACTCCTGACTGTAGTTCTGACTGTAGTCCTTGTACTCCGACTGTAGTCCTGACTGTAGTCTGACTGTAGTCCTTGTACTCCTGACTGTAGTTCTGACTGTAGTCCTGACTGTAGTTCTGACTGTAGTCCTTGTACTCCTGACTGTAGTACTGACTGTAGTTCTTGTACTCCTGACTGTAGTCCTGACTGTACTCCTGACTGTAGTCCTGAATGTACCTGACTGTAGTCTGACTGTAGTCCTTTTACTCCTGACTGTAGTCCTGACTGTAGTTCTTGTACTCCTGACTGTAGCCTGACTGTACTCTGCCTGTACTCCTGACTGTAGTCCTTTTACTCCTGACTGTAGTCCTTGTAGTCCTGACTGTAGTTCTGACTGTAGTCATTGTACTCCTAACTATAGTCCTGACTGTACTCCTGACTGTAGTCCTGACTGTACTCCTGACTGTAGTCCTGACTGTAGTCCTGACTGTAGTTCTTGTACTCCTGACTGTAGTCCTGACTGTAGTCCTGACTGTAGTTCTTGTACTCCTGACTGTAGTCCTGACTGTAGTCCTGACTGTAGTCCTGCCTGTAGTCCTTTTACTCCTGACTGTAGTTTTGACTGTACTCCTGACTGTACTCCTGACTGTACTCCTGACTGTACTCCTGACTGTACTCCTGACTGTAGTCCTGACTGTAGTCCTGACTGTAGTCCTTTTACTCCTGACTGTAGTTTTGACTGTAGTCCTGACTGTAGTCCTTTTACTCCTGACTGTAGTTTTGACTGTAGTCCTGACTGTAGTCCTGACTGTAGTCCTTTTACTCCTGACTGTAGTCCTTGTACTCCTGACTGTAGTCCTGACTGTAGTTCTTGTACTCCTGACTGTAGTTTTGACTGTAGTCCTGACTGTAGTCCTGACTGTAGTCCTGACTGTAGTCCTTTTACTCCTGACTGTAGTTTTGACTGTAGTCCTGACTGTAGTCCTGACTGTAGTCCTTTTACTCCTGACTGTAGTCCTTGTACTCCTGACTATAGTTCTGACTGTAGTCCTTGTACTCCTGACTGTAGTTTTGACTGTAGTCCTGACTGTAGTTCTGACTGTAGTCCTTGTATCCTGACTATAGTTCTGACTGTAGTCCTGACTGTAGTCCTTGTACTCTGACTGTAGTCCTGACTGTAGTCGTACTCCTGACTATAGTTCTGACTGTTAGTCCTTGTACTCCTGACTGTAGTTCTGACTGTAGTCCTGACTGTAGTTCTGACTGTAGTCCTTGTACTCCTGACTGTAGTCCTTGTACTCCTGACTATAGTTCTGACTGTAGTCCTTGTACTCCTGACTGTACTCCTGACTGTATTCTGACTGTAGTCCTTGTACTCTGACTGTAGTCCTGACTGTAGTTCTGACTGTAGTCCTGTACTCCTGACTGTAGTTCTGACTGTAGTCCTGACTGTAGTTCTGACTGTAGTCCTTGTACTCCTGACTGTAGTCCTGACTGTAGTTCTGACTGTAGTCCTTGTACTCCTGACTGTAGTCCTTGTACTCCTGACTAGTTCTGACTGTAGTCCTTGTACTCCTGACTGTAGTCCTGACTGTAGTTCTGACTGTAGTCCTT
>CM062267.1:137500-150000 GCA_031216635.1 Dissostichus eleginoides | reverse complement strand
TCTCGATCGCTCCCTGTGGAGTCAACACACACACACACACACACACACACACACACACACACACACACACACACACAGCTGTCTCACTGCCTGGCAGACAGACAGGAGGGTGCAGTCATCACTTTCTGTCTTCAGATGTTTTGTTCCAGTTTAAAACTTCTCCAGGAGGAAACTTTATTTATTATTTGAAATTGTAAAGAGTCCTCTATGCTGTGTTCAGGTGTGTAGTGTCTCTACTTTAAAGAGTCCTCTCCTGCTGATGTTCAGGTGTGTAGTGTCTCTACTTAAAGAGTCCTCTCCTGCTGATGTTCAGGTGTGTAGTGTCTCTACTTTAAAGAGTCCTCTCCTGCTGATGTTCAGGTGTATATCAGTATGTAGTGTCTCTACTTTAAAGAGTCCTCTCCTGCTGATGTTCAGGTGTGTAATGTCTCTACTTTAAAGAGTCCTCTCCTGCTGATGTTCAGGTGTGTAGTGTCTCTACTTTAAAGAGTCCTCTCCTGCTGATGTTCAGGTGTGTAGTGTCTCTACTTTAAAGAGTCCTCTCCTGCTGATGTTCAGGTGTATATCAGTATGTAGTGTCTCTACTTTAAAGAGTCCTCTCCTGCTGATGTTCAGGTGTGTAATGTCTCTACTTTAAAGAGTCCTCCTGCTGATGTTCAGGTGTGTAGTGTCTCTACTTTAAAGAGTCCTCTCCTGCTGATGTTCAGGTGTGTAGTGTCTCTACTTTAAAGAGTCCTCTCCTGCTGATGTTCAGGTGTATATCAGTATGTAGTGTCTCTACTTTAAAGAGTCCTCTCCTGCTGATGTTCAGGTGTATATCAGTATGTAGTGACTCTACTTTAAAGAGTCCTCTCCTGCTGATGTTCAGGTGTATATCAGTATGTAGTGTCTCTGCTTTAAAGAGTCCTCTCCTGCTGATGTTCAGGTGTATATCAGTATGTAGTGTCTCTACTTTAAAGAGTCCTCTCCTGCTGATGTTCAGGTGTATATCAGTATGTAGTGTCTCTACTTTAAAGAGTCCTCTCCTGCTGATGTTCAGGTGTATATCAGTATGTAGTGTCTCTGCTTTAAAGAGTCCTCTCCTGCTGATGTTCAGGTGTATATCAGTATGTAGTGTCTCTGCTTTAAAGAGTCCTCTCCTGCTGATGTTCAGGTGTATATCAGTATGTAGTGTCTCTACTTTAAAGAGTCCTCTCCTGCTGATGTTCAGGTGTATATCAGTATGTAGTGTCTCTACTTTAAAGAGTCTCTCCTGCTGATGTTCAGGTGTATATCAGTATGTAGTGTCTCTACTTTAAAGAGTCCTCTCCTGCTGATGTTCAGGTGTATATCAGTATGTAGTGTCTCTACTTTAAAGAGTCCTCTCCTGCTGATGTTCAGGTGTATATCAGTATGTAGTGTCTCTACTTTAAAGAGTCCTCTCCTGCTGATGTTCAGGTGTATATCAGTATGTAGTGTCTCTACTTTAAAGAGTCCTCTCCTGCTGATGTTCAGGTGTATATCAGTATGTAGGGTCTCTACTTTAAAGAGTCCTCTCCTGCTGATGTTCAGGTGTATATCAGTATGTAGTGTCTCTACTTTAAAGAGTCCTCTCCTGCTGATGTTCAGGTGTATATCAGTATGTAGTGTCTCTACTTTAAAGAGTCCTCTGCTGGATGTTCAGGTGTATATCAGTATGTAGGGTCTCTACTTTAAAGAGTCCTCTCCTGCTGATGTTCAGGTGTATATCAGTATGTAGTGTCTCTACTTTAAAGAGTCCTCTCCTGCTGATGTTCAGGTGTATATCAGTATGTAGTGTCTCTACTTTAAAGAGTCCTCTCCTGCTGATGTTCAGGTGTATATCAGTATGTAGTGTCTCTACTTTAAAGAGTCCTCTCCTGCTTCACTGTCATACTGCTTGTGGCCCCCGGGGGCCCCGCTGAGGGATCTGTGTCTTATTTTACATTTGATGAATTCTCTGTGCACGGGGGGTATAGGAGGGTTTATTCAAAATGTGGTAGCGTGTTCACGGTTCAGGCGTGTCCTCTGATGGTCGGGGTGTCCATGGAGACGGTGGGGGTAACCATGGAGACGGGCACTGTGGCTGTCGGCGAGCAGAGACGGACCTCAGTTTGATAGTAATTCCAAAATGTGTGTGTGTGTGTGTTTGTAATTGGCTGAGATGAAATATTCTCTTTGATGTTGAAGTGAAAAATGCCCGGAGAACACACACACACACACACCACCACACACACACCACACACCACACACACACACACACACACACACACACACACACCACACACACCTGGTACAAACTCAAGTCTTTAACACAAAGTATAACAATGAACAGAACAAGACAGACAGCTCAGTTGGACTTACAGAAGTAATACACATGTACATACATACAGTATACTGTATACTGTACATGTGTGTACATATATACTGTATATACACACATGTGTAGTATACACTCATACAGGTACATATACCCCCCCCCCCAAAGAGAGCCAGGGCAGAAAGCAGACTGTTCTTTTGCTGCAGCGCCAGACAGGAACTCACTTCCTGTGACTAACAGCTGACTTCCTGTCTTTATTTACGTTCCCTGGCTTCCTGTCCAGGTTGCAGTGAATCGTCCAGAAATCAGCTCCTCTCGTCTCCTCCTCACCCCTGACCCCTAATCACTGACCCCTAACCACTGACCCCTAACCCCTACCCACTGACCTCTGAGAGAAAGGTCACGGGGTTAAGGAATAGTGGATAGGAGGATTCAAAAGGACTTAGGAAGAGACGACCATACTTCAAGAGAATCCGCCTGTACTGACACCATCCAACGTGTTGATGATGTCATTAATGTGCGTCTGCTGTGGGGGAACTACAGTCAGACTCTAGAGACTCTGATGGTGTTGTGTATGAACGTGGACTACAGTCAGACTCTAGAGACCATTAGGAACCTTTCTAACCCTTTTCACGAAACTGTGTCTCAGGGCTTCTTAACATTTAAAAACCTATGAATGTGTCATACCCACTTAACGGGAAGAAACTCAGCTAACTGACGATACGAACCATTTCTACCGAAACAAAACACAAGTCTCACAAGAAGCGTCTAAATGAGCCCTGAGCGAAAAAAATCTAACGCACTTAGCACAGAACTCACGGTAGAAATACTTTATTACTTATCGGATCTGCACAAACAAGATATCAGCTAGCAAGCTGAGATTCCACATATTCTCGAGGTATTAGTATCATCACTGAGCGAACAAAACTCACGACAGGGGAAGGAAACACAGACATCACAACACAGAGCTTTACGGAGCAAACACGGAAATATTCTTACCTTTGCTGTTTGTCTGATCAAAAGTTCTGTTCAATGGCATTAAAACGCATAAAACGCTGCTGAGGGCTAATCCAATGGTTAATGCAATGGTTAATGCAATGGTTAATGCAATGGTTAATGCAATGGTTAATCCAATGGTTAATGCAATGGTTAATCCAATGGTTAATGCAATGGTTAATGCAATGGTTAATCCAATGGTTAATCCAATGTGTCTGTCACTTTGAAATGATTTCTGATAATCCATCATTCCATATTTATGTCAATAACGGAGTTTTCATAATAGCTGCTAATGATAGCTACGAGAGTGTATGACAGCTTCCGGTTCCGGGGCATTCTGGCTGAGCATCACTCTATTCACCAATGGGTAATGTTTAGATGGATTTTAGGAACTTCCCCTCGATCCCATTGGCTCTAATGGTTAAAAAGAGATGTCAATCCTCAAAATCGACCGAGGGGGGCCAGAGAAAGGTCAAATGACCCCAGAAGTGGGTTTTTTTTCTAAATCTCTCTAAAAAGGTCAAAGGTCACTTGTTTTGCATCAATCTTGATACAGGGTACTTGTTATATGTTATAGTTTGGATTCCTAAAGCTTTTAGTCTCCCATCCCATCATCCAAAGGTGCTTTTCACTATAAGTAAAACATTTTCTTTGGACGGAAACTATAATTTACATTTTTTTACTATGTTCAATCTGTATTACTTTAAAATAAAAACATCTATATGATTCTGACTCTTCTAAATCCAGCTCACAGGTTTATCATTGCTTTGAGAAAAAAGATTATTAATTTGCCCCTTTAGAAGAGAAGATATGGTCATTTGTTCTGGGAATGTCATTTTGAGCCTGAGACCTGGAAAACAGGTGAACTGAGGATTCCAACGCAACCATAAACTCAGTTTACCAGCAGAGGCTCAGACGGACAGAGGCATTTGGGTAGTGTAGTCAGGCTGGTGCAGGTGCGTTCAGGTGTTATCAGGAGGGGTTTTGGTGCCCCCCCCCCTTCATCCGGTCTCCACTGCTCGTGTTGTTGTTGTTGTTGTGAACTCTGTGATGCGTTCAGGGTCGCTGGGTTCCTACGGGGGGGTGAACTTTATTAACAGTCAGAAACACACACTGAGTCTTTATTGAGATGAGATGAGCGAACAAAGAGCCGCCGAACAAAGGCAGTGAATTTAAATGAACTTATTGAAAGGCTGGGAGTGAACAGTGTTAACGAACAGAAGCTTTATTGAAACACGGTCCGCGACACAAAGACACAAAACTTCACACAAGATCCAAAAACACGTTCCCTCTTACTGCAGCGTAATTACACTAAATAATGATAATCACTGTGTGTGTGTGTGTGTGTGTGTGTATGTGTGTGTGTGTGGGTGTGTGTGTGTGTGTCCTGCTGTGTGGTACAATGAGCTGTATTTACTGTGTCTCTGTTTCCATTTCCTCTTCCTTCCTGTGTCACTGCTTAGTTTGTGTGTGAGTGTGTGTGTGTGTGTGTGTGTGAGTGTGTGTGTGTGTGTGTGTGTGTGTGGTGTGTTCAGGACCATGTGAGGAGAATATGACATAACTGTGAATCTCATGATCAATCAATCAATCAATCATCAATCAATGTTTATTTATATAGCCCAATATCACAAATGTTACATTTGTCTCAGTGGACTTCACAGTTTGTACAGAATATCAGTAGACAATACGACACCCTCTGTCCTTAGACCCTCACATCGTACAAGGAAACACTTCCAGAAAAACCCACAGTTTAAAGGGGAAGAAAATGGGAGAAACCTCAGGGAGAGCAACAGAGGAGGGATCCCTCTCCCAGGACGGACAGACGTGCAATAGATGCCGTGTGTAAATTGAGAAGATAATACATTTACAACATAGGTAGTCCAAATGTTTGGAAATGCATGTGTCTATAATAAGAAGATGAATCCCGAGGATATCCATCCAGGACTTATGATCCAGGACCACAGCAACAGGCACAGCCATGACTCAAGATCCAGGGCTCGCGATCCAGGACTCAGGACCACAGCAACAGGATCAGCCACGACTCAGGGTCCCGGCGTAGATAGACACCAAAAAGAAATTTGGGGAAGCTGGGTTATTCGGAACATGAGAGTACACAGGTACAGACAGAGAGAAGGAAGAAGTAAAGTAAAGTGTCCCCCGACAAACTAAGCCTATAGCAGCTAAACTAGGGGCTGAATCTAATCAGCCCTAACTATAAGCTTTATCAAAAAGGAAGGTCTTAAGCGCACTCTTAAAAACGGATAGGGTGTCTGCCGCCCGAACACAAACTGGAAGCTGATTCCACAAATGTGGAGCTTGATAAGAAAAGGCTCTGGCTCCCATTGTACTTTTAGAGACTCTAGGAACAACCAACAACCCTGCATTCTTGGAACGCAATGCCCTAGTAGGACAGTAGGGTATAATGAGTTCTTTAAGGTAAGATGGCGCCTGCCCATTAAGGGCTTTGTAGGCGAGAAGAAGAATTTTAAATTCTATCCTATGTTCTATAGGGAGCCAGTGTAAGGCAGCCAGAACAGGAGTAATGTGGTCCCTTTTCCTAACTCTGGTTAGTACACGTGCTGCAGCATTTTGAATCAGCTGAAGCGACTTAACTGACTTCTTGGTACACCCTGATAATAGAGAGTTACAATAATCTAGCCTTGAAGTAACAAATGCATGGACTAGTTTCTCTGCATCGTTTTGAGGCAAGATATGCCTGATTTTTGCAATGTTACGTAGATGGAAGTAGGCGGTCCTTGAAATAGATTTTATGTGGGCGTTAAAGGATAAATCCTGATCAAATATAACACCAAGATTCCTTACAGTCTCACTGGAGGCCAAATTAATGCCATCCATAGTTAGTATATCTTTAGATAATTTGTTTCGTAGATTCTTTGGGCCGAGTACAATAACTTCAGTTTTGGCCGTGTTTAACATCAAAAAGTTTAAAGTCATCCACGTTTTTAAGTCCTTAAGGCAGTCTTGAATTTTATTTAGATGATTAATTTCATCAGGCTTGATTGATAAATATAGTTGAGTATCATCCGCATAACAATGAAACTGTACAGAATGATTCCTTATAATATTGCCTAACGGAAGCATATATAATGTGAACAAAATAGGTCCAAGCACTGAGCCCTGTGGCACTCCATGGCTAACTTTGGTTTGCATGGAAGATTTATCGTTGACACATACAAACTGAGAGCGTTCAGATAGATAGGACCTAAACCAGCCTAAAGCAGTTCCCTTTATGCCAACTAAGTGCTCTAGTCTTTGCAATAGGATATCATGGTCGATAGTATCAAATGCAGCACTGAGATCGAGTAAGACAAGAATAGAGACAAGTCCTTTGTCTGAGGCTATTAGAAGGTCATTTGTGACTTTAACCAGAGCTGTCTCTGTGCTATGATGTGTTCTAAAGCCAGACTGAAAATCTTCAAATAAATCATTGTTTTTAAGTAATCACACAACTGTTTTGCGACCGCTTTCTCAAGAATCTTTGAGAGGAACGGAAGATTAGAAATAGGTCTATAGTTGGCTAAAACCTCTGGATCGAGGTTGTGCTTTTTAAGAAGAGGTTTTATCACTGCTACTTTGAATGATTGTGGAACATAGCCCGATAATAAAGACATATTCATAATATTTAATAAACAGTGCTAATTAATGGAAAAACTTCCTTTAACAGCTTAGTTGGAATCGGGTCTAAGATACACGTTGATGGTTTAGAAGAAAAGAATCATTGAATTCAATGTTCAAGGTTTATGGCTGAAAAGCATTCTATTTCTATCTAGTGTAATATTAGAACTTACGTTTCCGGGAGCTGTTGATAACTCTATACTGGTCGAAGGCAAGAGGTCATTCATTTTGTTTCTAAGAGGAACAATTTTATCATTAAAAAAGAACAGGAAATCATTCCTACGGAGTGCTATGGGAATAGAAGGCTCATCGAGCTGTGGCTCTCTGTCAGCCTGGCTGACTCTCTGACTGTCTGTCTGTCTGTCTGTCTGTCTGTCTGTCTGTCTGTCTGTCTGTCTGTCTGCCTGTCTGTCTGTCTGTCTGTCTGTCTGTCTGTCTGTCTGTCTGTCTGTCTGTCTGTCTGTCTGTCTGTCTGTCAGCCTGGCTGACTGTCTGTCTGTCTGTCTGTCTGTCTGTCTGTCTGTCTGTCTGTCTGTCTGTCTGTCTGTCTGTCTGTCTGGCTGGCTCTCTGTCTGTCTGTCTGTCTGTCTGTCACCTGTCTGTCTCTCTGTCTGTCTGTCTGTCTGTCTGTCTGTCTGGCTGTCTGTCTGTCTGTCTGTCTGTCTGTCACCTGTCTGTCTCTCTCTCTGTCTCTCTGTCTCTCTGTCTGTCTGTCTGTCTGTCTGTCTGTCTGTCTGTCTGTCTGTCTGTCTGAAGAGTAGTAAGCTGCTCTCGCTTCACGCAGTGCTTTCTTATATTCATTGAGAGTAATATGCCAAATTAAACGAGATTCTTCGAGTTTAGTGGAACGCCATATCCTTTCAAGTTGTCTCGACTTTTGCTTTATTTAGCGGGTTTCGGCATCATGCCATGGAGCTAGTCTATGTTGTTTTATTTTCTTCTTTTTCAAAGGAGCAACAGAGTCTAAATGTGTTCGCAGCGCATCTGTAGCACTATCAACAACATGATCAATTTGGGGTGGTGTACATGTTGTATAAGTTTCCTCCCTGACATGCAGACATGCTATCGGGTTAAGTATTGATGGAATCTCTCCCTTACATGCAGACATGCTATCGGGTTAAGTATTGATGGAATCTCTTCCTTACATGCAGACATGCTATCGGGTTAAGTATTGATGGAATCTCTCCCTTACATGCAGACATGCTATCAGGTTAAGTATTGATGGAATCTCTTCCTTACATGCAGACATGCTATCGGGTTAAGTATTGATGGAATCTCTTCCTTACATGCAGACATGCTATCAAGTTAAGTATTGATGGAATCTCTTCCTTACATGCAGACATGCTATCAAGTTAAGTATTGATGGAATCTCTTCCTTACATGCAGACATGCTATCAGGTTAAGTATTGATGGAATCTCTTCCTTACATGCAGACATGCTATCGGGTTAAGTATTGATGGAATCTCTTCCTTACATGCAGACATGCTATCAAGTTAAGTATTGATGGAATCTCTTCCTTACATGCAGACATGCTATCAAGTTAAGTATTGATGGAATCTCTCCCTTACATGCAGACATGCTATCGGGTTAAGTATTGATGGAATCTCTTCCTTACATGCAGACATGCTATCAAGTTAAGTATTGATGGAATCTCTTCCTTACATGCAGACATGCTATCAAGTTAAGTATTGATGGAATCTCTTCCTTACATGCAGACATGCTATCGGGTTAAGTATTGATGGAATCTCTTCCTTACATGCAGACATGCTATCAAGTTAAGTATTGATGGAATCTCTCCCTTACATGCAGACATGCTATCGGGTTAAGTATTGATGGAATCTCTTCCTTACATGCAGACATGCTATCAAGTTAAGTATTGATGGAATCAATCAATCAATGTTTATTTATATAGCCCAATATCACAAATGTTACATCTGTCTCAGTGGACTTCACAGTTTGTACAGAATATCAGTAGACAATACGACACCCTCTGTCCTGAGACCCTCACATCGTACAAGGAAAAACTTCCAGAAAAATGAAAAACCCCACAGTTTAAAGGGGAAGAAAATGGGAGAAACCTCAGGGAGAGCAACAGAGGAGGGATCCCTCTCCCAGGACGGACAGACTGCAATAGATGCCGTGTGTAAATTGAGAAGATAATACATTTACAACGTAGGTAGTCCAAATGTTTGGAAATGCATGTATCTATAATAAGAAGATGAATCCCCGAGGATATCCATCCAGGACTTATGATTCAGGACCACAGCAACAGGCACAGCCATGACTCAAGATCCAGGGCTCGCGATCCAGGACTCAGGACCACAGCAACAGGATCAGCCACGACTCAGGGTCCCGGCGTAGATAGACACCAAAAAGAAATTTGGGGAAGCTGGGTTATTCGGAACATGAGAGTACACAGGTACAGACAGAGAGAAGGAAGAAGTAAGGTGTCCCCCGACAAACTAAGCCTATAGCAGCTAAACTAGGGGCTGAATCTAATCAGCCCTAACTATAAGCTTTATCAAAAAGGAAGGTCTTAAGCGCACTCTTAAAAACGGATAGGGTGTCTGCCGCCCGAACACAAACTGGAAGCTGATTCCACAAATGTGGAGCTTGATGAAAAGGCTCTGGCTCCCATTGTACTTTTAGAGACTCTAGGAACAACCAACAACCCTGCATTCTTGGAACGCAATGCCCTAGTAGGACAGTAGGGTATAATGAGTTCTTTAAGGTAAGATGGCGCCTGCCCATTAAGGGCTTTGTAGGCGAGAAGAAGAATTTTAAATTCTATCCTATGTTCTATAGGGAGCCAGTGTAAGGCAGCCAGAACAGGAGTAATGTGGTCCCTTTTCCTAACTCTGGTTAGTACACGTGCTGCAGCATTTTGAATCAGCTGAAGCGACTTAACTGACTTCTTGGTACACCCTGATAATAGAGAGTTACAATAATCTAGCCTTGAAGTAACAAATGCATGGACTAGTTTCTCTGCATCGTTTTGAGGCAAGATATGCCTGATTTTTGCAATGTTACGTAGATGGAAGTAGGCGGTCCTTGAAATAGATTTTATGTGGGCGTTAAAGGATAAATCCTGATCAAATATAACACCAAGATTCCTTACAGTCTCACTGGAGGCCAAATTAATGCCATCCATAGTTAGTATATCTTTAGATAATTTGTTTCGTAGATTCTTTGGGCCGAGTACAATAACTTCAGTTTTGGCCGTGTTTAACATCAAAAAGTTTAAAGTCATCCACGTTTTTAAGTCCTTAAGGCAGTCTTGAATTTTATTTAGATGATTAATTTCATCAGGCTTGATTGATAAATATAGTTGAGTATCATCCGCATAACAATGAAACTGTACAGAATGATTCCTTATAATATTGCCTAACGGAAGCATATATAATGTGAACAAAATAGGTCCAAGCACTGAGCCCTGTGGCACTCCATGGCTAACTTTGGTTTGCATGGAAGATTTATCGTTGACACATACAAACTGAGAGCGTTCAGATAGATAGGACCTAAACCAGCCTAAAGCAGTTCCCTTTATGCCAACTAAGTGCTCTAGTCTTTGCAATAGGATATCATGGTCGATAGTATCAAATGCAGCACTGAGATCGAGTAAGACAAGAATAGAGACAAGTCCTTTGTCTGAGGCTATTAGAAGGTCATTTGTGACTTTAACCAGAGCTGTCTCTGTGCTATGATGTGTTCTAAAGCCAGACTGAAAATCTTCAAATAAATCATTGTTTTCTAAGTAATCACACAACTGTTTTGCGACCGCTTTCTCAAGAATTTTTGAGAGGAACGGAAGATTAGAAATAGGTCTATAGTTGGCTAAAACCTCTGGATCGAGGTTGTGCTTTTTAAGAAGCGGTTTTATCACTGCTACTTTAAATGATTGTGGAACATAGCCCGATAATAAAGACATATTCATAATATTTAATAAACAGTGCTAATTAATGGAAAAACTTCCTTTAACAGCTTAGTTGGAATCGGGTCTAAGATACACGTTGATGGTTTAAGAAAGAATGGAATCTCTTCCTTACATGCAGACATGCTATCGGGTTAAGTATTGATGGAATCTCTCCTTACATGCAGACATGCTATCAAGTTAAGTATTGATGGAATCTCTTCCTTACATGCAGACATGCTATCGGTTAAGTATTGATGGAATCTCTTCCTTACATGCAGACATGCTATCGGGTTAAGTATTGATGGAATCTCTTCCTTACATGCAGACATGCTATGGGTTAAGTATTGATGGAATCTCTTCCTTACATGCAGACATGCTATCGTTAAGTATTGATGGAATCTCTTCCTTACATGCAGACATGCTATCGGTTAAGTATTGATGGAATCTCTTCCTTACATGCAGACATGCTATGGTTAAGTATTGATGGAATCTCTTCCTTACATGCAGACATGCTATCGGGTTAAGTATTGATGGAATCTCTTCCTTACATGCAGACATGCTATCAGGTTAAGTATTGATGGAATCTCTTCCTTACATGCAGACATGCTATCAGGTTAAGTATTGATGGAATCTCTTCCTTACATGCAGACATGCTATCAAGTTAAGTATTGGTGGAATCTCTTCTTTAAATTTGGCTATAGCGCTAACAGATATGTTTCTGCTGCAGGAACTTTTGACTGATGCTTTGTAGTCTAGTAACCGTACTTCAAAAGTTACTAAGAAATGGTCGGATAAAGCAGGATTATGCGGTTCGACTAATAGTTGCTCAATTTCAATACCATAAGTCAGAACAAGGTCGAGAGTGTGATTATAGCAGTGGGTTGGTTTATTTACACTCTGACGGAAACCAATAGAGTCTAATATAGAGTTAAATGCAACAGTAAGGCTATTTTTATCATCGTCAACATGAATATTAAAGTCACCTACGATAATTACTTTATCTGTTTTAAGAACCAAAGTTGATAAAAACTCAGAGAATTCTGTTAAGAATTCTGAATAAGGACCTGGTGCACGGTACACTGTAACAAATAAGATTGGATGCAAAGTTTTCCAGGTCGGATGCGTAAGACTAAAAACAAGACTTTCAAAGGAGGTATAATTTAATTTTGGTTTAGTATTGATAAGTAAATTTGAGTCAAAGATGGCTGCAACTCCACCTCCTCGGCCTGTGCCTCGAGCAATATGAGTATTGATATGGCTGGGTGGAGTGGCTTCATTTATGCTGACATATTCTTCATGTCTCAACCAAGTTTCAGTGAGACAGCAAATATCAATATTATAATCTGATATTAAATCATTTACCAATATTGCTTTAGATGCTAGAGATCTTATATTTAAGAGACCACATTTAATCTTCCTGTTTTGTTGCACTGTAGTAGTTGTTACATTTACTTTTATTAGGTTATTATGTATGACACCTCTATTAGGCTTCATCTTAAATTGTCCTTGGGCAGACACACACACCGTTAATATTGGGTATTTTATTGGGTTCGGGATTCCTATGGATGACTGCCCAGGAGAGAGCGCAGAGAAGCGTGTAAGACTGCGACTCCGCCTCCTGGTCTCAACTCCAGTTTG
>CM062267.1:125000-132500 GCA_031216635.1 Dissostichus eleginoides | reverse complement strand
ATACCAGTTTCATCAATATCAGTTTCATCAATACCAGTTTCATCAATACCAGTTTCATCAATATCAGTTCCATCAATATCAGTTTCATCAATACCAGTTTCATCAATATTCATCAATACCAGTTTCATCAATACCAGTTTCATCAATACCAGTTTCATCAATATCAGTTTCATCAATACCAGTTTGATCAATACCAGTTTCATCAATACCAGTTTCATCAATATCAGTTTCATCAATACCAGTTTCATCAATACCAGTTTCATCAATATCAGTTTCATCAATACCAGTTTCATAAATACCAGTTTCATCAATACCAGTTTCATCAATACCAGTTTCATCAATATTCATCAATACCCGTTTCATCAATATTCATCAATACCAGCTTCATCAATATTCATCAATATCAGTTTCATCAATACCAGTTTCATCAATATCAGTTTCATCAATATACATCAATATCAGTTTCATCAATACCAGTTTCATCAATAACAGTTTCATCAATATCAGTTTCATCAATACCAGTTTCATCAATACCAGTTTCATCAATATTCATCAATACCAGTTTCATCAATATCAGTTTCATCAATACCAGTTTCATCAATATCAGTTTCATCAATACCAGTTTCATCAATACCAGTTTCATCAATATTCATCAATACCAGTTTCATCAATATCAGTTTCATCAATATTCATCAATACCAGTTTCATCAATATCAGTTTCATCAATATCAGTTTCATCAATACCAGTTTCATCAATACCAGTTTCATCAATATCAGTTTCATCAATACCAGTTTCATCAATACCAGTTTCATCAATATCAGTTCCATCAATATCAGTTTCATCAATACCAGTTTCATCAATATTCATCAATACCAGTTTCATCAATACCAGTTTCATCAATACCAGTTTCATCAATATCAGTTTCATCAATACCAGTTTGATCAATACCAGTTTCATCAATACCAGTTTCATCAATATCAGTTTCATCAATACCAGTTTGATCAATACCAGTTTCATCAACACCAGTTTCATCAATACCAGTTTCATCAATATCAGTTTCATCAATACCAGTTTGATCAATACCAGTTTCATCAATACCAGTTTCATCAATATCAGTTTCATCAATACCAGTTTCATCAATACCAGTTTCATCAATATCAGTTTCATCAATACCAGTTTCATCAATACCAGTTTCATCAATATTCATCAATACCAGTTTCATCAATATTCATCAATATCAGTTTCATCAATACCAGTTTCATCAATACCAGTTTCATCAATATTCATCAATATCAGTTTCATCAATACCAGTTTCATCAATATCAGTTTCATCAATATTCATCAATACCAGTTTCATCAATATCAGTTTCATCAATATTCATCAATATCAGTTTCATCAATACCAGTTTCATCAATAACAGTTTCATCAATATCAGTTTCATCAATACCAGTTTCATCAATACCAGTTTCATCAATACCAGTTTCATCAATATTCATCAATACCAGTTTCATCAATATCAGTTTCATCAATACCAGTTTCATCAATACCAGTTTCATCAATATCAGTTTCATCAATACCAGTTTCATCAATACCAGTTTCATCAATACCAGTTTCATCAATATCAGTTTCATCAATACCAGTTTCATCAATACCAGTTTCATCAATATCAGTTTCATCAATACCAGTTTCATCAATATTCATCAATACCAGTTTCATCAATACCAGTTTCATCAATATTCATCAATACCAGTTTCATCAATATTCATCAATATCAGTTTCATCAATACCAGTTTCATCAATACCAGTTTCATCAATATCAGTTTCATCAATATTCATCAATACCAGTTTCATAAATACCAGTTTGATCAATACCAGTTTCATCAATACCAGTTTCATCAATATCAGTTTCATCAATATTCATCAATACCAGTTTCATCAATACCAGTTTCATCAATATCAGTTTCATCAATACCAGTTTCATCAATATTCATCAATACCAGTTTCATCAATACCAGTTTCATCAATATCAGTTTCATCAATACCAGTTTCATCAATACCAGTTTCATCAATATCAGTTTCATCAATACCAGTTTCATCAATATCAGTTTCATCAATATCAGTTTCATCAATACCAGTTTCATCAATATCAGTTTCATCAATACCAGTTTGATCAATACCAGTTTCATCAATATTCATCAATATCAGTTTCATCAATACCAGTTTCATCAGTTTCATCAATATCAGTTTCATCAATATTCATCAATATCAGTTTCATCAATACCAGTTTCATCAATATCAGTTTCATCAATATCAGTTTCATCAATACCAGTTTCATCAATATCAGTTTCATCAATATCAGTTTCATCAATACCAGTTTCATCAATACCAGTTTCATCAATATCAGTTTCATCAGTTTCATCAATACCAGTTTCATCAATATCAGTTTCATCAATATCAGTTTCATCAATACCAGTTTCATCAATATCAGTTTCATCAATATCAGTTTCATCAATATTAGTTTCATCAATACCAGTTTCATCAATATCAGTTTCATCAATACCAGTTTCATCAATACCAGTTTCATCAATATCAGTTTCATCAATATTCATCAATATCAGTTTCATCAATATCAGTTTCATCAATACCAGTTTCATCAATATCAGTTTCATCAATACCAGTTTCATCAATACCAGTTTCATCAATATTCATCAATATCAGTTTCATCAATACCAGTTTGATCAATACCAGTTTGATCAATACCAGTTTGATCAATATCAGTTTGATCAATACCAGTTTGATCAATATCAGTTTGATCAATACCAGTTTGATCAATACCAGTTTCATCAATACCAGTTTCATCAATACCAGTTTGATCAATACCAGTTTGATCAATACCAGTTTGATCAATACCAAGTGCAGAGCAGCTGAAAGTGAGATGATAATGTTCAAACATACCCAATGATGCAAGAGACCTAATAGCCGCAGGTCAAGTGTTCCAGTCTGTAGGGGCTTAGAACATGAACGCTCTTCTGCAAATAGATGTTTGCAGAGGGGACAGAGATCTGGACAGAGTGTCTAACTTGATGATTTGGCGAGTAGGGTACAAAATACTGCTTTAGGGGGATAGTTAAGATCAATGCATTTAAATATCAGCTGAAGCCAATGCGTATCTTCTTCCATTTAATGAAGGCCATTTTAGTTGCTTCTACATTGTGTAGTGATGTGTACGAAAAACCAATCTGCATAGTCTGTTGGAGGCTATGTTGAGTGGAGCGAGACCTGATTTAAGTGCATTTTGGTAGACAACATCACAATACTCCATAATCTGAAGAATAAGTTGAGAAGCAATTCTCTTACGGACACTGAGCGTAAGAGACGAGAGAGCGGCGTAAGAGACGAGAGAGCGGCGTAAGAGACGAGAGAGCGGCTTAAGAGACGAGAGAGCGGCTTAAGAGACGAGAGTGCAGCGTAAGAGATAGAGAGCGGCGTAAGAAACGGAGGCGGCTTAAGGACGAGAGAGCGGCTTAAGAGACGACAGTGCGGCGTAGAGACGAGAGCGCGTAAGACGAGAGAGCGGCTTAAGAGACGAGAGAGCGGCTTAAGAGACGAGAGAGCGGCGTAAGAGACGAGAGAGCGGCGTAAGAAACGAGAGGCGGCTTAAGAGACGAGAGAGCGGCTTAAGAGACGAGAGTGCGGCGTAAGAGACGAGAGTGCGGCGTAAGAGACGAGAGTGCGCATAAGACGAGAGAGCGGCGTAAGAGACGAGAGTGCGGCGTAAGAGACGAGAGAGCGGCGTAAGAGACGAGAGAGCGGCGTAAGAGACGAGAGGGCGGCGTAAGAGACGAGAGAGCGGCGTAAGACACGAGAGAGCGGCGTAAGAGACGAGAGAGCGGCGTAAGAGACGAGAGTGCGGCGCAAGAGACGAGAGAGCGGCGCAAGAGACGAGAGAGCGGCGCAAGAGACGAGAGTGCGGCGTAAGAGACGAGAGAGCGGCGTAAGAGACGAGAATGCGGCGTAAGAGACGAGAGTGCGGCGTAAGAGACGAGAGAGCGGCGTAAGAGACGAGAGAGCGGCGTAAGAGACGAGAGTGCGGCGTAAGAGACGAGAGTGCGGCGTAAGAGACGAGAGAGCGGCTTAAGAGACGAGAGAGCGGCTTAAGAGACGAGAGTGCGGCGTAAGAGACGAGAGAGCGGCTTAAGAGACGAGAGAGCGGCGTAAGAAACGAGAGGCGGCTTAAGAGACGAGAGAGCGGCTTAAGAGACGAGAGAGCGGCGTAAGAGACGAGAGAGCGGCGTAAGAGACGAGAGGGCGGCGTAAGAGACGAGAGTGCGGCGTAAGACACGAGAGAGCGGCTAGAGACAGAGAGCGGCGTAAGAGACGAGAGAGCGGCGTAAGAGACGAGAGAGCGGCGTAAGAGACGAGAGTGCGGCGTAAGAGACGAGAGAGCGGCGTAAGAGACGAGAGGGCGGCGTAAGAGACGAGAGTGCGGCGTAAGAGACGAGAGAGCGGCGTAAGAGAAGACGGCGTAAGAGACGAGAGTGCGGCGTAAGAGACGAGAGAGCGGCGTAAGAGACGAGTCGGCGTAAGAGACGAGAGAGCGGCGCAAGAGACGAGAGAGCGGCGCAAGAGCGAGAGTGCGGCGTAAGAGACGAGAGAGCGCGTAAGAGACAGAATGCGGCGTAAGAGACGAGAGTGCGGCGTAAGAGACGAGAGAGCGGCGTAAAGACGAGAGGGCGTAAGAGACGAGAGTGCGGCGTAAGAGACGAGAGTGCGGCGTAAGAGACGAGAGAGCGGCTTAAGAGACGAGAGAGCGGCTTAAGAGACAGAGTGCGGCGTAAGAGACGATAGAGCGCTTAAGAGACAGAGAGCGCGTAAGAAAACGAGCAGCTTAAGAGACGAGAGAGCGGCTTAAGAGACGAGAGAGCGGCGTAAGAGACGAGAGAGCGGCGTAAGAGACGAGAGGGCGGCGTAAGAGACGAGAGTGCGGCGTAAGACACGAGAGAGCGGCGTAAGAGACGAGAGAGCGGCGTAAGAGACGAGAGAGCGGCGTAAGAGACGAGAGTGCGGCGTAAGAGACGAGAGTGCGGCGTAAGAGACGAGAGAGCGGCGTAAGAGACGAGAGGGCGGCGTAAGAGACGAGAGTGCGGCGTAAGAGACGAGAGAGCGGCGTAAGAGACGAGAGAGCGGCGTAAGAGACGAGAGTGCGGCGTAAGAGACGAGAGAGCGGCGTAAGAGACCGATTCCGTAAATGACTTTTTGTATTACATGATTTATATGTAGTTTAAATGAAAGTTCACAGTCTAGCCATACACCAAGATATTTAAAAACATTTAAACATGAGAACATGAAGAACATGAGGAACATGAAGAACATGAAGAACATGGAGAACATGAGGAACATGAAGAACATGAAGAACATGAGAACATGAGGAACATGAAGAACATGAAGAACATGAGAACATGAAGAACATGAAGAACATGAGAACATGAAGAACATGAGGAACATGAAGAACATGAGAACATGAAGAACATGACGAACATGCATGAGAACATGAAGAACATGAGAACATGAAGAACATGACGAACATGAGGAACATGAAGAACATGAAGAACATGAGAACATGAAGAACATGAGAACATGAAGAACATGACGAACATGAGAACATGAGGAACATGAAGAACGTGAAGAACATGCATGAGAACATGAATAACATGAGAACATGAAGAACATGACGAACATGAGAACATGAGAACATGACGAACATGAAGAACATGAGGACATATGAAGAACATGAAGAACATGAGAACATGAAGAACATGGAGAACATGAGAACATGAAGAACATGAGAACATGAAGAACATGAGGAACATGAGAACATGAGAACATGAAGAACATGGAGAACATGAGAACATGAAGAACATGGAGAACATGAGAACATGAGAACATATGAACACATGGAGAACATGAGAACATGAAGAACATGAGAACATGAAGAACATGAGAACATGGAGAACATGAGACATGAACATGGAGAACATGAGAACATGGAGAAACATGAGAACATGAAGAACATGACAGAGACATGAGAACATGGAGAACATGAGAACATGGAGAACATGAGAACTGAACATAAGGAACATGGAGAACATGAGAACATGAAGAACATGAGGAACATGAAGAACATGAGAACATGGAGAACATGAGAACATGAGAGACATGAAGAACATGGAGAACATGAGAACATGGCGGTGGGGTTTCGCCGGTCACATGTCCGTGAGAAAAGTGCCGGTCAGAGGGTTAGGGTTAGGGTTGGGATAGGGTTTAGAGTTGGGTTAGGTTAGGGTTGGGTTAGGGTTAGGGTTGGGTTAGGGTTAGGGTTGAGTTGGGTTAGGGTTAGGGTTGGGTTAGGGGTTAGGGTTAGGGTTAGGGGTTAGGGTTGGGTTAGGGGTTAGGGTTGGGTTAGGTTGGTTAGGGTTAGGGTTAGGGTTAGGGTTAGGGTTAGGGTTACAGGTTAGGGTTGGTTAGGGGTTAGGGTTAGGGTTTAGCGTTAGGGGTTAGGGGTTAGGGTTGGGTTAGGGTTAGGGTTAGGGGTTAGGGTTGGGTTAGTGTTAGGGGTTAGGGTTAGGGTTAACCCAGAGGTCTTCTTTGTTATTTATTGAGCTTTAAAACAAACGAATAACGACTCTATATATATATAAGAATGATACACGGAGGACGGAGATCTCTTCTCCTCCCCCTCTCCTGACAGCCCGTCAGTATCCATGCTCTCATGCAGCTGCTGATCCAATAATGAGTGACCCGACAGTCAAAATAAACATGTTTATAACCAGTTTAGGTAGTTTGAGAGGTCATTAAAATAGCTAAGGGCGATGATCTAACTTGAAGTGTGTGTGTTGTCCGCTCATCGCTCCATCACAGCGGGCGGAGCTGCAGGCGATCATGCAAAGCAGCGTGTCTCCTCTCCTGTCCGTTTAGACTTCACTCGCGTTTATGTCCATATCGATCAAATCTAGCTGGAAGCTCCTGCTGGGAGAGGCGGGGATATTGCGTCATCATTATCACAAAATGATCGTATAGGGCGTACACACGGAGCCGTTGGATCCCCAGAGCGTTGCGTATGCCGTTCTATCCACCTCGGGACCCGTTATCGTTACCGTAGTCGTTTACTGCCGTATTCTGTCGTCCTAGTGTGGCCGGAAGGTCTATATGACACAAAACGGTAACGGAAACTACCGTATGCGTCCTCGTGGGGCCTCAGCCTTATAGGAGCTGCCCAGGTGCAGCTCGTCAGTCCATGATCACCCACAGCACTTGAACCTGCAAACAAGAGAGAGAGAGAAAAAGCACAACAGAATGCAGAGGAACAGGCATAACACTCATTCCCATACCTCGCATCAGGACAAAGTCCCCAGTTCTAGATTTGTCAGAAAACAGTAGCACAGAGCTCAGAATGTAGGAATCAAACGATGCCGTGTCTCTCAAAATCTTTACCGGCATG
>CM062267.1:90000-120000 GCA_031216635.1 Dissostichus eleginoides | reverse complement strand
TTCAGGGGTCTGAGACCACCTCTTTCAGGATGTTGAGTTCACTTCAGGGTCTGAGACCACCTCTTTCAGGATGTTGAGTTCACACCAACAGAGGAACCGCACCAAGTGAAACGCTCCGGGGATGGACTGGCTTTCAGATAAAGCTCCTGCTGCTCTGTTCCTGAGTGTTACTGCAGGTGTGTGTAACTTGTATTAACTGACAGGTGTGTGTGTGTGTGTGTGTGTGTGTGTGTGTGTTCTCCTGCAGGATTGACTCCTGATGAAGAAAGCTCCTCCTCTTCCTCTCTCTGCTGCAGGACTCCTCTTCAGGTCGGTAACAACAACAAACAGGCGGTGATGATGATGTCACACACCGCCACATGGCGACTAATGACATCATCATCACCGCCACATGGCGCTGTGTGATGATGTCAGAGGTTTAACTGATCTCAAACTCTGAGATAATTATAATAAATAATAAATAATTTTAAACTCCATGTTTCTGGATCTGCTGCGGCTTCAAAACGTTATTAACAACCGGACGATCACAGACTCACTGACCTGTGTGTGTGTGTGAGTGTGTGTGTATGTGGGTGTGTGTATGTGTGTGTGTGAGTGTGTGTGTGAGTGTGTTTGTGTGTGTATGTGTGTGTGTGTATGTGTGTTTGAGTGTGTGTAAGTGGGTGTGTGTATGTGTGTGTGTGTATGTGTGTGTGTGTGAGTGTGTGTGTGTGAGTGTTTGTGTGTGTGTATGTGTGTGTGTGTGTGAGTGTGAGTGTGTGTGTGTGTTTGTGTGTGTGAGAGTGTGTGTGTGAGTGTGTGTGAGAGTGTGTGTGTGTGTGTGTGTGTGTGAGTGTGTGTGTGTGTGTGTTAGGGGTTTCACCAACTAGTCGACTAGTCGAGTAGTTCTACCACTAGTCAGCGCTGTAGGCCCTAGTCGACTAGTCGTGAACAAAATGGAGGCAAACGTGGGAAATGAGGATGCCGACATTGGCGCTGAGGTGCTGCAAAATGCTCCAGCAAAACACGCCCGACATTCAGGGGTCCTCATTTTATGCGCAAATGCGCCGCACCTATGCACTCTACAGTTTCAGTTTTAGCTCCGGCGCTAAAAGTTCACGAGCGTGCTCCACTAGCACCCACTCTTTGAACAGCTGTTTGGACCTCATTTCGAGAGCAACAAGAAAACACGCGTCAACAGTGGCGCGGATGAGCTACGGGATTACTGCCAGCAGACACCCCATATCCCCACAATGGATAACCCTCTGAAGTGGTGGGCACAAAACGCGAACCGCTTCCCCCGTTTAGCCAAGCTTTCCAGGAGCTACCTGGCTACACCAGCACCCCAAGTGAACGGATGTTTTCCCTGGCAGGCACCACTGACCCGACAGCGGTCAAGCCTCCTTCCCTCACATGTTGATGCTTTGGTCTTCCTTAACGCAAACCAAAACACCTGGAAGGGTGGACATCCTTATCGAGGAGGACAGTGACAGCGAGTAAAGTGTTGCGCAATGCGCACTGGATTTACGTTGCATTTCTGTTCTTAACAGAGTTTTTGCAGTAGATTTGGTGAGTCCAGTTACTGGTTTTTATTTAATCAGCCATGTAACCCAAATTAAAATGCTGCTTTGTTACAGTGTTTAACGTTACTGTATGCATCGCAATACAAAATACAGTTTTACACCTCTCTTTGTGTGTCTTTATGACGACGTAACAACTAGTCGACTAGTCAACTACTATTTTGAAAAACGTGTCGACTAGTAAATAATGGTAGTTGTGAAACCCCTAGTGTGTGTGTGTATGTGTGTGTGTGTGTGTGTGTGTGTGTGCAGTCTCTTCATTATGACCTCATCTCGTCTCATTGAATCTTCAGAGTCTTTAATGTTTAGACTTTGTTGAACGTCTCGTTGTCTTCATCACCGAACTGACCAATCAATGGTGAGGAAGGGGCTGTTTATATTTATATATTTCTGAGTCAGAGTGTGGAACACGTCTCCCCCACATTTCCTCCCAATTACTGCGCCTGATTGGTTCCTCTGCTTCACGCTCTCTAAACATCGCTCTCTCGCCCCTCTCCCTCTCTCGCCCCTCTCTCTCGCCCCTCTCCCTCTCTCGCCCCTCTCTCTCGCCCTTCATCTTTTGTTTCTGTTGAGCTTCAGATACCTGAACACCACACCCTACACACTCTTTAATATAATGTAATACTGTCATTAACAGCAGGTTTCATTCCATTAACACAGAAGTCACTTTAACATAGAAACAAAGAACTGATATTAATATCAATACTGTAACTCAAGAGAATACAATAACATTTGTAATGATGATAAATGATTTGAGTTCAACTGGTTTCTGGAATCACAACATGAATACACCTGCTGTGTACACACACACACACACACACACACACACACACACACACACACACACACTATGTCAGACCTCAGGCTGTGTGTGTGTGTTTCTCTTTGTGTGTTTGATGGATGTGTGTGTGTGTGATTAATATTGCATGAAGCTCCTGAAGAGAGATGGACAAACACTCCCAGCTGAGCTCTGAAACACACACACACACACACACACACACACACACATGAATGCATGAATGTTTTGTCACATGAGGTCACACACACATGTTTTACCAGTGGTGTGTTGAGTCACAGATAAGATGATGCAGATAACACACACACACACACATACACACACGCACACACACAGACACACACACACATTAAAGGGTCTGTGGTTACCATGGCGACCATCACCTGCTGTGACCTGTCAGCTGTGAACCAACCAATCAGAGACAAAGACAGTGGGAGTCACCTGATCATCAAAACAAACTGAAAGTACCAGCAGTAAAAGTACTCATCGTTCAGAGTAATATAATTACTACACCTATTGAATACTGGATTCTGATTGGTCCATCTGGACACAGAGCTCTCAGACAGACAGGAAGCTTCCAACATCAGTAAAGATCTCGGCTTTGTTCCAGTCCAAACCCTAAAGGTTCCCAGAGAACCTCAAGCAGCTAACCCTAAAGGTTCCTAGAGAACATCAAGGAGCAGACCCTAAAGGTTCCCAGAGAACCTCAAGCAGCTAACCCTAAAGGTTCCCAGAGAACATCAAGGAGCAGACCCTAAAGGTTCCTAGAGAACATCAAGGAGCAGACCCTAAAGGTTCCTAGAGAACATCAAGGAGCAGACCCTAAAGGTTCCTAGAGAACATCAAGGAGCAGACCCTAAAGCGATTTTTACTTATCCCAGACCACAGACAGTTTAAACGATCCTAGGAGATTTTGGCATCCCATAAAATATAAGATATATACAGTGATACAATTACACTTCAACACAATGTGTGTCTGTGTGTCTGTGTCTGTGTGTGTGTCTCTCTCTCTCTCTCTACCCTCACGCCCCTCACCGATCATTGAATATGAATGAGTCTGGCCCCGCCCCTCGCTCAGTATGCAGCTAAGCCCCGCCCCCCCCCCCTCTCTCTCTCTCTCTCTCTGTGTGAATGTCTCTCGCCCTCTCTCCCTCAGAACAATGTGTTTCAGTATAATGGGATCACAGCCGTCTCTCAGTGTGTTGTTGTGAGGCCTGAGAGGAGGACGGCTGCTTCTGAATGAAGTAAGTCTCTGTGAGTCTCTGTGTGCTAACCGCTAACGCTAACTGGGTTTAACCAGCCAGCATGTTCAGCTTTACAGTCTAGGGTCTGCAGTGATGTGTTCAGGGTCTGCTGGGGATCTCAGGACGAATGGATGAGCTACAGTGATGTGTTCAGGTCTGCTGGGGATCTCAGGATGAATGGATGAGCTGCAGTGATGTGTTCAGGGTCTGCTGGGGATCCTCAGGATGAATGGATGAGCTGCAGTGATGTGTTCAGGGTCTGCTGGGGATCCTCAGGATGAATGGATGAGCTGCAGTGATGTGTTCAGGGTCTGCTGGGGATCTCAGGATGAATGGATGAGCTGCAGTGATGTGTTCAGGGTCTGCTGGGGATCCTCAGGATGAATGGATGAGCTGCAGTGATGTGTTCAGGGTCTGCTGGGGATCTCAGGATGAATGGATGAGCTGCAGTGATGTGTTCAGGGTCTGCTGGGGATCCTCAGGATGAATGGATGAGGAGCAGTGATGTGTTCAGGGTCTGCTGGGGATCCTCAGGATGAATGGATGAGGAGCAGTGATGTGTTCAGATGGGTCTTCAGCTGATCCTGGACCCTGTAGACGGGTCCTTAAGCCTCTTCCACACCGAGCCGATTTTCGCCGATTCGACATGTTGAATCGGTAGGCTGTCGGCCAAAGAAATCACTCTGATTGGCTGTTCAGCTAGCGAATCAGTGCATGAGAAGCGAAACGGAAGTGAGGGACCCAAACAAACTATTAAGAAGGCAAATCTGAGATTTCATTTGACTCCAGCTCTCGACACAGGTTCGGGAAAGCCCCCTGAGCTTCTTGCTGTAGAGGGGAAATGGAACGCACACGCTATTTGTTGTTTGTTTATATCACGCAGTCTGTCTTCCGGTGGTTTCCTCTTTTGAATGACGAATACACACTACCGCCGCCTGCTGGTAAGGAGAGTTATTGCCACTCACGCATGCGCAGTTCGTATGTGCTACTTGGCCGTCGGCTGAAGTCTTTGCGGTGTGTTCCAGTGCGACACATGGCCAAGACGCAGGAGACGTGAGGCGACGTGAGGCGACGTGAGGCGACGTGAGGAGACGCAGGAGACGTGAGGCGACGTGAGGAGACGCAGGAGACGTGAGGCGACGTGAGGTGAGGCGACGTGAGGTGAGGCGACGTGAGGCGACGTGAGGCGAGGCGACGTGAAGAGACCTGAGGCGACGTGAGGAGACGTGAGGAGACGTGAGGCGACGTCAGGCGACGTGAGGAGACGTGAGGCGATGTGAGGCGACGTGAGGCGGTGTTCTTTGGTGTCAGTTTGGTGTGTAAGAGGCTTTATAGAGGTACTGCGGGTTCTCCAGGTTCTTCAGGTTCTCCAGGTTCTTCAGAGACGTGTCTCAGCAGGCAGAGACAGGGACTGATCTTTAGCATCAGAACACAAGAACTACAAACTGCTTTCAGAAGATAAACAATAAACACAGTTAATTAAGTGTGTGTGTGTGTGTGTGTGTGTGTGTGTTGGGTTCTGCAGTATTAATGTGGTCCTCTGGCTAAAGAGAAGCAGCACCTGCTCCTCCAGTCAGATCTGAGGTCAATACTGTGACCTGAGGGGGGTGAACCTGGGGGGGGGGTGAATGTGATCATATTATGATCATTCAGTATCATATAGCAAATACATTCACACACACTCACACACACACACACACACACACACACACACACACAAGATGTTTTTAATTCCCACTGAGGCTGTTTATTACAGTGTTTCATGCAGAGAGGAGGCTGTCAGCAAAACCACTTACACACGGTTAATAGTAGAGGAAGAAGTGATAATGTATTCACACACACACACACACACACACACACACACACACACACACACACACGAGGGGGGAGCTGTGTGAACTAGCCGAGGAAGAGGGTGATGGGCGTTAATGATATTGATGCTAATTCCATCACTGTGTGTGTGTGTGTGTGTGTGAGTGTGTGTGAGTGTGTGTGTGTGTGTGTGAGTGTGTGTGTGTGTGTGTGTGTCAGTATCAAAGGGTGATATTAATATTTGATGGTGCCAGTGATCAGTATTCAGTTAGAGATCAGATCTGCAGCAGGAAATCCTCCATTACTTCAAACACAGATAATAAAGTAAAGAATATAATAAAGAATATAATATAGAACCAGTTACAGAGAGGTGGAGGTGAGTGAAACCAGCACACCCTCAGGAGGACAGGTGGGGTGAGGAGACCCTCAGGAGACCCTCACAGTAGGAGACCCTCAGAGCTGCAGAGCGTCTGATATTTATAGTGTGTTTGTTTCATTATTCTCTTCTTCTGTCCCGGATTAAACCGCAGAAGATCTCCTTCTTCTGATCCAGCTGTCACACGCTGTGTTTACATCCTTTGATCAGGATTACAGGCAGGAATAGACGCTCCGCACACCGCCACAATGAAGCCTGACGCTCTGTGACAGTCTGAGGAGAAAAGAGGAATTAGCTCCATTCAGATCGAGAACACAGCGACCCAGAATCAGAGAGAATATCCAGAATCTGCTGAGGACGGAGAAACACTGAAGTTAGTCTGAGGCTGGTCTGAAGTTATTGTAACACTGAAGTTAGTCTGAAGTTAGTCTGAAGTTAGTCTGGAGTTAATCTGAAATTAGTCTGAAGTTAGTCTGAAGTTAGTGTAACACTGAAGTTAGTCTGAAGTTAGTCTGAAATTAGTGTAACACTGAAGTTAGTCTGAAGTTAATCTGAAGATAGTGTAACACTGAAGTTAGTCTGAAGTTAGTGTAACACTGAAGTTAGTCTGAAGTTAATCTGAAGTTAATCTGAAGTTAGTCTGAAGTTAGTGTAACTCTGAAGATAGTCTGAAGTTAATCTGAAGTTAGTCTGAAGTTAGTGTAACACTGAAGTTAGTCTGAAGTTAGTCTGAAGTTAATCTGAAGTTAGTCTGAAGTTAGTGTAACTCTGAAGATAGTCTGAAGTTAATCTGAAGATAGTGTAACACTGAAGATAGTCTGAAGTTAATCTGAAGTTAGTGTAACACTGAAGTTAATCTGAAGTTAGTCTGAAGTTAGTGTAACTCTGAAGATAGTCTGAAGTTAATCTGAAGTTAGTCTGAAGTTAGTGTAACACTGAAGTTAGTCTGAAGTTAGTCTGAAGTTAATCTGAAGTTAGTCTGAAGTTAGTGTAACTGAAGATAGTCTGAAGTTAATCTGAAGATAGTGTAACACTGAAGTTAGTCTGAAGTTAGTGTAACACTGAAGTTGGTCTGAAGTTAGTGTAACATTGAAGTTAGTCTGAAGTTAGTCTGAAGTTAGTGTAACACTGAAGTTGGTCTGGAGTTAGTGTAACACTGAAGTTAGTCTGGAGTTAGTGTAACACTGAAGTTAGTCTGAAGTTAGTGTAACACTGAAGTTAGTCTGAAGTTAATCTGAAGTTAATCTGAAATTAGTCTGAAGTTAGTGTAACTCTGAAGATAGTCTGAAGTTAATCTGAAGTTAGTCTGAAGTTAGTGTAACACTGAAGTTAGTCTGAAGTTAGTCTGAAGTTAATCTGAAGTTAGTCTGAAGTTAGTGTAACACTGAAGTTAGTCTGAAGTTAGTCTGAAGTTAATCTGAAGTTAGTCTGAAGTTAGTGTAACACTGAAGTTAGTCTGAAGTTAGTCTGAAGTTAATCTGAAGTTAGTCTGAAGTTAGTGTGACACTGAAGTTACTCTGAAGTTAGTGTAACAATGAAGTTAGTCTGAAGTTAGTCTGAAGTTAATCTGAAGTTAGTGTAACACTGAAGTTAGTGTAACACTGAAGTAACACTGAAGTTAGTCTGAAGTTAGTGTAACACTGAAGTTAGTCTGGAGTTAGTGTAACACTGAATTTAGTCTGAAGTTAGTCTGAGGCTAGTCTGAAGTTAGTCTGAAGTTAGTGTAACACTGAAGTTAGTCTGAAGTTAGTCTGAGGCTAGTCTGAAGTTAGTCTGAAGTTAGTGTAACATTGAAGTTAGTCTGCAAGAAACTGTGTCTCAGGGCTTCTTAACATTTAACAAACTATGAATGTGTCATACTCACTTAACAGGAAGAAACTCAGCCAACTGACGATACGAACCATTTTTACCGAAACAAAACACAAGTCTAACGCAGAGCCTCTGAATTAGCCCTGAGCGAAAAAATGCTAACGCACTGAGCACAGAACTCACAGTTTAAATACTTTATTACTTATCGGATCTGCACAAAGATATATATACTGTAGAAAGCTGAGATTCCACAGATTCTAGCGGTATAAGTGTCATCACTGCGACCAAAACACGCGGCAGCGATGGCAAACCCAGACAACACACAGCGTAGCCAAAACGGCACATGTCTTACCTTTGCTGTTGTTCTGATCAAAAGTCGTGTTCAATGGCATTAAAATGATAAAAACGCTGCTGAAGGTTAATCCATAGGTTAATCCAATGTGTCTGTGTCACTTTGAAATGATTACTGATAATCCATCATTCCATTTTTATGTCAATAACGGAGATTTCATATTAGCTGCTATTAGAGCTACAACCCAGCTTCCGGTTTTGGGCAAACTGCGTGCGCATCACTCTCACTCAGAGGTCGCGTTGACCGAATATTTTCCGTCTATGACGTTTTTTTTTTAACAATGACGGAAAAATCTGAAAGCCCTCCGTCATTTTGACAGATTAGAACAAACTCAGAACAGCGCCAAAGTTTCCCCGTAGCGGGGCTCCAGTGTTATGCCGTGTTATTATGCATGCCCTCCCAAAAGGAAAGGATATCGTTTCCAAACCTAACTTTGCCGAACAGATCATTGAAATGTCTGTGAGTACTTGCTTTACGCTGCGCGCGCTCCCGCAAGGTGCAGTGGTCATGCATAACACGGCGCTAACAGTTCACGAGTGAGTGTGCGTCCCCCCCTGTCCTTGATGGAAATGTTACGATCCTGTCCGTCAAAATGACGGGCAGCGAAAAAGTCTAGCGCAACCTCTGCTCTCACTCCCCAATGGTAATGTTTAGATGGATTTTAGGAACTTCCCTCTCGACTCTATTGGCTCTAACGGTTAAAAAGAGGTGTCAATCATCAAAATCGACCGATGGGTTCCAGAGATATGGAAAATCCACCCTAATGACCCCAGAAGTGTTTTTTTTGTGCTAAACCTCTCTAAAAAGGTCAAATGTCACTTGTTTTGCATCAATCTTGATACAGGGTACTTATTATATGTTATAGTTTGGATTCCTAAAGCTTTTAGTCTCCCATCCCATCATCCAAGGGTGGTTTCACTATAAGTCATGGTTTGTTTTTGGACGGAAACTATAATTTACATTTTTTTACTATGTTCAATCTGAATTGACTTTAAAATAAAAAAAAAAATATTGATTCTGACTTTTCTACATCTAACTCACAGGTTTATCATTGCTTTGAGAAAAAAGATTATTAATTTACCCCTTTTAGAAGTGAAGATATAGTCATTTGTAGGCCTGAAAAACAGGCTCAGGGTTTAACAGGTTAATCAGTTAGTGTAACACTGAAGTTAGTCTGAGGCTGGTCTGAAGTTACTCTGAAGTTAGTCTGAAGTTAGTGTTACACTGAAGTTAGTCTGAGGCTGGTCTGAAGTTACTCTGAAGTTAGTCTGAGGTTAGTGTTACACTGAAGTTAGTCTGAGGCTGGTCTGAAGTTAGCATGGATGTATAATAAGAACTGGATACAGTGTTAGTCTGAAGTTAGTCTGAGGCTGGTCTGAAGTTATTGTAACACTGAAGCTAGTCTGAATTTAGTGTAACACTGATGTTGGTGTAAGACTGAGGTTGGTCTGAAGTTAGTCTGAAGTTAGTCTGAAGTTAGTGTAACACTGAGATTGGTCTGAAGTTAGTGTAACACTGAAGTTAGTCTGAAGTTAGTCTGAAGTTAGTGTAACACTGAAGTTAGTCTGAAGTTAGTGTAACACTGAGATTGGTCTGAAGTTAGTGTAACACTGAGGTTGGTCTGAAGTTAGTGTAACACTGAGGTTGGTCTGAAGTTAGTGTAACACTGAGGTTGGTCTGAAGTTAGTGTAACACTGAAGTTAGTCTGAAGCTGGTGTGAAGTTAGTCTAAAGTTAGTGTAACACTGAAGTTGGTCTGAAGTTAGTCTGAGGTTGGTTTGAAGTTAGTGTAACACTTAAAGAAACACTGAAAAAATATCACACACTCAAACACAGACACAAACACACACTCTCACACACACACACACACACACACACACACACACACACACACACACACACACACACACAAACACACTCACACACACACACACACACACACACACACACACACACACACACACGATGCCTTTTACAGGAAATTACTTTGTGACAACCTGCTGACAACATCCATAACACACTCATTTAAAATCCCAGCGGGACTCTAAGTGTTTCTGTGTGTGTGTGTTTCTCTGTGTGTGTGTGTGTGTGTCTGTTTCTCTGTGTGTGTGTGTGTGTGTGTCTGTTTCTCTGTGTGTGTGTGTGTGTGTGTCTGTTTCTCTGTGTGTGTGTGTGTGTGTGTGTGTGTGTGTGTGTGTGTGTGTGTTCATGCCACTGTTGTCACACATCCTCCTCAATGGTATCAAACTGCTCCCGTTTCTCCAAGCATCCGAAAAAATTCATGAGCTCACCAGGGGAGTGTGTGTGTGTGTGTTTGTGTGTTTGTGTGTTTGTGAGAGAGAGAGAGAGAGAGCATAATAACACAGAAAAACACGCAAAAATAATCCTTAAGTATTGCAACCAAGACAAAGAACCAAATATTATATATTTAACTGAAGATAGCACAGTGTGTAGCACAGTGTGTAGCACAGTGTGTAGCACAGTGTGTAGCACAGTGTGTAGTACAGTGTGTAGCACAGTGTGTAGCACAGTGTGTATTACAGTGTGTAGCACAGTGTGTAGCACAGTGTGTAGCACAGTGTGTAGTACAGTGTGTATTACAGTGTGTAGCACAGTGTGTAGCACAGTGTGTAGCACAGTGTGTAGCACAGTGTGTAGTACAGTGTGATCCTCCTAAGGTGAGTTTGAGGGCGTCAGAAAGTAGGACGCAGAGGGAGAGAAGAAGTGAACAAAGAGCAGATTGTACGCGCATCAGATTTTCTCTTTGAAGAGTGAGTTTGAGAGTCAGCAGAGATACTGTGTGTGTGTGTGTGTGTGTGTTGTGTGTGTGCGCCTGGGGTAAGACAGACTGTAATCATCACCTCCTTGTGTTCATTTACATACGAGGAGGGGGGGTGTCAGGAACAAAGAGGAGAACAAACTGCTGCATTTAACAAATCCACACACACACACACACACACACACACACACACACGTTCCACACCTGACTTACTCCTGTTGTCACGGTTACCTACACCTGCAGCATCACTCCTGTTTCCGTGGTTACTGCCTGCTGTCCCAGCTTAGCATGTTTTAAAAAGTTAAACTCAGCTCAGCCAATCAGATCCAGAGAGGGGCGGGCTCTCCCGTCAGCTGCAGGTGATGACTGGTCCCTCAGAGGTGAAGCCGGTTCCTATGGTAACCTCCTCTGCTAGCTTCCTCTGATTGGTTGCGCTTTGAGAAGTCAGCAGTAAACAAGGTCAAAGTTGAAATCTCGGTGTGCAGAGGCTCCGCCCCCACCTGAGAAACAACACACAGTATTACTGAGACCACACACACACACCACACACACATGCACACACACACACACACACACCACACACACACACACACACACACATGCACACACACACACACACACACACCACACATGCACACACACCACACACAAACACACACACCACAGCACCACACACACCCACACCACACGCACACACACACACACACACCCCATGCACACACACACACAAAAACACACACCCCACGCACACACACACCACACACACACGCACACCACCCACACACACAGCACACACACACAAACACACACACCCATGCACACACACACCCACACCACACCAACACACACACACGCACACACCACACCCCACACACACCACACACACACACACCCACATGCACACACACACACCCACACACACTAACACACACACCCATACACACCCACACACACACGCACACACACACACGCACACACACACAAACACACACACCCACACACGCACACACACACACCCACACACACCACACACACAAGCACACACCCACACACACGCACACACACACACACCCACACACACACGCACACACCCACACACACACACACACACACACACACAGAAATGTCTGTAATTGAATATGTACTGATGAGGTCACTCTCTCACCTGTGCAGGTAAATGGGAGCTGCCATGTTCCTCCTCCTCCTCCTCTACACTGTTGTCATGGTGACCTGTGATCCCCCCCCTCAGTGGGCGGAGCCTCACGACGCCCCCCTCTCTCACCTGGTGGTGGCGGGGGGCCGGCTGTACGTGGGGGGGGTGGATCACCTGTACCAGCTGACCTCTGACCTGCAGCTGGAGGCTCAGGTGAGCACCGGCCCTCACCTGGACTCACCTGAGTGCCTCCCCCCCATCGAGCCCTCAGACTGCCCCTCGGCCACGCCCACTCACAACCACAACAAGCTGCTGCTGCTGGAGGCGGGGCCAGAGGGGGCGGGGCCAGGGAGCCTCATCGTCTGTGGCTCGCTGTTCCAGGGAATCTGTGACAAGAGGTGAGAGTTTGTTGTTGTTTACCTGAAGTTTTGAAAGAACATTCATCTGGTTGTAACTCATACTTTTATTTATCAATATTCCCATTACTATTCTGCACAATTTCTATTATATTCTATTTTATTTGTATTTATTTGCACTATTATATCTGTTTTATTGTGTTGCTCTGTTGAACAAGTCATCATTTTGAGGAAAAAGTCATAATTTTGAGGAAAAAGTCAGAATTTCGAGAAAAAAAGTCATAATTTTGAGGAAAAAGGCCGAATTGTTAACAACCTGTCTCTTCTTCTGTGGTGTTTAGGAGTCTGTCCAACGTCTCTCAGCTGGTGTACCAGACTCTGAACCCGGTGGACACGCAGTACGTCGCCGCCAATGACCCCCGCGTCTCCACCGTAGCCGTGGTGATCACCACCAGACAGGAAGGGAGCGGGGCCCTGCGGCTGATGCTGGTTGGTCGAGGCTACACCAGCAAAGGGCCCGGGGACATCCCACCAATCACGACGCGGCGCCTGTCCCCGGCTGAGCCCCCCCGCCGGGCCTTCTCTCAGGAGGAGGACCTGGGGAAGCTGGTGGTGGGGAGCTACTCCGAGTACAACAACCACTTTGTGGCGGCCGTCTCCCACGGCGACCACGTGTACTTCCTGTTCTCGCGCCGCCACAGGAAGGAGTACCGCAGCTTCGTCTCGCGGCTCTGCCAATCAGATCGCAGCTTCTACTCCTACGTGGAGGTGCCGCTGCTCTGTGGGGGGGGGCACAACCTGGCGCAGGCCGCCATGCTGGGGGAGCTCTCAGGCCCCGCCCCCTCAGGCTCCGCCCTCTTCGTCGTCATGGCAGCGGGACAGGCCTCCACCCCCGTGGCAACCGGCCGCTCCGCGCTCTGCGTTTATGGGATGGCGGCGCTGGACGCCATGATGCTCAGAGCACAGGAAGTGTGTTACACTGAGGGGGGGGGCAACGGGGGGGAAGAGGCCTACATCGAGTACGCCGTGTCATCAAAGTGCCTGAAGCTGCCCAAGGTACACACACACACACACACACACACACACACACACACACACACACACACACACACAGTGTCATCAAAGTGCCTGAAGCTACCCAAGGTACACACAGTATATGATATATATATATTGTTGCTGCAGGGTTCCCTGTCAGAACCCTGTCAGAGTATACATGTACAGGGAGTATAATATAGATCATATATATATATATATATGATCTATATTATAGATCATATATATATATATATATATATATATTGTTCCTGCAGGACTCCCTGTCAGAGTATACATGTATAGGAGTATTGTCACGATCTTGGTGTTATGTCACGGTTTTAGTTTTGTGTGTCTGGTAATGGGTTTTGTTTTGCTGTCCTGTTCTCCCTGTCTCTGTTCTCCCTGTCTCTTGTCTTCCTGTCTCTTGTCTTCCTGTCTCTGTTCTTCCTGTCTCTGTTCTCCCTGTCTCTGTTCTCCCTGTCTCTGTTCTCCCTGTCTCTGTTCTCCCTGTCTCTGTTCTCCCTGTCTCTTGTCTTCCTGTCTCTGTTCTTCCTGTCTCTGTTCTCCCTGTCTCTGTTCTCCCTGTCTCTGTTCTCCCTGTCTCTGTTCTCCCTGTCTCTTGTCTCCCTGTCTCTGTTCTCCCTGTCTCTGTTCTCCCTGTCTCTGTTCTCCCTGTCTCTGTTCTCCCTGTCTCTTGTCTTCCTGTCTCTTGTCTTCCTGTCTCTGTTCTCCCTGTCTCTGTTCTCCCTGTCTCTGTTCTCCCTGTCTCTGTTCTTCCTGTCTCTGTTCTCCCTGTCTCTGTTCTCCCTGTCTCTTGTCTTCCTGTCTCTTGTCTTCCTGTCTCTGTTCTCCCTGTCTCTGTTCTCCCTGTCTCTTGTCTTCCTGTCTCTTGTCTTCCTGTCTCTGTTCTTCCTGTCTCTGTTCTCCCTGTCTCTGTTCTTCCTGTCTCTGTTCTCCTGTCTCTGTTCTCCCTGTCTCTGTTCTCCCTGTCTCTGTTCTCCCTGTCTCTGTTCTCCCTGTCTCTTGTCTTCCTGTCTCTTGTCTTCCTGTCTCTGTTCTCCCTGTCTCTGTTCTCCCTGTCTCTGTTCTCCCTGTCTCTTATCTTCCTTCCTGTGTTTTTCCTCCTGTGTCTGCTTGTCTCATTGTGTTCACCTGTTGCCCTTGTGTTTCTGCCTCCCTTACCCAGCTGTAGTGTTGTCACGATACCAACATTTTGGTTTCGATACCGATACCAAGTCAAGAATTGCGATTCCGATTCTTTTTCGATACTTTTCTTAAAAAAAGGGAAACAGTCTTAAATGTAATTATTGTGCTTTATTTCACACCAGAACCAGAACCAGAACCAGAACACAAACTTTACACAAACATGCTAAAATACTTTCAACATTTTTTTTTCGCTTCTGGCGTCTTTTTTGTCAACAAGCCGAGGCGCAGCGGCAGTTGCTCTCCCACTTGCAGCCATGCTATCCGTTTTCTCACATGCTCTGGAAGCTAGCGCGTGCAGAGAGAGGGGAGGCACTTAGAGCGTGCTTGAGAGGGGAGGGACTTAAAGCGTGCTTGAGAGGGGAGGGACTTAGAGCGTGCTTGAGAGGGGAGGGACTTAAAGCGTGCTTGAGAGGGGAGGGACTTAGAGCGTGCTTGAGAGGGGAGGGACTTAGAGCGTGCTTGAGAGCGGAGGGACTGCAGGCACGGCTGCAGTGCAGGGAGTGGAAGCACAGCGGAGAGTACTTTTCCCCGTCATTCTTAAAGTACCGATACTAATGAAACGGAGAATCGTAACGTTGTTAACGGCAGGGTACGCGGTAACTTTCAAATATCGGTACACCGTGCAACACTACCCAGCTGTGTCTCGTCCTGTGATACCCTCTTGTATTTAGTCTTGTCTTTCCCTGTGTTCCCCTGTCGGTTCATTGTTTTTCCGTCTCCCTCCATGTCAGTCACGGTCAGCTTTTTGGTGAAGTATTTTCCTTGTGTTACCTTTGTTATCCATGCCATGTTTTTTGATCTTCAGCTTGAAAATAAAGCTCGCCTTTTGTTTATAGACCTTTACCTTTTTGTAGTCTGCATTGGGTCCTACCTTTTCCGCGATCATAACAAGTATAATATAGATCATATATATTTTGTTCGTACAGGACTCCCTGTCAGAGTACCCCTGCGGGGGGGAACACACCCCAGCCCATCGCCAGCTCGCCTGCCTCTGGAGGCCACGCCCACTTTCACCTCCGACACCCAGCTGACCGCCGTCACCACGGCAACCGAAGCAGGACGCACCATCGCCTTCCTGGGGGACAGGGAGGGGCTTTTGCACAAGGTATTATTATTATTAACATTATTATTATTAACATTATTATTAGGTCTGTATATGGCCCTTAGCCCCTGTGTGTGTGTGTGTGTGTGTGTGTGTGTGTGTGTGTGTGTGTGTGTGCGCGCTAACAGGCGTTTAGCCTGGGGTGTTTCGGTTGGTTATGTTCCCCAAGGTATACTCTGGGTTAGTATCCAGCAGAATACCCAGTGTGTGTGGTGTGTGTGTGTGTGTGTGTGTGTGTGTGTGTTGTGTGTTAATGAGGACTAATCCTGCCTCGGAGCAGAGCTTTGATTCTTTCTGTTAATAATTAATCACAGTAACACACACACTCTCTTTCTCTCTCTCTCTCTGGTGAAAAACAGCTCCCCCTGGTGGCAGAATGTGATGTGTAATGATTATCATGATGTCATCTGAAGTAACGTGTGTGGTGTGTGTGTGTGGTGTGTGTGTGTGTGTGTGTGTGCGTGTGTGTTGCAGGTGTTGCTGCACTAATAGGTCAGGTCTCCTGTATGACAGTGTTTTGGTGGACAGCGGCAGCCCGATCAGCGCTGACCTCCTATTGGACGAGAGCCAGCAGCATGTCTACGTACTGACCAGCAGGAGGGTGAGACAGCTGCCTGTCTGTCTGTCTGTCTGTCTGTCTGTCTCTCTAACCCACTCTCCTGTCTGTCTCTCAGCTGTCGAAGGTTCCTGTGTCCTCCTGTGAGAGACTGACAGACTGAGACCTGTCTGTCTGTCAGGGACCCGTACTGTGGCTGGTGTGTCCTGGAGGGGAGGTAGGTTGTCTATCTGACTGTCTGTCTGCAGTTGTGTCAGCTGTTATATGTTACCTGTCTGTCTCCAGGTGTTCCCGGCAGCATCAGTGTCTGCGCAAAATGCAGCCCAACCATTGGCTGTGGAGCTTTGAACCGACCAATCAGTGTGTAGCAGTGCAGAACCTGCAGCCGGCCAATCAGAGCAGAGACCAGCAAACAGAGGTAAGCTGTCATTATCACCTGTCTGTCTACATATCTGCCTCACCTGTCTGTCTCTCACCTGTCTGCCTCACCTGTCTTTCTCACCTGTCATTATCACCTGTCTGTCTCTCACCTGTCTGTCTCAACTGTCTATCTCACCTGTCTGTCTCATGACTGTCCACCTGTCTGTCTCACCTGTCTGTCTCACCTGTCTGTCTCACCTATCTGCCTCACCTGTCTGTCTTACCTGTCTGCCTCACCTATCTGCCTCACCTGTCATTATCACCTGTATGTCTCTCACCTGTCTGTCTCACCTGACTGTCCACCTGTCTGTCTCTCACCTGTCTGCCTCACTGTCTGTCCACCTGTCTGTCTCTCACCTGACTGTCCACCTGTCTGCCTCACCTGTCTGTCTCACCTGTCTGTCTCTCACCTGACTCTCCACCTGTCTGCCTCATCTGTCTGTCTCACCTCTCTGTTCACCTATCTGCTTAACCTATCTGCCTCACCTGTCTGTCTCTCACCTGACTGTCCACCTGTCTGTCTCTCACCTGTCTGCCTCTCCTGTCTGTCCACTGTCTGTCTCTCACCTGACTGTCCACCTGTCTGCCTCACTGTCTGTCTCACCTGTCTGTCTCTCACCTGACTCTCCACCTGTCTGCCTCATCTGTCTGTCTCACCTCTCTGTCTCACCTATCTGCTTCACCTATCTGCCCCACCTGTCTGTCTCTCACCTGACTGTCCACCTGTCTGTCTCACCTGTCTGTCTCTCACCTGTCTGTCCACCTGTCTGTCTCCAGGTAACGCTGTCAGTGCTGAAGCTTCCCGCCCTCACGGGGGCGGAGTCTCTCTCATGCGTCTTCGGGCTCCTCCCACCTCAGCCGCCATCGTCACGGGAACCAGCATCACATGTCAATCACCTGCGCCGGAGCTCCTCCCACCCATGCTGACAGAAAGTGGTGAGTTTGTTAGTATGTCGTTAGTGTGTAAGTGGTTAGTATGTTGTTAGTATGTAAGTGTGTTGTCAGTATGTTTTTAGTATGTAAGTGTCTTCTTAGTATGTTTTTAGTATGTAAGTGAGTTGTAAGTAGGATGTGCTTGAGTATGTAAGTGTGTTGTTAGTATGTAAGTGTGTTCTTAGTATGTTGTGAGTATGTAAGTGTGTTGTTAGTATGTTTTAGTATGTAAATGTGTTGTAAGTATGATGTAGTATGTTTTAGTATGTAAGTGTGTTGTAAGTATGATGTTAGTATGTAAGTGAGTTGTCAGTGTGTGTTAGTAGTTATTAGTATGTAAGGGAGTTGTTAGTATGTTTTAGTATGTAAGTGAGTTGTTAGTAGTTATTAGTATGTAAGTGTGTTCTTAGTATGTAAGTGAGTTGTAAGTAGGATGTGCTTGAGTATGTAAGTGTGTTGTTGTATGTTTTGAGTAGTAAATATCTTGTTAGTATGTAAGTGTGTTGTTAGTATGTTTTTAGTATGTAAGTGTCTTCTTAGTAGTTTTGAGTATGTAAATATCTTGTTAGTATGTAAGTGTGTTGTTAGTATGTTTTTAGTATGTAAGTGAGTTGTAAGTAGGATGTGCTTGAGTATGTAAGTGTGTTGTTAGTATGTAAGTGTGTTCTTAGTATGTTTGAGTATGTAAGTGTGTTGTTAGTATGTTTTAGTATGTAAGTGTGTTGTAAGTATGATGTTAGTATGTTTTAGTATGTAAGTGTGTTGTAAGTATGATGTTAGTATGTTTAGTATGTAAGTGTGTTGTTCGTATGTTTTTAGTATGTAAGTGAGTTGTAAGTGTGTTGTTAGTATGTATTAGTTGTAGTGTTGTAAGTGTGTTGTTAGTATGTTTTAGTATGTAAGTGTGTTGTAGTATGTAAGTGGTGTTGTAAGTGTGTTGTTAGTATGTTTAGTATGTAAGTATGATGTTAGTATGTAAGTGAGTTGTAAGTGTGTTGAGTATGTTATTAGTATGTAGGAGTTGTTAGTATGTTTTAGTATGTAAGTGAGTTGTTAGTATGTTATTAGTATGTAAGTGTGTTCTTAGTATGTAAGTGAGTTCTTAGTATGTAAGTGAGTTGTAAGTAGGATGTGCTTGAGTATGTAAGTGTGTTGTTAGTATGTTTTGAGTATGTAAATATCTTGTTAGTATGTAAGTGTGTTGTTAGTATGTTTTTAGTATGTAAGTGTCTTCTTAGTATTTTGAGTATGTAATATCTTGTTAGTATGTAGTGTGTTGTTAGTATGTTTTTAGTATGTAAGTGAGTTGTAAGTAGGATGTGCTTGAGTATGTAAGTGTTGTTAGTATGTAAGTGTTCTTAGTATGTTGTGAGTATGTAAGTGTGTTGTTAGTATGTTTTAGTATGTAAGTGTGTTGTAAGTATGATGTTAGTATGTTTTAGTATGTAAGTGTGTTGTAAGTATGATGTTAGTATGTTTTAGTATGTAAGTGTGTTGTTAGTATGTTTTTAGTATGTAAGTGAGTTGTAAGTGTGTTGTTAGTATGTTTTAGTATGTAAGTGTGTTGTTAGTATGTAAGTGAGTTGTAAGTGTGTTGTTAGTATGTTATTAGTATGTAAGTGTGTTGTAAGTGTGTTGTTAGTATGTTTTAGTATGTAAGTGTGTTGTTAGTATGTAAGTGAGTTGTAAGTGTGTTGTTAGTATGTTATTAGTATGTAAGTGAGTTGTAAGTGTGTTGTTAGTATGTTTTAGTATGTAAGTGTGTTGTTAGTATGTAAGTGAGTTGTAAGTGTGTTGTTAGTATGTTATTAGTATGCAAGTGTGTTGTAAGTATGATGTTAGTATGTAAGTGAGTTGTAAGTGTGTTCTTAGTATGTTGTGAGTATGTAAGTGTGTTCTTAGTATGTTGTGAGTATGTAAGTGTGTTGTTAGTATGTTTTAGTATGTAAGTGTGTTGTAAGTATGATGTTAGTATTTTTTAGTATGTAAGTGTGTTATTAGTATGTAAGTGAGTTGTAAGTGTGTTGTTAGTATGTTATTAGTATGTAAGTGTGTTGTTAGTATGATGTTAGTATGTAAGTGAGTTGTAAGTGTGTTGTTAGTATGTAAGTGTGTTCTTAGTATGTTGTGAGTATGTAAGTGTGTTGTTAGTATGTTTTAGTATGTAAGTGTGTTGTAAGTATGATGTTAGTATGTTTTAGTATGTAAGTGTGTTGTAAGTATGATGTTAGTATGTTTTAGTATGTAAGTGTGTTGTAAGTATGATGTTAGTATGTTTTAGTATGTAAGTGTGTTGTAAGTATGATGTTAGTATGTTTTAGTATGTAAGTGTGTTGTAAGTGTGTTGTAAGTGTGTTGTAAGTATGATGTTAGTATGTAAGTGTGTTGTTAGTATGTTTTTAGTATGTAAGTGAGTTGTAAGTGTGTTTTTAGTATGTTATTAGTATGTAAGGGAGTTGTTAGTATGTTTTAGTATGTAAGTGAGTTGTAAGTATGTTCTTAGTATGTTTTAGTATGTAAGTGAGTTGTTAGTATGTTTTTAGTATGTAAGTGTGTTGTTAGTATGTAAGTGTGTTGTTAGTATGTTGTTAGTATGTAAGTGTGTTGTTAGTATGTGGTTAGTATGTAAGTGTGTTGTTAGTGTGTTTTTAGTATGTAAGTGTGTTGTTAGTATGTTGTTAGTATGTGTGTTGTTAGTATGTTTTTAGTATGTAAGTGTGTTGTTAGTATGTAAGTGTGTTGTTAGTATGTTGTTAGTATGTGTGTTGTTAGTGTGTTTTTAGTATGTAAGTGTGTTGTTAGTATGTTGTTAGTATGTAAGTGTGTTGTTAGTATGTTTTTAGTATGTAAGTGTGTTGTTAGTATGTTTTAGTATGTAAGTGTGTTGTTAGTATGTAAGTGTGTTGTTAGTATGTTGTTAGTATGTGTGTTGTTAGTGTGTTTTTAGTATGTAAGTGTGTTGTTAGTATGTTGTTAGTATGTAAGTGTGTTCTTAGTATGTTTTTAGTATGTAAGTGTGTTGTTAGTATGTTATTAGTATGTAAGTGTGTTGTTAGTATGTTTTTAGTATGTAAGTGTGTTGTTAGTATGTTGTTAGTATGTAAGTGTGTTGTTAGTATGTTTTTAGTATGTAAGTGTGTTGTTAGTATGATGTTAGTATGTAAGTGTGTTGTTAGTATGTTTTTAGTATGTAAGTGAGTTGTAAGTGTGTTTTAGTATGTTATTAGTATGTAAGGGAGTTGTTAGTATGTTTTTAGTATGTAAGTGAGTTGTAAGTATGTTCTTAGTATGTTTAGTATGTAAGTGTGTTGTTAGTATGTTTTTAGTATGTAAGTGAGTTGTAAGTGTGTTTTTAGTATGTTGTTAGTATGTAAGTGTGTGTTAGTATGTTGTTAGTATGTAAGTGTGTTGTTAGTGTGTTTTTAGTATGTAAGTGTGTTGTTAGTATGTTGTTAGTATGTAAGTGTGTTGTTAGTATGTTTTAGTATGTAAGTGTGTTGTTAGTATGTTTTAGTATGTAAGTGTGTTGTTAGTATGTATTAGTATGTAAGTGTGTTGTTAGTATGTTGTTAGTATGTAAGTGTGTTGTTAGTATGTTATTAGTATGTAAGTGTGTTCTTAGTATGTTTTTAGTATGTAAGTGTGTTGTTAGTATGTTATTAGTATGTAAGTGTGTTGTTAGTATGTTTTTAGTATGTAAGTGTGTGTTAGTATGTTGTTAGTATGTAAGTGTGTTGTTAGTATGTTTTTAGTATGTAAGTGTGTTGTTAGTATGATGTTAGTATGTAAGTGTGTTGTTAGTATGTTTTTAGTATGTAAGTGAGTTGTAAGTGTGTTTTTAGTATGTTATTAGTATGTAAGGGAGTTGTTAGTATGTTTTAGTATGTAAGTGAGTTGTAAGTATGTTCTTAGTATGTTTTAGTATGTAAGTGTGTTGTTAGTATGTTTTAGTATGTAAGTGAGTTGTTAGTATGTTATTAGTATGTAAGTGTGTTGTTAGTATGTTTTTAGTATGTAAGTGTGTTGTTAGTATGTTTTTAGTATGTAAGTGTGTTGTTAGTATGTTGTTAGTATGTAAGTGTGTTGTTAGTATGTTTTTAGTATGTAAGTGTGTTGTTAGTATGTAAGTGTGTTGTTAGTATGTTTTTAGTATGTAAGTGTGTTCTTAGTATGTTTTTAGTATGTAAGTGTGTTGTTAGTATGTTTTTAGTATGTAAGTGTTCTTAGTATGTTTTAGTATGTAAGTGTGTTGTAGTATTGTTAGTATGTAAGTGTGTTGTTAGTATGTTATTAGTATGTAAGTGTGTTCTTAGTATGTTTTTAGTATGTAAGTGTGTTGTTAGTATGTTGTTAGTATGTAAGTGTGTTGTTAGTATGTTTTTAGTATGTAAGTGTGTTGTTAGTATGTAAGTGTGTTGTTAGTATGTTTTTAGTATGTAAGTGTGTTGTTAGTGTTTTTAGTATGTAAGTGTGTTGTTAGTATGTTTTAGTATGTAAGTGTGTTCTTAGTATGTTTTTAGTATGTAAGTGTGTTAGTATGTTATTAGTATGTAAGTGGTTGTTAGTATGTTGTTAGTATGTAAGTGTGTTGTTAGTATGTTATTAGTATGTAAGTGTGTTGTTAGTATGTTTTTAGTATGTAAGTGTGTTGTTAGTATGTTGTTAGTATGTAAGTGTGTTGTTAGTATGTTGTTAGTATGTAAGTGTGTTCTTAGTATGTTATTAGTATGTAAGTGTGTTGTTAGTATGTTTTTAGTATGTAAGTGTGTTGTTAGTATGTAAGTGTGTTGTTAGTGTGTTGTTAGTATGTAAGTGTGTTGTTAGTATGTAAGTGTGTTGTAAGTATGTTTTTAGTATGTAAGTGTGTTGTTAGTATGTTTTAGTATGTAAGTGGGTTGTAAGTGTGTTGTTAGTATGTAAGTGTGTTCTTAGTATCTTGTGAGTATGTAAGTGTGTTGTTAGTATGTTTTTAGTATGTAAGTGTGTTGTTAGTATGTTTTTAGTATGTAAGTGTGTTCTTAGTTTGTTTTTAGTATGTAAGTGTGTTGTTAGTATGTTTTTAGTATGTAAGTGTGTTGTAAGTATGTTTTTAGTATGTAAGTGTGTTGTTAGTATGTTTTTAGTATGTAAGTGTGTTCTTAGTTTGTTTTTAGTATGTAAGTGTGTTGTTAGTATGTTTTTAGTATGTAAGTGTGTTGTTAGTATGTAAGTGTGTTGTTAGTATGTTGTGAGTATGTAAGTGTGTTGTTAGTATGTTTTTAGTATGTAAGTGTGTTGTTAGTATGTTTTTAGTATTTAAGTGGGTTGTAAGTATGATGTTAGTATGATGTTAGTATGATGTTAGTATGATGTTAGTATGTAAGTGGGTTTTTAGTATGTTGTTAGTATGTTGTTAGTATGTTGTTAGTATGTTTTTAGTATTTAAGTGGGTTGTAAGTATGATGTTAGTATGTTGTTAGTATGATGTTAGTATGATGTTAGTATGTTGTTAGTATGTAAGTGTGTTGTAAGTATGATGTTAGTATGTTGTTTGTATGTAAGTGTGTTGTAAGTGATGTTAGTATGTAAGTGGATTGTTAGTATGTTGTTAGTATGATGTTAATATGATGTTAGCATGTAAGTGTGTTGTTGGTATGCTTGAGTATGTAAATGTGTTGTTAGTATGTAAGGGTCTTGTAAGTATAGTTTAGTATGTTGTTAGCATGTAAGTGTGTTGTTAGTATGTTTTGAGTATGTTAATATATTGTTATTATGTTTTTAGTATGTAAGTGTCTTGTAAGTATGTTTTTTAGTATGTTTTAGTATGTAATTAGTTTTTTTAGTATGTTTTAGTATGTTAGTATGTTGTTAGTATGCAATTCGTTTTTTTTAGTATGTTGTTAGTATGAAAGGGTGTTGTTAGTATGTAATTAGTTTTTTGTGTATGTTGTTAGTATGAAAGGGTGTTGTTAGTATGTTGTTAGTATGTAATTTGTTTTTTTGTATGTTTTAATATGTTGTTAGTATGAAAGGGTGTTGTTAGTATGTCAATTGGTTTTTTAGTATGTTATTTGAGCCTCTTCCAGCACCCAGGATTTCTCACTTCCTGTTCCTCTGCAGATCACATGATCTTGCCCGTGTCTGTGATGTTTGGTCATGTGACCGTCACCACAGGAAACATGACTTTCTACGACTGTGGGGCGGTGAGCCGGCTCCACCAGAACTCCATGTAAGTATATTATATTATATTATCTTATATTATGTTATATTGTATTATATTATGTTATATTATATTATATTATGTTATATTATATTATATGATATGAAGATGATGATGAAGGTGTGTGTGTGTGTGTTGCAGGTGTGGGTCCTGTGTAAACAGTGTGTGGAGCTGCAGCTGGTGTCCTCTGGATCAGATCTGCACCCACAACCAGAGCTGCTCCACACACACCATCCAGAGGGTGAGACAGCTACCTGTCTGTCTGTGTGCCCCCTCCTGTCCTCTGGTCTTCAGTCTGCCTGTCTCACCCCCTCCTGTCTGTCTGCAGGCCCCCTCCTGTCCTCTGGTCTTCAGTCTGCAGAGCTCTGCCTTGGTGCCGTTGGGCCTGAGCAGCCGATTGGTTCTGAGAGGGAGGAACCTGGACCTGTTCACAGTGAGACACACTATATACATCTATACTGTGTACATGTACTTATACATCTCTACTGTGTACATGTACTTATACATCTATACTGTGTACATGTACTTATCTATATATACTGTGTACATGTACTTATGTATATATATACACTGTGTACATGTACTTATGTACTGTGTATCTATATGAGTATGTGCTGTGTGTTCAGGATGAAGCGCAGTTCGTGTGTGTCGTGGAGATCGAAGGAGTTCAGTTGAACCTGACAGCTGCTGTAGAGAAAACACACAACAACACACACACCTTCACCTGCAGCGCACACAAGGTGACACACACACACACACACACACACACACACACACAGTGTCAGCACTATATATTGTACAGTTTAAGTTTGTGGGGAAACTCTGAAGCCTGATTCTAATAATGCTGTCTGTCTCTCTCCACTTGTCTGTCTCTCACCTGTCTGTCTGTCACCTGTCTCTCTCCACCTGTCTCGCTCTCACCTGTCTGTCTCTCACCTGTCCCTCTCCACCTGTCTGTCTCTCACCTGTCTCTCTCCACCTGTCCCTCTCCACCTGTATGTCTCTCACCTGTCTCTCTCCACCTGTCCCTCTCCACCTGTATGTCTTTCACCTGTCTCCCTCCACCTGTCCCCCTCCACCTGTCTGTCTCTCTGTAGTTTCAGTATGCTGTCAGCCAGCTTCAGTATTCTGCTGCTGTCTACCTGAGGAGAGGAGAGAGACGCATCGACGCCTCACCTGGCCTCCGCCGTAAGAGAGAGTGTGTGTGTGTTTGTGCGTGTGCGTGTGTGTGTGTGTGTGTGTGTAGGAGTGTGAGTGTGTGCGTGTGTGTGCATGTGTGTGTGTAGTGTGTGTGTGTGAGAGTGTGTGTGTGTGTAGTGTGTTTGTGTGTCGTGTGTGGTGTGTGTGTATGTGTGAGTGTGTTGTGTGTGTGTGTGTGTGGTGTGTTCTAACCTGTATTTCCTGTTTCTTCAGTCCAGCTGTATGACTGCTCAGCCGGCCAATCGGATTGCTCTCAGTGCCGGGCGGTGCCTCCTGAGTACGGCTGTGTGTGGTGCTCAGGAAGCCCCGCCCCCGCTGTGTTTACAACCAATCGTGCAGCAGCGTTCCTGCAGACACCCTGCCCGCCCCCTCAGATCACACAGGTGAGTCTGAGATCTCCTTATCTCCTCCTGGGTCACATGTTCACCTGTATTCTGACTGTAATACCTGTCTGTCTGCTTGTCCGTCTGCAGGTGGTACCTGTCTCCGGCCCTCTGGAGGGGGGGGTCCTGGTGACCATCACAGGCTCTAATCTGGGGATGAAATACCAGGATGTTGTGGGCGGAGTCACAGTGGCAGGTGTTCAGTGCCCCCCCCTACCTGAGGGCTACCAGATCTCCACCAGGTACTTCCTCCTGTGTATTAATACTCTCCAGTATTACACCTGCAGGAAAACGTATTAATATTTCAAGTATGTTCAGGATCGTGTGTGAGCTGCAGGCCAGCGGGGGCCCGAGGAGGGGCCGGTCCGGTTACCGTGGGAACAACTCCACCTGGCCGGTCCTCCCAGACGTTCACCTATCAGGTGAGAAGACCCCCCCCATGTATTAATGCTAAGCTACAGAGTGTGTCAGCTGAGCTCTGTAACCATGTATTAATGCTAAGCTACAGAGTGTTGACCTCTGCCCTCTGTCCTCAGGACCCCCAGCTGCTGGCCCTGGTTCCTGACAGGGGGCCGGTCTCTGGAGGAACCAGACTCACCATCAGGGGGCGGAGCCTGCTGACGGACAGAGGGCGGACCTGAGAGCCTTCCTGGGCCCCGCCCTGCTACATGTGAGCACTGATGCTAATGCTACTGCTACTGCTACTGATAATGACAATGCTAATGCTATTGCTACTGCTACTGCTACTGATAATGATAATGCTACTGCTACTGATACTGTTAATGTTACTGATAATGCTACTACTACTGATAATGCTACTGATAATGCTAATGTGACTGCTAATGCTACTCCTGTACACCTTGCCCCCCCAGCATGGAGCAGGTGTCTCACTCTCAGCTGGTGTGTAGACGGGTCGCAGTAACCGGACCGGACCTGTCTCTCTGCGGCTGTTGTTCGTCTCAGGCTGAGCGGACCGTCGCTAACGCTAGCTTCCGTTACCTTGACGACCCGGTGATCACCGACGCCTCGCCAGCGGAGAGTTTCTACGCGTAAGAACGAACCCCAGTAACCAATCAGATCGCAGCTCCCCCCTCCCCCCCCAGTGCTAACCTCCACTTCCTGTCCTCAGGGGCGGGCGCGTCGTCATGGTGACAGGCAGGAACCTGGGCGTGGTGCAGCAGCCAATCATAGCGGTGTGGGTGGAGCCTGTGGAGGGACAGAGGGTGAAGCGGAGGAGACGATTGGCTCTGCTCAGCGCTAAGCAACAGCTGGTGTTCAACAGCAGCATGACCACGGTGAGGAAGGGCAGTAACTGTAGGAGCCACGTCTGACTGGAACCGTGTCTGATTGTAACTGTAGGAACCGTGTCTGTAACTGTAGGAACCGCGTCTGACTGTAACTGTAGGAACCGTGTCTGACTGGAACTGTAGGAACCGTGTCTGACTGTAACTGTAGGAACCGTGTCCGACTGTAACTGTAGGAAGCGTGTCTGACTGTAACTATGTCTGACTGTAACTGTAGGAACCGTGTCTGACTGTAGGAACCGTGTCCGACTGTAACCGTAGGAACCGTGTCAGACTGTAACTGTAGGAAGCGTGTCTGACTGTAACTATGTCTGACTGTAACTGTAGGAACCGTGTCCGACTGTAACTGTAGGAACCGTGTCCGACTGTAACTGTAGGAAGTGTGTCTGACTGTAACTATGTCTGACTGTAACTGTAGGAACCGTGTCCGACTGTAACTGTAGGAAGCGTTGACTGTAACTATGTCTGACTGTAACTGTAGGAACCGTGTCTGACTGTAACTGTGTCTGACTGTAACTGTAGGAACCATGTCTGACTGTAGGAACCGTGTCCGACTGTAACCGTAGGAACCGTGTCCGACTGTAACTGTAGGAAGCGTGTCTGACTGTAACTATGTCCGACTGTAACTGTAGGAACCGTGTCCGACTGTAACTGTAGGAAGCGTGTCGACTGTAACTATGTCTGACTGAAACTGTAGGAACCGTGTCTGACTGTAACTGTGTCTGTCTGTAACTGTAGGAACCGTGTCTGACTGTAACTGTAGGAACCGTGTCTGACTGTAACTGTAGGAACCGTGTCCGACTGTAACCGTAGGAACCGTGTCTGACTGTAACCGTAGGAACCGTGTCTGACTGTAACTGTAGGAACCGTGTCTGACTGTAACCGTAGGAACCGTGTCTGACTGTAACCGTGTCTGACTGTAACTGTAGGAACCGTGTCCGACTGTAACTGTAGGAACCGTGTCCGACTGTAACCGTAGGAACCGTGTCCGACTGTAACTGTGTCCGACTGTAACCGTGTCCGACTGTAACTGTAGGAACCGTGTCCGACTGTAACTGTAGGAAGCGTGTCTGACTGTAACTATGTCTGACTGTAACTGTAGGAACCGTGTCCGACTGTAACTGTAGGAAGCGTGTCTGACTGTAACTATGTCTGACTGTAACTGTAGGAACCGTGTCTGACTGTAACTGTGTCTGACTGTAACTGTAGGAACCGTGTCTGACTGTAGGAACCGTGTCCGACTGTAACCGTAGGAACCGTGTCCGACTGTAACTGTAGGAAGCGTGTCTGACTGTAACTATGTCTGACTGTAACTGTAGGAACCGTGTCCGACTGTAACTGTAGGAAGCGTGTCTGACTGTAACTATGTCTGACTGAAACTGTAGGAACCGTGTCTGACTGTAACTGTGTCTGACTGTAACTGTAGGAACCGTGTCTGACTGTAACTGTAGGAACCGTGTCCGACTGTAACCGTAGGAACCGTGTCCGACTGTAACCGTAGGAACCGTGTCTGACTGTAACCGTAGGAACCGTGTCTGACTGTAACCGTAGGAACCGTGTCCGACTGTAACCGTAGGAACCGTGTCTGACTGTAACCGTAGGAACCGTGTCCGACTGTAACCGTGTCTGACTGTAACTGTAGGAACCGTGTCTGACTGTAACCGTAGGAACCGTGTCCGACTGTAACTGTGTCCGACTGTAACCGTGTCCGACTGTAACTGTAGGAACCGTGTCCGACTGTAACTGTAGGAAGCGTGTCTGACTGTAACTATGTCTGACTGTAACTGTAGGAACCGTGTCCGACTGTAACTGTAGGAAGCGTGTCTGACTGTAACTATGTCTGACTGTAACTGTAGGAACCGTGTCTGACTGTAACTATGTCTGACTGTAACTGTAGGAACCGTGTCTGACTGTAGGAACCGTGTCCGACTGTAACCGTAGGAACCGTGTCCGACTGTAACTGTAGGAAGCGTGTCTGACTGTAACTATGTCTGACTGTAACTGTAGGAACCGTGTCTGACTGTAACTATGTCTGACTGTAACTGTAGGAACCGTGTCTGACTGTAGGAACCGTGTCCGACTGTAACCGTAGGAACCGTGTCCGACTGTAACTGTAGGAAGCGTGTCTGACTGTAACTATGTCTGACTGTAACTGTAGGAACCGTGTCCGACTGTAACTGTAGGAAGTGTGTCTGACTGTAACTATGTCTGACTGAAACTGTAGGAACCGTGTCTGACTGTAACTGTGTCTGACTGTAACTGTAGGAACCGTGTCTGACTGTAACTGTAGGAACCGTGTCTGACTGTAACTGTAGGAACCGTGTCCGACTGTAACCGTAGGAACCGTGTCTGACTGTAACCGTAGGAACCGTGTCCGACTGTAACCGTGTCTGACTGTAAGTGTAGGAACCGTGTCCGACTGTAACCGTAGGAACCGTGTCCGACTGTAACCGTGTCCGACTGTAACCGTGTCTGACTGTAACTGTAGGAACCGTGTCCGAGTGTAACCGTAGGAACCGTGTAACCGTGTCCGACTGTAACCGTAGGAAGCGTGTCCGACTAACTGTAGGAACCGTGTCCGATTGTAACCCTAGGAACCGTGTCCGACTGTAACTGTAGGAACCGTGTCTGACTGTAACCGTAGGAACTGAGCGGTGGAGAACTTCCGGTTGTGGCTCAAAGTGAAAAACATACTAACTACAAGCTAGAGTTACAGGTGATATGTTGTAGACATACGTTGTCATAGAAACGATTAGAGAGCGCTGGGACGGATCTGATGTCCTTTTGTCTCAATAATCACAGACTATGTCTCTCACCTGTCTGTCTCACCTGTCTGTCTCTCAACCGTCTGTTTCTCACCTGACTATTTCTCACCTGTCTTTCTCTCAACTGTCTGTCTCTCAGATATCGGAGCCCTGCTCTGTGCTATCGTCCTCTCAGATGACCTGTCTCACCCCCAGAGTGTCCCCAGAGGTCAAAGTGAAGGGAGTCTGGTTCCAGCTGGACAACGTCAGGGTCCACTTTGAGACCATCAAGGTACCTGTCTGTCTGACACCTGTCTGTCTCTCACCTGTCTGTCTCTCACATGTCTGTCTCTCACCTGTCTGTCTCTTACCTGTCTGTCTGACACCTGTCTGTCTCTCACCTGTCTGTCTCTCACCTGCCTGTCTCTCACCTGTCTGTCTCTCACCTGTCTGTCTCTCACCTGTCTCTCTCTCACCTGTCTCTGACATGTCTGTCTCCCACCTGTCTGTCTCTTACCTGTCTGTCTGACACCTGTCTGTCTCTCACCTGTCTGTCTCTCAGCTGCCTGTCTCTCACCTGTCTGTCTCTCACCTGTCTGTCTCTCACCTGTCTGTCTCTCACCTGCCTGTCTCCAACCTGTCTGTCTCTCACCTGTCTGTCTCTCACCTGTCTGTCTCTCAGG